>JAPPVO010000031.1:21120042-21322287 GCA_030407325.1 Camellia japonica | reverse complement strand
ATCAATGTGCGGTACAGGAAGTCATTCTTCAGACTAACTTTGTTCAGATCTCTGAAATCCACACAACACCCGAATTCTTCCATCTTTCTTCGGCACCGAATGATATTGGCCAACCAAGTAGATACTCAGATACTAGCAAGAACCCTGCATCGATCTGCTTTTGTGACCTCTTCCTTGATTTTCAAAGCCCAATCCGGGCGTATTCTCCGAAGCTTCTGCTTGACGGTCCGGCCTCAGGGTCAAGAGGGATCCGGTGCTGTACAATCTCAGGATCGATTCAAGGCATGTCTTCGTAGGACCATGCGAAAACATCTTTGAAATCTTTTTAATAAAGTGCCTAAGCACTCGCGTTCCTCCGAGACAACGTGGACTCGATCTGGACCAGATATGGATCCTTCTTAGTACCAACATTATTGAAGTGATTTCATCACCAAGGGATTTTACAAACCTCTCCTCCTCTCAATCAGTCAAATGCTTCAAAACTAGAGGAATTTCTTTCTCGTCGTTTTTATCAAAATTTTGAAAGTCCTGATTAATGCAATAAACAATTGGCACTGAAAAGTACTCAGAAACAGCAGTGGTACCATTCTCATTCACTACTTCCAATTCGTCCAATTCTTCAGTCACACCGACTCAAAAAAAAGGAAAAAGAGGCCTGGACAAAACAACGGCATCCGGGTTATCAACTCCAGGAATACCAAACTCTGACTCAGAAGAACTAGAATTTGGATTCCGACTCCACAGACTCTGTGGAATCAGATTCCGGTTCACTACCCGACTCAGAATTGCTGGATAAGAAACCCTCATCGAATTGCCAAACGAGGAAGGGTGCGATAGATGATCCAGAATGCCAGAAGAAGGGCCCACAGCCGATTGATCCCCATATCATGGAAACAGAGAAGTCATCCCCCAAGCTCTCTGGTGTGATCTGAGGATCTGAAAGGAGACAAGCCAGTGCTGCTCCATCTCCATCTCTATTCATACATCAAACTCAGCCTCTGTACACTGTTCAGCCACAGTTGGTAGGTCAGTCTGCTCTTTTACAACTTCATCCTCTTTGCAATTGTAGGTCGAAAAAGATCTCAAAGCCGGGCAAACGCCGCTTCTCAGAATTCAGCCATGGCTCAAGAAAGCCGCAAAATGGAAAATCCCTCCCCTTTCCGGACAAAGCGGCCGTTCAGGGTTCCTTGAATAGGTTTATGCACCAGGTCATAGTGCTTCCCAGTTTGCTTAGCTTTGGCCCTTCCTGCCATTTCCTTCCTTTCTTATCTATTCCTCTTTAGTAGGTATGTAACCTAGACCAAAGGTATAAGGGTTGTGTGGCACTTCGGCCAACGCGGACGCCCTTCCGGCCGCTCCTTCCAATCCCATTCTGGGTACATGTTGCAGCTTATTCATGAGGTAGAGAGATTGAGCACTGACATATAACCCTCATCAATAGCCAGGATATCTTGCATTACCCGGGCCTCAGCCAAGGTGAACCCAGACAAAAAGACATCCTCCTCGCCGTGTACAATTTCTAGTACCAGTGTAGTGACTTCCGGTGGAGGATGTATGGAAGAGTTCTCAAAAACAATAGCTACCCCCTTCCCATGGCGGTACTTCAGCATCTGATGTAGAGTGGAAGAGACAACTTTCACTTGGTGCAGCCCACGGCCGTCCAAGGAGTAAATTAAAGGTGGCCGGAATATCTAAGATGTGGAACTCAATGTCCTGTTGCGCCGTGCCAACCTGGGTTTTGATCCAAACTGTCCCCATCACTTCCCGACTTGTATTGTCATAAGCCCGAATCACCTGGGCTGTCGGTACAAAGTCTGCCGGCTTTAAACCTATAGCATAAGCTGTGTGCGACAGACACACATTAATTGCAGACCCGGTATCAACCAAGACAACTGGTATCCACTTCTCTTTACATTCCATGGAGATGTATAGTGGTTTGTTGTGCTTGGAGCCCTCATGCGGCAATTCTTTATCTGTAAAGGTCAAAGTCGGCGAAGCACCTCCCGGGAACACCAATCCCACTAACTGTTCGGGGGTTGTGTCGATAGAGAGCTTAGCCTTATCCATTGCTGATAGGACGGCTTGTCTGTGCACCGTCGTGAAGCCATGAGCAAACCACCATGAGATGTCCCCCTAAGTTTCTTCAACTTGCGTTCAATACAGCTTTCTTCTTCTACAGTTTACTCTCTGTTTCTCAACTTCCTTATCTTTTCCCTGATGCTTCTGGTTGGTCCAAGGTGTGGGGTTTAAAGTACCATCCCGTTCCTAGTCATGTGATCACTTCTTCAGGCATACCAGTATCATCTGGCAGATTCTATTCCCAATCTTCATCGTGTGGACAAGATGCAAATCATCATCTTTCCCATCATATTACTTCTCGGCAACCACAGGCACTGTCCGGTTCCGTTGTAAGATTCTCGTATCCACATCACAGTCAGTCCCCCAGGGCTCTTTGGCTTTCTAGTTTGTCTTCTTCTTTCATCTGAGTCTTTCCGTCAACGCTTCAGGTGCCTCTGTCTCTTATCGACTGTACTAACACTACTCAATTCTTGAACAAAATTCTTAGTACCGGTGCTCTTCGACAACTTTCCCTTGCTCATCGATCTTCCGGCATTGTGCGGATTCCCGTTCTAGGCTGTTCTGTTTGGTTGAGATCCCTCATCCACATCTGGTTCATCACTAGCCACCTGAGTTATCCTGCTGATTTCCGCTTATAATAAACCACTCAATCTGTACATTTCCCAGATCTTGCTCATTAAGAACTGTAGATTAGCTGATATCCTCGCTCGAGGTCAGCTAAGTCATCCAGTCCCTGCTTGGTCCGTCCTTCAGACTACATTAACCTCCACTCCCTGTTGGCAACTTCCACCCTCTGGTCTGCCTGATTGTTGGCAAATGTAGCGACACGGGTTGATATCTTCTCCATAAGTCAAGGTCCCTCAGACTAATGCCTTCTTCTCCACGCAAGTTTCCACTTACTCTACAGCACCCAGGTTCGGGTTGGGATATGGACGCAGCTCATCATGCACAAGTTTGTGCTCTCCGTGATGAACAGCGCCGGCTTAGGAGGTGGTGGGGGTATGTGATATATGCTGGGGTCGTATGGGACTGGCCATGTGTTTGGTATGAGGTTTACTTGCCTGAGGTGGTGGGGTCTGGTTATGTAGGTGGAGGGGAGTTTGTAGTGACTGTTAGTCTTTGAGGAGGCGCTATCACTTTGATTGTCAATGAGATCCTGAATCTCATGACGAATCTCAAGCATAGGTTCGGTATCATGACCATGCTGCTTGGTGGAAGCGCAGTACTTGGCCGGGTTATGTGTAGGAGGGAGGGGATTAGGCAAGAGGTGCAGGCTCCTAGTGGCTTCAGATGCTCCTTTCTTTATCGGACCCTAAGGCTGTAGGATAAGACATGTAGTAGGATGACGTGAGACCCTGGGTGAGGTATCTTTTAGTTTGGGGTAGTTCTGGATGTACCGGTACAAGGAGTGGCTAGTTTTTGGTGTGGTGGTGACCATACCAACATCAGAAGCCTTGCAGCTGCTCTACTACTGTAGCGCATTTGACTGCGTAGCAAAGCCCTACTTGAGGCGCTCTTTCTCATGGTTTATCAGACCCTCTTCATCGTGCATCCTCTATCTGTACCCCTATCTATGATGGAGGTCAACAAATAGTAGGTCAGGAGGTAAGACATCATCTTCAGCAGCTTGGTTGCAGATTACGGACATACCGTTCTATCTGGTCCTTTTCAACTGCCTGAGTGGTCATCATAGGAGGCCTTGGTCCCTCCACCGAGTGACAAAATCGAGAAGCCCTCCTTCGGTCTTAGTGAGTATGCTTCGAGATCACAAGTTGTGACCTCAATTTGAGTGTTGTAGAGAGTATTGGGCAGTAATAAAGGCCTCAGCCATCTCTTCCCAGCTTCTCTTCTATAGAATCTTCAGTTTAGCATACCAAATAGCTGCGATACCCGACAGGGTCCGGCCGAAGAGGGATAGTTCTGCAGTCTAGTACAGGCCCATCCGCCGCAGAATGTCTAAAATAAGCGCAAGTGACCATGGGCATCCCCTGGCCGATCAAGCGGTCTATTTGGCATTTTAAATCCTATTGCCAAAATGTCATGCCGAATCTGCATATAGCCGTCCTCTATACTCAGGATCGAATTCACACCCTGAGCTCGTTTAAAAAACTTCTCAAGCTTGCTCACTTTCGGTGGCAATAGAGGTCGACCTCAAACTCAAACGGTGCCTCCGGTTGGGTAAACCAGTGCTTTGGAAGTCTGGGTGGGAATGGCCTGCTAGAATGTCCGACATTTCCTGGATCATTAGTGGTATCCTCGGGTATTGGAACCCTGACTGGGTGGTGGATGTGAAGCAGAAGCTGCTGCTTGTTGTGGTGTGCTGTTGCTGTGCTGAGCCTATGATCAACTCAGGCCTGTTGGGCTGCAATCTCTGTTGACACGACTTGGCAGCGGCTTGGCTGGCGGGTCATCAGCTGCATGCTCTCAATGTTGTTGAAGTTGACGCATCATTCCTCTATACTGTCTAAGGGGATGCTAATCTATCGAACTGGTGTTACTCTCTTTCTCGAGGCGGAAAGCAAAACTGCCCGACTGCCAGTGACGTTGAATGACCGGAATTGCGACTGTGAACCGGTGATCTATGCCTGATGTCCTCCTCATCGTAACCGGAGGTAGCGAAGCAAACACTGGTTGTCCTCTATAAGATCCTCAGATCGGTAAATCTGCCTTACTCGGTCCAGTGTGCTCGGAGGTAGCTGCCTTGTTGGAAGCAATTATGAAATACTACATTGCAAAAGAAAATAAAAAAAAAAAGAAGAAAAGAAACAACAATCAGCAAACGCACAACATCTCGGCTTAGACAAGGACAACACAATTGAAATCATAAGCTGGACAATCTGTACTCAAACACTGATTTTTGCCTCAAAACTAATACTCGGACTTGCAACTGATACATGCATTCCTGTAAATTCACACTCTAAAAGCACATAGCAAGTAAATGAGAGCCAATACACCCCTATGTTGGGGTAGGGTTTCCCTGTCCTATTTTGTCAGGAGCTAGGGTTTTACTACGCACGCAGCGGTTTCAAACAACCTATATCGGGTAAAGCAACCTGTCCTAGTTTGGAATGGTCACTATGGATTCCGAATATGCACTAGGTCGAATGGTCAAAAGAGGGTGCCCCGGTAAAACCGGGGTTTGTGTTCCCATACTGGCAGAGCCCGCAACCGGTCAGCCTTATGGTACATGCCTTGACAAGACAAGCCTCCGGCAAACCGCTCAGGAATAGCAGATGGCCAACACGGTGTCCTAGGCGCACCAATGCACATGCAATGCAAAGAAACACATAAGTGTAGTCAAAACAGGATATCACGAGTTCGAGTCAAGCTCTCTAAATTCCCCAGCAGAGTCGCCAGAAACTGTAGACGCGCCCGTGGGCTTCGCTCTACAGTTCGGACTCCCTTTGTGTCGCGGTTCTAAATCTGAACCAAAGAGTCCAACTCTGGCAAATCTTTTGAAGAAAAACAGATTTTTGAAAAAGTAGTGCCAAACATGGACTGCTTTGCCAGATTACAGAGTCGCCACCTAAATATTTTTTAATGGGGGAATTTAGGAAACCCTGACTCGGTGCCGAAGGCCACGTGTCCGTCATCACCAAAGTGATCTTGGCTCGGGAGCTTGGGTACGATCGGGGAAGGTCAGCTATGAGCACCCCCTTTCGCCCGGTCCGAAGACCGGCCTCTACTAACCGTGATATCCAATTTTGAAAACTTTATGCGTTCTTATTCCGATTATTTAACCTAGAATTACTATGTGATGCGCACAACACAAAAGTATAGACTAGATTGCCTAACTTGGAAGTAAACATTGCATATCCGTTTTGTCTCGAAAAACGTGTTGGTTTTTGCTACTCGCAAGTAGGCTAAAATACGGATTTCAATGAGTTGTTCCAACTCACGCAATCCAACCTCCACCCACAGGCATTCAAACAGTTTATAACACATAAGCATTTAGCCGCATGGTAAGCATACTGTCATGTTAACATCACACGCATGTGGTATGCTAAAGCGTAAATACTTACATCGTACTCCGTGCCAAAACAACAAACTAGTTAGCAAACATGCATGACCTAGTTCATGTTAAGTGGCTAATGCAACACAGACATAATGGCCTAGAGTAGGCTCGGCTAACCCTAAACATGGCACGTGAAATGCTACAATTATCACGTATTCAAGAATATTGAATTGACAATGCAGTTTGTATGATGTACCGAGCCCGGTGCATGAAAACAAATGCATGGATGCACGCATGCATTGCATAAGGTATGTTAATTTAAATGTGCCCTAATCTACCATCGTAAGCAGGTAAATAAAAGGGAAGAAAGAGTGGGGATTGGAAGACATACACCACTCACACACACTTATTACAATTTTGCCCTCGCTCGGAGGGACCAAAATAATAATACAAATAATTAACTACGCAAGCTAATTAATTATTACAAATTCACTAAATTAACTAACTATTCTAAGCTAGCTAAAATATTAATTACAACAAAATGAATTAAGCTAATTAATTACAAGAGTTGTATGAATGACTTAGCTAACTTATTCTAAGCTAACAAAAAGCGACTAAATGCCTTGAGGGTGAGGGACGCATGCATCCTTGGTTGCTCCGCCTGAAAATGCCCTTGCCTTGCCATCGGATACCTCTGTTTGCACTCATTTGATCTCTGAAAACTGTACCAACTTCCAGATTGCCTCTGCTCCAACACAGGAACACATTTGCACAAAAATTGACTGGTGGCCGATCGGCCACAAAAAGTGGATGTCGGCACCTCAACTGGCCGGTCGGCTAGTTTAAGTGGCCGGTCGGCCACCCCTTTTTTTGGACTTCTGCTTTTGTTGCAACAGAGAGCAAACAGAGGCAAAGTAATGCATTTTCAAGAAATGTGTGTACTGCTACCCTCCTTATCATTTCTCAAGCTCAAAGGAGTGTAGTTTGTGGCTCTCAAGCCACCAATCAAGCATTTTCAATGCATGATGGCCAAAGAGCCAAGTTTGTACAAGGTCAATGAATGCACAAACAAGACCAAAACAACCACCACCCTATCATGCAAGATCAAGGGTGACGGTGACCAAGAAAAATGAGACGTTTCATCACTTTGAGTATGAAATGTCCCATTTTCCTTTTGTTTGGATTAACGTCTGATCCAAACACATGCAATGCAACACAGCATGCTTATCTTGTTTATGTTTTACTTGTCAAATTTTTGTTTACACATTTTATATTACCGAATCATTCTTTAACCGGTTAAGTCCAAGGTGAGTGTCCTCTAATGAGAGAGGCGTCACCCAATGATGACTCAAGACATGAGAGAGATCATGCCGTTGGTTAGTAGAAACCCTCAAAAGATGATTAAAACATTAAGCACAAGCCTCAATCTCAAGCTTAAACACAACCTTAAGGCTAACCAACCTCAAAGAAAATGGAAAAGTGAAGAAATGAGGGAGGTGGCAGATATTTCAGTGCTGAAATGACATGCAAAATGACACTAAATCATGCAAGCAACACATGCAATACATGCTAAAAGCCAAAAGCACCAAACTAGTGAAGATCACAACACTATAGGCATGCAATACAAAGCTCAACTGACCAAACCAGCTCTGGATAGAGTTAAAAAATGCCAAAACAGTGGCTAAAAGATGTTGAGATTGAGGTATAAAGGGCTAGAAAAACATGCTCACATGTTAGCTTGCAAACAAGACTCAAAACACAACTCTCAAAAGCAATGAAAGAGTGAAATAAATGAGCATGTGACAGAGCTATATACACTGAAATTACATGTTAAAAGACACTACAACATGCAATCAATCCAAGCAAAACATGTTTAGAGGCCTAAAATGCCAAGCTAGTGAAGCCATTTGCACTACAACTATACAAACAAAAGCCCACATGACCAAAGCAGCCCAAAATAGAGCTAAATCATGGCAAAACAGAGGCAAACACATGTTGGAAATAAGCTAAGTTAAGCTACAAAAACATGCTACCATGTGATGCTAACTAGGCATGGAAGTGAGACACAAGGAGGGGAAGCTAAACCCTCCATTTTTGGACTTCAAAACATGCTTTTTACCATTGAAATAACTCTGAATTTTAGTGGTTTAAAGGCCTAAAAAGTTTGATTTTAACATGCTAAAAGATGGTGCAAAGGCTCACACAAATAAGCAACAAGAATGGTAGACAAACCCTTAGCACAAAATGACTTCAAACCAACATGTTAAGGCCCAAAAATCAAAACTTTTTGTAGTTGAAAACTAGGCCCAAAACAGTATAAAGAGAAAAAAGCAAGTATGTACAAAGAGCTTAAATGAGGTAAGCCTTATACCTTTGAAGCACAGCACAAAACAGCCACTCTCTTAGGCTCAAACAACCTTCCAACAACCCAAAATAGGTTCCAAGAGTCCTCAGCTCCAAGGTGGTCCAATTTGGTTAAGGGCTAGTGTGCAAATGTGTAGAGAATTCTAACTATCAAGCATAAAACAAGAGGAGAGAGAGAGAATTCTAGAGAGAGAGGAAGAAATTTGCTTAAAATATCCAACCTCTCAAAATGGGGAGAGACCCCCTTATATATAGAAAATCAAGCTAAAGGCTTGTATTCATCCCTCCATACATGTGTATAGAGATGGCCTTCAGTGAACAACAGCTGGCACAACTGGCAAAGAAATATCTGAAAAAGGACAAAAATGGCCGTCGGCCATTTTAAGTGGCCGCCCGGCCACCTCAACTAGCTGACCGACCACTTCAAGTGGTCGACAAGAGGGAAAAGTAACCGACAAGGCCAAAAAGTGGCCGACAAGGCCCCTCCCCCTTCCAGGCAAGAGGCACCAAGGTTTGGTCCCAAAAACAGAGCACAAAACGACAAGGTTCAGAGGCCTCAAGACAAGGGTCCGACCGAGAACTCTCGGGAACGCCAAAACAAGCACAAACTAATGAATCACTCGAGTGTGTCACAAACGTGACGTCTAAGTCTAGAGGTCAGTAAAAACATGGGTTCTACAACGGCCGAACCATTGCTACTCGCCTTCACACATCCTGCAATCCTATGGGCCGCATCCGCATTAATCTCCCCGGCTATTGTGATAATCGACCCTAAATAATGAAAATGTTCACTCTTAGGTAGTTCTTAGTTCTCAATCTTCACTTCTCCTCTTCTTTCATTGTTACTGTTACTAAATTTACACTCCATGTACTCTGTCTTTGTTCTACTTCTCCGGAATCCTTTAGATTCAAGAGCTTTTCTCCAAATCTCCAACTTTATGTTAATTCCTTCTCTAGTCTCATCCATTAGCACGATATCGTCTGCAAAAAGTATACACCATGGCACGTCATCCTGAATATTTCTCGTCAACTCATCCATAACTAAAGCAAAAAGATAAGGGCTTAAGGTAGATCCTTGGTGTAACCCAACAGTGATAGGAAATTCATTTGTCTCTCCAGTAGGAGATCTAATAGTGGTCACCACCCTTTCATAGATGTCCCTAATCACATCAATGTAACTTTTGTCACCCCTTTCTTCTCTAACACCCACCATATTATATCTCAGGGTACTCTGTCATATGTTTTCTCAAGGTCAATAAACACCATATAAATATCTTTTTCTTTTCTCTATACTTTTCTATTACTTTCCTCAAAAGATAAATCGCTTCCATTGTTGACCTGCCGGGCATAACCCAAATTGATTCTCTGAAACCTCTGTTATATCTCGCAATCGCCGTTCCATCACCCTCTCCCACACTTTCATTATATGACACATTAGCTTGATTCATCTATAGTTGTTGCAATTCTGGACATCTCTTTTATTCTTATATATTGGCACTAAAATACTCTTCCTTCACTCATCTGGCATGTTCCTAGTCAACAAAATTTTGCTAAACAACCTAGTCAAACCAAATAACCTTCTTTTTATCCAAGCACTTCCAAACTTCAATAGGGATATCATCGAGTCCTAAAGCCTTATTTGATTTCATCTTCTTAAGTGCAATCTCCACTTCAAAGTTCCTAATCCTGCGATAAAACCTATAGTCTTAGTTTATCGTATTACTAGCCATTTCTTCCCCTATTGCCGTACCTCCATGTTCCTCATTTAATAGTTTCTCGAAATAGTTTTTCCATCTTTCCTTAATTTCTTCATCATTCACCAATACTTTAGAATCCTCACTCTTGACGCACTTAACTTGATTAAAATCTCTTGTTTTCCTCTCCCGTATCTTAGCAAGTTTGTATACCCTATTCTCTCCCTCTTTACTATCTAGTCTAGTGTATAGGTCATCATAAGCTTTCAACTTCGCCTCTCTCACTACTTTTTTGACCTCATTATTAGCCAATATATAGCTCTTAAGGTTTTCTTCAGTTCTATCCTTCTGCCATTTTTTAAAACACTCTTTTTTTGCCTTAACTACCGCTTGAACATCTTCCCTCTACCACTAAGTTTCCCTAGAGCTGGGTCCCGTCCCTTTCGACTCTTTAAGCACTTTCCTTGAGATTCTCCTCATACAGTTGGCCATCAAGTTCCACATAATGTTAGCATCATCTTCCAAGTCCCAAGTACCTTCCTTATCCATTCTATTCTTAAATATTTCTAGTTTATCCCCTTTTAAGTCCCACCATCTCATCCTACGACGCCCACCATCCTTCCTAGCTTGGTATTGCCTCTAAAATATAAATCTAGTACCAAAATCCTATGTTGATAGGTCAGGCTCTCTCCAGGAATCACCTTACAATCATTGCATTTTAGGCGGTCCACTTTTCTCACTAAGAAGTAATCTATTTGGCTCTTAACTGACCTACTCTTAAAAGTTATCAAATGCTCCTCCCTCTTCTTATACATAGTATTGGCCACCACCAGGTAGAAGCTAATGCAAAATCTAAGATACTTTCTCCAGCCTCATTTCTGTCACCAAAAACCGTATCCACCATGCACATTTCATAGCTGTAGACGTCCTGAACGTCCCGGGAGGGAAATCCCGTTTTGTTCGTTTGGGGCTCACTACATTTCAGGACTCAATGTCACGGTCCTGTATCTAATCTCGCAGAGTGCAATGCAAGACCGATGAATCATCAAAGAGTCCAACTCTGGCAAATCGTTTTGAAAAACAGATTTTTGAAAAAGTGCCAAACATGGACTGCTTTGCCAGATTACAGAGTCGCCACCTAAATATTTTTTAATGGGGGAATTTAGGAAACCCTGACTCGGTGCCGAAGGCCACGTGTCCGTCATCACCAAAGTGTCTGGCTCGGGAGCTTGGGTACGATGGGGAAGGTCAGCTTTGAGCACCCCCTTTCGCCCGGTCCAAGACGGCCTCTACTAACCGTGATATCCATTTTGAAAACTTATGCTCTCTTATTCCGATTATTTAACCTAGAATTACTATGTGATGCGCACAACACAAAAGTATAGACTAGATTGCCTAACTTGGAAAAACATTGCATATCCGTTTTGTCTCGAAAAACGTGTTGGTTTTTGCTACTCGCAAGTAGGCTAAAATACGGATTTCAATGAGTTGTTCCAACTCACGCAATCCAACCTCCACCCACAGGCATTCAAACAGTTTATAACACATAAGCATTTAGCCGCATGGTAAGCATACTGTCATGTTAACATTCACACGCATGTGGTATGCTAAAGCATAAATACTTACATTGTACCTGTTTGGTAGAGCTTAATTACAGCTTTTTCAGTTTTCAGCTTAATTTAAATATTTTTGATGTGTTTGGTTTAAGCTTAGAGCTTATAGCTTATAGCTTTTCGGAAGTCAGAAATCAGCTTTCTTTGAGTGGGGCAGGAGAATGCTTTAAGAATAAGCTGGAAATCAGCTTAAGCTGAAAGTTATAAGCTAATAAGCTGTTTAGGCATAAGCTAATAAGCATTTCACAGCTCTACCAACAGGGCCATTATATTCCAAGCCAAAACAGAAAACTTGTTAGCAATCATGCATGATCCAAGTCCATGTTAAGTGCCTAATGCATCGCATACAAAATGCAATCTAGAATAGGCTCGGCTAATCCTAGGATGGTTTCTGAATGTGACAAGTAACACGTATTCAAGTTAGATTTGGAATACTTATGTAGTTAGCATGATGCGCTGAGCCCGGTGCATGTAAGACAGATGAATGAATGCACGCATGCATAGCATAAGGTATGCTAATTGAAATATGCCTTAAATCTAACCATTATAAGCAGTTAAATAAAAGGGAAAAGAAATGGGTTGGAAGACATGCACACACGCACGCACACTTATTACAATTGTGCCCTCGCTCAGAGGTCCTGAAAGAATAATACAGGCCACCTAATTAACTAACTCACAAGCTAATTAATTATTACAAAACCAAATGAATAACTAGCTACAACTAATTATTACACAACTTAATTAATTAACAAATTAATTACTGATTAATGAATGACAACAAGCAAGTAGGGAAAGCAGTAAACGGTGCTATTCCAGCTCTGTTTGAAGAAGGGAGGCATGCATGCTCGCTTCGGTTCTTCGCCTCGAAACGCCTTCTGGTTGCTCTTTAGAGGCTCTGTTTGCAGGGGTCTTTCAGTGCTTGTTGCGAAACTTACCAAAACACTGCAGGGGAAGTCACCAAGTGGCTTGCCGGCCAATGGAGGGACGACCATCAATCACGCATCCAAATGCATGATGGCCAAAGATCCAACTTGTGCAAATCAATATGAAAATGAATGCACAAATAAAGCAAGTAAAGCCTAGAACTCTATCATGAATCATCAAGAGCTTCGGCGACCGAGAATTGAGACGCGTTCCATCACTTGAAGTATGAAACGCCCCTCGTTCCTCGTGCTCGGATTAATACTTAATCCAAGCAATGCAACATATAAGCATGGCAAACATGCAACATGACCTAAGTGTGCAAACATGCAACTAACCCAAGCATGCAACAAGCGTATAAGCATGATGTGAGGCAACAACCTTGGACAACATGACAAAATGCAACATGAACATGTGAGCATGCAAGGTATGCGAAGCTAAACAAGTATGCGACAACATACGAAATGAAACAAGCATGCGACAACATGGTAAGATGGGCTTACACCAAAGATGGACGGCTCTCAACTAGGTCCAAATCAGTAGCCAAAGTGATGGAATTGATGGCATGAAAAGCATGGAAAGGCAAGGCAAGCATGCATGCCAAATGGCTCAAGTATTAAGGCACAAAGAGGACAACTCTTAAGCACACTTAAGGAGCAACAAACATGGATATATGACAATGAGGTAAGCTCTGAAATACCATGTAAATTGATGCCAAATCAACTCAACAATGCAAGCATAGCATGTTATGATGCTCAAGGCTCAAAGTAAGCAAAGGGACTTAAGCCATGGCCATACAAGGCAAGCCCAAAGGGCCAAGGGGACCTAAAACAGTCCTAGGGCAGGCCCAAACAAGACCAAAATCAAGCTCAAAGCTAGCCAACAAAGGCTAGAACACAAGGCTAAAAGCATGGAGCATGCAAGGCTTTAAAGAGGCAATGCACTACACCTATGAGAACCAATCATGGCATGACTTGGACAACCAAAAACAGAGTTACATCATGGTATATTAGGACCCAAAATGCACTGAAATGATGAGCCAAAGGCTTAGGCTAAGTGGCATGCACAAAAGTCCACTCTTGAGGCATAAAGCACAAGCTATACAAAGCATTCAAGGCATGTCAAATGCAAGTGTATGACAACATTTCATGGACTGAAATAGCATGTGGAATGAGGGCAAGGCATGCAAACATCACATGTATGACATGATAGAGGCCTCAAAACCCAAGACTAGCCTAAGCATTTACACTATAGCTATACAAAGCATGAGTGATATGGTCATGGCAGCCCAAAACAGTCCTAGAACACTTCAAAATAAGCATAAAATCAAGTTTGAGCAAAGCCAAAATATGCTAGTATGATGAGTCAAAACATCATGCACAAAAGGCTAGTAAACAAGATTTGTTCTACACCTATATGGAGCATGCAAAGGATGATCAAACCAACTATGGATAGGGTCATAACATGCCAAATGATGACCAAATACATGCTGAAATGTAAACCAAACAAGCTAAAATGACATGGCATGGCATGGCATGGAGCATATGAAGCTAGTTTAGGGGATTTACACTACAAGTGCATCAAGCAAACATGGAGTAACAAAACCAACCCAAAACAGATTCATGGCATGGTAAAACATCACCAAAAATGGACTGAAATGGACTCAACAAAGACTATGCACACATGCTACTTTGATGAGCTATAAATGGAGTTACATTACACATGCTAGATGCAAGCAAGACATGACCAAACCAGCCTTGGACAGGGCCAAGGTAGGTCCTAGAAGTCACAAAAAAAGGCCTGGACCAAGCCTCAAAAATGCATAGAGGGATGGTCCTTTGGAAGGCCAAAAATGCAAGCAAAGAGGAATACAAAGAGAGGGGACTACCCCCTCTGATTTAGGACCTCAAAAACCACCAGCCAAAACCAAGGCTAGCTCGGAGGCCTCCAAATATGGCTTAAAACAAAGCCAAACAAAGCATGCAAGGGGGCTACACACCCCAAACAGCAAAATGACCTTAACCAAACTTAAAAAGCACTTAAAAACAAGACTTTTTTCAGTTATAAGCAAAGCCTAAAACAATATGCAAAGAGGGCTAAAGCAAGGTGCAAGAAAGTGCAAAAATGGGGGAAATGCTCACCCTTGAAGACCCTCTTTGAAACCAGCAACTTCAGGGGGTGGAAACTTGTTTTCAGAGCTCAAGAATTCCTCCCAAGAAGCTTGTCCAATGGTGGTGGTGTATATCTATGTGTTGTAGTGTAAAAGTGCAAGGAAATCCAATTTCAAGCACAAAACACAAGCAATATAGAGAGAAAGAGAGGTTTTGCTCTTCAAAGTTCAGAACCCTGTCTAAGGAAGAAGCCTCTTCCTTATATAGAGGAATGAAAAGCCAAAGCTTCTTCAAGAAGCTTTGCAAGGCCTTCATCCCTCCATACACGTGTATGGAGGGGAGCAAACAAAAATCCAGCTGGCTCAAAAGATCTGGAGGAAAACCAGCTGAGATAGGGGGGGTGCCGGCCATCAGTAATGGCCGGCAGTGGCACACTGATGGCCGGCAGGGCTTCATCAGTGGCCGGCAGGAACAAAGCCATGGCCGGCAGTGCACCAGGAGGGCCACTCTGAAAGGACCAAATCAGGGTCCAAAAATGAGGCAGAAAGGATACAAGGTCCGGGAAACTCGAACCGGTGACGTTCCGCCGCGACAGTCGAGTGCTGGGCGAGCAATCGAACCAGTTGTTGGGTGTACCTACAAGCACAACCAAGTCTTGAGGACGGTCAAAAATGGGGTGTCTACAGTTGCCCCTCTTTGACAGAACTCGGAAGTCACAAAGTGACGGGAGTGAATGTCAAAGCCCAGAGACGACCCATTTTTGACAAGGCCGAAGACTCAGACAATTAATCAATATGGCATGCAGAGATGCGCTCGGAAGTTGGGGCAAAATGCAAACGGTATGCAAGATGCAAGAGCATGACTAATTATCACGCAAGAATGCTGTAATGAAGCAAATCATGCAACAGTTTTAAGCAGGTGAACAACAGTCCTACATATTCCGATAGGAAGGATGTAAGAAAATTATGCAATTCTTACCACGTTTCACGCGGAGTGCATACAATACCTGTGCGGCTCGTCTGGTTGCACCAGCTTCAAATGAACCGTACATACAATATCGTGCCTGAAAAAGAAATGAACTTAACAGGTACAATATCGTTAGGAATATGCATAACAATGCATTTGAAAAATGTGTGACAACGCATGCGAAGTGTGCATTAACACATGTAAGTAAAGCATACGCGACAACGCATGCAATGTGTGAAACAGGAATTTGAAACACATGTAAGTAAAGCATACGCGACAACGCATGCAATGTGTGAAGTAGGAATTTAACACATGTAAGTAAAGCATACGCGACAACGCATGCAATGTGTGAAACAGGAATTTGAAACACATGTAAGTAAAGCATACGCGACAACGCATGCAATGTGTGAAATAGGAATTGAACACATGTAAGTAAAGCATACGCGACAACGCATGCAATGTGTGCAGGAATTTGAAACACATGTAAGTAAAGCATACGCGACAACGCATGCAATGTGTGAAGTAGGAATTGAACACATGTAAGTAAAGCATACGCGACAACGCATGCAATGTGTGAAACAGAATTTGAAACACATGTAAGTAAAGCATACGCGACAACGCATGCAATGTGTGAAACAGGAAATTGAACACATGTAAGTAAAGCATACGCGACAACGCATGCAATGTGTGAAACAGGAATTTGAACACATGTAAGTAAAGCATACGCGACAAGCATGCAATGTGTGAAACAGGAATTGAACACATGTAAGTAAAGCATACGCAACAACGCATGCAATGTGTGAAACAGGAATTGAACACATGTAAGTAAAGCATACGCGACAACGCATGCAATGTATGAAATAGAATTGAACACATGTAAGTAAAGCATACGCGACAACGCATGCAATATGTGAAACAGGAATTGAACACATGTAAGTAAAGCATACGTGACAACGCATGCAATGTGTGAAACATGAAATGAACACATGTAAGTAAAGCATCGTGAAACGCATGCAATGTGTGAAATAGGAATTGAACACATGTAAGTAAAGCATACGCGACAACGCATGCAATGTGTGAAGTAAGCAAAATTAGGACAACTCATGATAAAGAAGTGTATAGCGATGTGTGACAAGAAATGCAAGACAATGCATGATAGAGAAAATGCATGACAATGCATGATAGAGAAAACGTACGACAATGCATTTTAAGATATGCAACAAACATGTGAACTAGAGGGTGTTCATTGTAACGGACGAATGCTACTTGACACCAACAGAAGAGAAAGATGCTTAATAAAGACATCTTAAAAGGAGACCTCCGGTTTACCTCCCGAGGGTTTAGGATGCGTCAAAAGGATACACCTCGTGCGCATTGATGGGTGTAAACCATCGTACATTGGGGATATGACTCCCGAGCTCCCACGGAGACATTTCGAATCAAGTTTTGAGCCTTCCACAGGATTGATGGAACCTGGGGCAGATTCCAAGAGAAAATAGGTAGGAAAGATGGAGAAGACTTTCTGGTCACCAGGGACAACTACCGGCCACTGCCGGCCATCTGCATCAACTGCCGACCATCTACAGCATGCTGTCGGCCACCAATGTGCCCCTACCGGCCATCGGTGGCAGATTTGGGCAAAAGGGGCCTTTAGGCCGTGGGTCTTTAAATAGGCTCAAAACCAACCCATTTCTTCACAAACCCTTCCATAGAAATCACTTTTCTTCCTTCCTAGGTGTGCCTTCTCTCTAGATTCGCGCTTTCTACGCGTTTCCCAACACCCTATTCAACCTTACATCACGAAGGACTCTTAGTTTTCTTTGATTTGAACCGATCAGAAATTGCATCCGAGGCTTCTTTCACCATTTCCCGAATTCAAGGATCATTTCCCCCGATCTTCTCTCGAGGTTAGTTCACTTTCCGAGTTTTTCAACTTTTCTTGAATTTTCTCTCTCTTAGGGTTTGAGTTTATTCTAAATTTCATCATTTTGCTCATTTTCGCACCATTCTTTTGCATCCATCTCAGATGGCTGACGATGTGCCTCATGACGAGGGTTTCCCGCACTCCCTCCAAGTAGAGTTAGCGCAGAGTTTGCGGCCGAGCCAGAGGTTGACAGAGTTTGCGGCCGAGCCAGAGGTTGAGCCTCAGCCATTACCATTGGATGTACGTCCCTTCGACCCTGCGGTGTACCATCCGGAGACTCACATCATTCCAGTGGCGGGAGGAGGCATCCATTCCTTTACCGATTTTGATGAGGATGTACCAGACGACCTCTTATTGAGGGAGCAGATGTCTCACTTGTCGGCCATGCCGTAGAGGTACCACCTTTGTCTTTTGTGTAGTATTACTTTCAATACCTGCATCTCTTGCGCTGTTTCGATTTGATTGCATCGCATGCTTTAATCTGACTGCATTTCATACATCACTACCCTGTATACACTGCACATAACCGCATCTCATGTGTCACTATTCTGAATTCGAATGCATCTTTGACACATCACTGCCCTGGATGCAACTGTATTTTCAATACATCACTAATCTGATCTGAACTGTATTTTTAACACACTGCTGATCTGATTCGAACTGCGCTGGCTTGGTTTGAATTGTATCTTCAATACACTACTCATTAATTTGGAACTGTATTTTCAACAGGAGGGATCTCGCTCCTTTCGAGGCTACGACGCTACGACCGCTCGCGGCTGGTACGATGTGCTCCCCACGGGGGTCCGCCGGATTGTCAACGAGACCAGCTTCGGTATATTTTGATGCGGTCTGACGCGGGTTACTGCGAGTCGCCCTCTCCTGGGGGCTCTTGTGGAGAGGTGGTGGGACACCACCAATTCCTTCCATTTTCCACGGCAGGGGAGATGACCATGACTCCTTTTGATTTTGCTATGATCACCGGTCTGGGAGTGGGAGGTGATCCGATTCCCCTAGATCCCGACGGTTAGATACTCTTGGTTCGAGGAGCAGTTCCGCGGGGAGGATCCTCAGACCGATGAGGGAGTGGAGCAGTATGCTAGGGGCTTCCTCATGTTCCTTTTTGGTCCACCACCTTGTTTTCGACAGGTGGAATACCGTGGGTTTGTACTTCTTGAGCGCCCTGGTGGTGCTTCCGCGGGTCCGCTCCTACAACTGGGGCGCAGCCGCCCTCACCACTCTTTATGGATACATGAGCTCCACTTCTCGGATGTGTGGGAGAGTGATTGGAGGCTATTGGCAAGCTTGGGAGGTACGCAACCTGTTTCCCTTTACATTACTCTGCTTAGCATTTGTACGTTTTGCTTTGTTCAACATTTGCACTCTTCGTACTCACTGTCATCCTGTATGCTTTCTGCTTCGCATTTTCTGTATACCATACATGCTGCACACTGCACACCATACACTGCACACACACACAGGATCTGCATACTGCTCATGATACACTATATGCACAGGATCTAATGTCCGCCTTTCTAGGCCTGCATCTGTTATGTACTGTACTGTCTTCTACATTCTTGTTCATACGCTGCACTGATCACATCCATTCAATAGCTTTGGGTATATGCATACTTCCCGACGCTTACTCTAGATCTGGTGGAGGAGACTGCAGTGACGGTCCCATTTTCCGATGTATATGACGGTTCGCTCCGTCGTAGGACCTAGGAGGGCTTCATGTTTTTCCGACAGTATTTTGACACAGTTGCGGCGCGTGAGGTAAGTCTGCAATAAGATTATTTCGATTAACCCAATGCACCTGCCTTAGTCATTTGACGACTGATCATCTCGTTGGTTCTCTTTCTCAGATTACATGGCGACCATGAGAGGTGATTCCGTCAGGACTCCGGGATCAGTATCGCACTGCCCAGATCATGTCTCAGTACCGTATCCTCTTCGAGGGACCGATCTGTCGGGCCTGGTTTCTGAGTGAGCGCTTTGTGCGTCAGACTTTGGGGTTGCCTGCCCTATTTGTACCGCTGGCGCCTCCACCATCGATGAGGGAGACACACATGTTATCCGCCGACCAAGTGATCCAATTCATGGTAGGGCTGGAGACAGATTACTTCCGTGCTGAGGGCGACTACGCGACCTTCATTCAGACACATCTGATGCCGCCTTTGACTGGTGTCCGAGGAGGAGAGGGAGTGGGGGCTCCAACTATGAGAGGTAGAGGCGGAGCGGTCAGGTTTCGTAGGAGGCGAGGTCCTGAGGAGAGACAGGGGTCTGGATGGCCAGTATTGCCTGCTACTATGACACTTCGAGGGTGAGCTGGAGAGATTTATCAGGTTCCCTTTGCCCCACCTCCAGCTGGTCACGAGCTTGTCGGAGGTCACGGCTCGACTCCGGTATGTGCTACACTGTCATCCCTTGTACTGTCATTTGATTTCCCTTGATATTATACAGAGTACTAATGATTTTAACCATTTTTGTAGGCTCCCGTTGAGTACACTCGTCAGTCTCTGGCAATGACGGCTTCAGTGATAGGGATGCTGTAGACGAGCATGGACCTACTCAGTATTTATAGCATTCCGGTAAGTTCATTCAAACTGCTTTGATTTGAAGTCTTTTCTCAACACACCATCATTTGTACAGCTTGCACACTGCATTTATCTGATACATTGTTCTCATACCCCATTCACAGCATGCATTCACTGCAGATCATTCACTATTCACAGTACAACACTTTGCTACATCTGATATACCTTGGTTACTAATGCATTTTGGGTGGCTTGTCCCTCTTTCAAATTCCTTTCTTGCCGCTAGGCCCATCGGGTGTTCCAGCAGGAGCAGGGACGGGCCCTTCAGTACCTCCTCGAGCAGCAGAGGGAGTAGGACGAGGGACTAGTTCACAGGGACCTGTCTCTGATGATGATGAGTCTGACGAGGAGGCGATGAGTCCGCAGTTAGAGTCAAAGTCAGATGCTGATGGTGGAGATCCTAGACCTTCATCCAGGAAGAGGACCAGGACGGATTCCCGCACTTGAGACCACCGACACTGATCCAGACATTTTGCTACTCCAGACGCTGATCCTGTTTTTTTTTTTTTTTTTTTTTCCTTTTTACTAGTAGTTTTGCACATTGTACTGCGTTAGGCGAGTTTTGTTTCAAAACCAAACTCTTTTGTAAAAAGAAACTATGATGGAATGAAAACAGCTTTTTTGTTGGAAAAGTGTTTCGCTTGTACATTCTATGGATCGCATCACATCGCATTACTTTACTCAACAATGTAGATGAAATTGAAATCTTGTTTTGAAAATCGAACACTCAAATTGCACTAATCAGGTAGTGGACCGACTAATAACAAAACAACTCGATAAACAAAGTCTAGCAAATTTACAACTCAATAAGCAAATTGCAATAACTAGATGAATGACAGGAGATAATTACAACCTGGCACAGAAAAAGAAAACAATACGTCTTAAACAAGAGACGACGACAAAGTCCAACAGACAAACAAGACCTTGAAAACACAAAGAACGGACTCCACTGCAACGGACAACTGGGTCTTCAGTGAAGGAGCTAGTAAGCAGAGGGGAGTACTGCCCGGCCACAATGGATGCCTGCCGGCCACTGATGAGCCCTGCTGGCCATCTATGCAGACTCTTCGAAATGACGACATCTGTCCCCACCACTCACTACCCTTATCTTCTATATGAGTTCCAGTTCAGGATTCTCTTCATTTCGGCTCAAATTTGCACCAAATGGAAGTGTTCCTTGCTCAAAACCTCACAAATTGGATCGCTTCTCTAGATGGCTCGGAAGAGTTGAACTTTCGGAGCTTCGGCTTGAATGCACTATTCACGCTGGGCCGTACTCCTGCTGCATCTTCCTTTCCCCTCCATTCCGCGGCAAGGTTTTGGAATCCGATAACACACGTCTTTAGCTTCAGTGGGCAAGAGATGTGTCCCACCTTTGAGGATTTCCAAGCTTTGTGGAGTCCGAGCGTAACGAGGAAATCTTGCCTCAACTCCGATTCGGCCACGTCCAAGCCCTAGGACAAATGTGCGGCCTCACTTTCATGATGCTCGATCATTGATTCATAACGGGGAGCTGGACATCCCAAACTTGGTTTGCCGATTTTCTGATGCCGGCGATCGCGGCGACTATTATTGGCAGGGCTATCGACGACATGGCGCTTTGCCTATGCTTGCTATCTCATTTCTTACTGCCCCCCGGCCTCTGGTGGATTCAGTGTCCGATTGATCGAGGTCGCCAAGGCCTTGAAAGGAGGGCAAGAGCTGTATTGCCATGACATTGGCTGAGACATTGATGGGCTTAGACGCTTTTCATCGCCAGGAGATGGCTAGGCTTGCAGGAGTCCGCTACTATTGCAGGTAATGTTTCCCACCCAATCTTACATATGTATTGCTCGCATCACTCGGCCCTCAGGCTCGGTTTTTCTCACAAAACCCTTTTTCCTTACTTTTCTCTCATCGTACATCTCTCTATTCTTTATTCTCTCATTTTTTAATCCCTCCCCAGATGGTTGATGGATAGACAAGAAGTTGCGGGCTCTTGCCCCTAGCATTCTGCTAGATTCTCTTTCTTCTGCGCATAGCTAGTAAATTCCTCCTCCAGAGGAGTTGCGCTACAACTGAGTGTGTAGCAAATCTGCAGGTGTCATCGGTTAACAATGCCTCGCGGGGGAGTTTGGACATGATCAGATCTGCCCAGATGAGGGAATGGGAATATCTTGATCCATTCCAGTTCGTGCTTCGCACTTGGCTTGATACCTCGTCGATTGGAGGATGTGAGAGCTTTCTGCCCTTTTGTGATCAGCTTCAGTGGTGCCCCTTTTGGCGAATAGGGTGCCCTCTCCGGCAAGTATGGTGCCCTTTCTGGCAAATGCATTGACAACGGGGGAAAGACAGGAAGCCTGACTCAACTGTGCCCCTAGTTCATCATTTTGACCATTTTTTGTTTTGGTTTTCTACTAAAACAGTTTTGACCAACATGAGAGTTAGATTAACATACTTGTTCGATTTTTGATTTAAAATCATGCAAGTCAGGCTATGAGCACTGAAAATTTTCCTTTTTGGGTCCATGAAAGGGTTCCAGTTTTGGAAAATGGAATAGTTTTCGAGAAAGTAGTCAACCTCAGTAAAAATTTTCAAAAACTATTTTTGCAAACAGTCAATGCTCAACGAGCACAGAACTTACTTTTGAGATGCGTAACCTCGGATTGGAGGCAATGGAAAATTCCTCCTTGCTTGAAAGAGCCGCACGGCAACGGAAAGTTGCCCCTGGTTTGAATGGCCACTTATGGCAATGTATGGCAACGGAAAGTTGCCCCTTGTTTGGATGATGCCGCGGCATTTTGTAGTCAATCTTCATTAGCGATGATCGCAGCCGAACTCTCGGATACGGAGAAGACGAAGAGGTCAGAACCAATATATGGACACAGTCACTTTGAAGTGTTGGTGGCTGGACTTCAGGACGAAGTTGCCTACGTATCCCAACACAGGGAATCAAGCCTTACGTAGTTCCGTTGTCACAACGAACTATCAGATTCAGAGAAGGCAAGGGTGATCAAAACCATTACATGGACAGAGTCGCTATGAAAGCGTTGGGGGCTAGACTTCAGGATGAAGTTGCCTACGTATCCCAAAGATGGGAATCAAGCCTTACGTAGTTCCGGTTAAGGTACACTCGGGTATTTTAACCTTCACTTTTTAGGCTCTAACTTTTGCCAAGGCGCCCGATGCGGGTTTTCGACCTTGCGAGCTTCTTTTTCCTTTTTTTTTCTTTTTTCTCTTTTTTTCTTTCTCTTCGTATTGTATTATTTATTATTATTTTTTTTGCATCTTTTTTTTTGTATTTCTTTTTTTCTTTTCTTTTGTATATTTTTTCCTTGCTCTAACTTTTGCCTGGGTCGACCTTCCGGGTTTTCGGCCCAGCGAGCCTCTCAAAGGGTAAAAGTGTAACAAGTCCATGCCAAATGGTTTTGAGATTGAAGCCCTCTGTATCTAGGAGGATGGCTGTTGTATTCGGCTCTTCGAGCATGTCCGACATTTTGCTGCCCCTAGTTCGAGGGTGCTTCTGATCTGGCCACACAGGTCTCACATGGCGGTTGACCGTTTGAACGTTCTGAATGGGTTCAAGGTTCGAAAACAAACGGATTGAGTCTTGAGGCTGAGAGCGATCCTAGGCTGCACAATCTCAAGAGCGGTTCCACAAGGTCTTCGCAGGACCGCGCAAAACATTTTGTTTTTGAAAGTTTTTTACGAAAGCGACACATCGCTCGCACTGAAGATAGTGTGGAACCAATCTGGATCTGACCAGGGTCCTTCTCAGTACTCACGCTAACAAGCATGATTTCATTCATTAAAAGGCTTAGCACACCTATCTTTCTCTCAAATTGATCAAAGTTTTGCAAAACCTGAGGAATTCCTTCCTCTTTGTTTTCATCACCACAGTGTTTAAAAAGGTTTTGAGAAAAAAAAAAAAAAAACTTAGGTCATTACAATGATTTTCAGGGCACAAGAGAACAGGTGAATGTACTGTCGTTGCATTCAAATCCTCTAGCACAACCAACCCAAAATAGCAATAAGCACGGAAACATGATAGCCGCAGCTGTTTCATTCAGATTTCATGGGTGCAACTGGCTCCACAGCAGAGACAGACTCAAAAAGAAAGCAAAAGGAGTAATTACAAAACAAAACGGTGTTCAAGGCAACAACCCCGGAATCACCTGACATTCTATACAAGGAGACTGACTCGCTACAACACGACAGACCCTTAAGGAAAAAGGATTGACTCAAGACAATGAGACAGACTCAAAACAAAACAAAAGGCTGACTCGACACCCAAGCCAAATTTTACAAAACTAGTATTCGCAGATGCCCAAAAATGCGTGCCAGGCGCCACATCCAAAATACACCGGGCACCGCCCGCAGGTGGTTCACTACCCGATTACATACTCGCAGTATCAATATCCTCAAAATCCAATAGCTGGGTAGTAACGGACTTGGCTGAGGTGGGCGGGAGGATAACCTCGTTGTTGATAAAATCTTGCACCTTATGACGGAGGCGGAAACAATTATCGATAGCATGACCTGTTTGCTGGTGGTACGCACAGTACAAAGCAGCGTCATGTGTGAGAGGGAGATTCTTCGGGAGAGGTCGAGGCTCCAAGGGTTTAAGGTGCCCTCTTTCGGCCAGGATCTGGAGTGCCTTGGACAGAGGCATGTAAAGAGCGTGAAAAACCCTGCGCCCTCGGGGCAGGTACTTTGAAGGCTGAGAATTCTTGCTAGACGCACTAGCGAAAGGGTCGGCAGGCACTGCCTTGACTTTCTGATCTTTCCCAAGCGCAGGGTTGGGAACGGAATGAACTGTTCTGGCATGACGGGGCTATCCGATTTTCTGACTGGCTTGTACTGCCTTTGGCTGGAGTGGGGAAAACATCATCCACAGTCTTGGTCATGATTGTGAACACCTGTTGCTTACTCATCCCCCCGGCTTTCAAAGCCTCGACTGCCCACAACAGTTGTTCAATGGGATCGGCATCTGCCTCCATTTTGTTCTTACCTCTGGCTTTAGCCTGATCGAGGGTTTGGGTTGATGTTGATACGTCATTGCCATAGCCGGAGGCTACCTCGGGTTGGCTAAGTTCGATCACAATCCGTCCCAATAGCGGGGGCTCCTGTGGTACAAAACTCCCGGCATATGGTGCAGCTGGTGGCGAAGCTGACATTCCGTAGGCGAGGTCCGCCATGGACCTCTGGAGGTCACCTATCATCCCCATCAACTCGAATGTGGTGGGCTCACGAGCCTGGTACAACTGGGGGGTCCAGACCTGGTGCGCGACAGGCGACCTGGGTGGATGCGGTACATCAACATTGGTCTCACTTTGCAGAGTGATCCCTTGATCTAATGCAGTTGTCATAACCACAATCTCTTCCGAATTCTGCGTCATCATAGGTCTTGCCTTAGCAAGGGGGAACACTGGCTATTCTGGATCAACTCTCTGAACTGAAAGGAAAAACAAGCAGCACTTCAGCCCAAGCGGATCAAACATAGGTGTAGCCGAATGACTGTACTCTACTACTGATCACTGTTCCCGAGAATCACTGCCCCAAAACACTGAATCGGATATCCACAGCTATAACTGATTCTCACAAATACCGATACTGGTGCCCTCAGGCCTGATACTCAAACTTTGCAAACTGATATGTGCGTTCCTGTAGAGATACACTCTAAAAGCACATAGCAAGTAAAAGAGAGCCAAAACACCCCTATGTTAGGGTAAGGTTTCCCTGTCCTGTTTTGTTAGGAGCTAGGATTTCACTATGCACGCAGCAGTTTCAAACAACCTATGATCGGGTAAGCAACCTGTCCTAGCTTGGAATGGTCACTATGGATTCCGACTATGCACTAGGTCGAATGGTCAAAAAGGGTGCCCCGGTAAAACCGGGGTTTGTGTTCCTGTCGTGGCAGAGCCCGCAACTGGTCAGCCTTATGGCATGCTTCTCGAAGCGAGCCTCCGGCAAACCGTTCAGGAATAGCATACGGCAAACACGGTGTCCTAGGCGCACCAATGCAAATGCAATGCAAAGAGACACATAAGTGTAATCAAAAAAGATATCATGAGTTCGAGTCAAGTTCTCTAACTCCCCAGCGGAGTCGCCAGAAACTGTAGACATCCCCGAATGTCCCGGGAGGGAAATCCCGTTTTGTCCGCCTGTGGGTCTACTACAGTTCAGGACTCAAATTGTCACGGTTCTTAATCTGAACCAAAGAGTCCAAATCCGGCAAATCGTTTTGAAAAAATAGATTTTTGAAAGAAGTGCCAAACATGGACTGCTTTGCCAGATACAGAGTCGCCACCCTGACTCGTTGCCAAAGGCCACGTGTCCGTCATCACCAAAGTTGCCTCGGCTCGGGAACTTGGGTATGATTGGGGAAGGTCAGCTATGAGCACCCCCTCTCGCCCGATCTGAAGATCGGCCTCTACTAACCATGATATCCGATTTTGAAAACGTTATGTGTTCTTATTCCAGTTAATTAGCTAGAATTACTATGTGATGCGCACAACACAAAAGTATAGACTAGATCGCCTAATTTGGAACGAAGCATTGCATATCCGTTTGTTTGGAAAACGCTTTGAGATTTACTACTCGCAAGTAGGCTAAAACACGGATTTCAACGAGTTGTTCCAACTCAAACAATCCAACCTTCATCCACAGGCATTCAAGCAGTTATATCACATAAGCAACTAGCCACATGGTAAGCATGCTGTCATGTTAGCATTCACACTCATGCGAGATGCTAAAGCATAAAACTTACATCGTACTCCGAGCCAAAACAAAGGACATATTAGCAATCATGCATGATCCAAGTCCATGTTAAATGGCTAATGCAACACATACAAAATGTCACTAGAATAGGCTCGGCTAATCCTAGGATGGCATGTGGGATGCAACAAGTAGCACGTATTCAAGTTAAATTTGAAATACAATGCAGCTAGTATGATGCGCCGAGCCCGGTGCATGCAATACAGATGAATGAATGCATGCATGCATAGCATAAGGTATGCTAATTGAAATATGCCCTAAATCTAACCATTATAAGCGGTTAAATAAAAGGGAGAAAGAAATGGGGTTGGAAGACATGCACACACGCACCCACACTTATTACAAATTTGTCCTCACTCGGAGGGACCGAATAAATAACACAAGCCACCTAATTAACTAACTCACAAGCTAATTAATTATTACAGAACCGAATTGAATAACTAGCTACAACTAATTATTACACAACTTAATTAATTAACAAATTAATTAACTGATTAATGAATGACACCAAGCAAGTAGGGAAAGTAGTGAACGGTGCTATTCCAGCTCTGTTTGAAGAAGGGAGGCATGCATGCTCGCTTCGGTTCTTCGCCTCGAAATGCCTTCCGGTTGCTCTTTAGAGGCTCTGTTTGCAGGGTGTCTTTCAGTGCTTGTTGCTGAAACTTACCAAAACACTGCAGGGGAAGTCACCAGTGGCCTGCCGGCCATGGAGGGAGATCTGCCGGCCAAGGATGGTCCATTGCCGACCAAGGGTGGCACACTGCAGGCCATCAGTGGCAGGCTGCCGGCCACTGGTGTGCTGTGACACCAAACTGCAACGAAGCACAAAATAGAGAAAAGGAAGGGCTTCCCAAGGACATGTACGCACCATGGCACTCCAAATCACCTCAAAACATCAAGGGAGAGGCCAAGTCGGATCCACGATCATCAATCACGCATCCCGATGCATGATGGCCAAAGATCCAACTTGTGCAAATCAATATGAAAATGAATGCACAAATAAAGCAAATAAAGCCTAGAACTCTATCATGAATCATCAAGAGCTTGGCGACCGAGAATTGAGACGCATTCCATCACTTGAAGTATGAAACGCCCCTCGTTCCTCGTGCTCGGATTAATACTTAATCCAAGCAATGCAACATATAAGCATGGCAAACATGCAACATGACCTAAGTGTGCAAACATGCAACTAACCCAAGCATGCAACAAGCGTATAAGCATGATGTGAGGCAACAACCTTGGACAACATGACAAAATGCAACACGAACATGTGAGCATGCAAGGTATGCAAAGCTAAACAAGTATGCGACAACATACGAAATGAAACAAGCATGCGACAACATAGTAAGATGGGCTTACATCAAAGATGGACGACTCTCAACTAGGTCCAAATTAGTAGCCAAAGTGATGGAATTGATGGCATGAAAAGCATGGAAAGGCAAGGCAAGCATGCATGCCAAATGGCTCAAGTATTAAGGCACAAAGAGGACAACTCTTAAGCACACTTGAGGAGCAACAAACATGGATATATGACAATGAGGTAAGCTCTGAAATACCATGTAAATTGATGCCAAATCAACTCAACAATGTAAACATAGCATGTTATGATGCTCAAGGCTCAAAGTAAGCAAAGGGACTTAAGCCATGGCCATACAAGGCAAGCCCCAAAGGGCTAAGGGGACCTAAAATAGTCCTAGGGCAGGCCCAAACAAGACCACAATCAAGCTCAAAGCTAGCCAACAAAGGCTAGAACACAAGGCTAAAAGCATGGAGCATGCAAGGCTTTAAAGAGGCAATGCACTACACCTATGAGAACCAATCATGGCATGACTTGGACAACCAAAAACAGAGTTACATCATGGTATATTAGGACCCAAAATGCACTGAAATGATGAGCCAAAGGCTTAGGCTAAGTGGCATGCACAAAAGTCCACTCTTGAGGCATAGAGCACAAGCTATACAAAGCATTCAAGGCATGTCAAATGCAAGTGTATGACAACATTTCATGGACTAAAATAGCATGTGGAATGAGGGCAAGTCACGCAAACATCACATGTATGACATGATAGAGGCCTCAAAACCCAAGACTGGCCTAAGCATTTACACTATAGCTATACAAAGCATGAGTGATATGGTCATGGAAGCCCAAAAAAGTCCTAGAACACTCCAAAATAAGCATAAAATCAAGTTTGAGCAAAGCCAAAATATGCTAGTATGATGAGTCAAAACATCATGCACAAAAGGCTAGTAAACAAGATTTGTTCTACACCTATATGGAGCATGCAAAGGATGATCAAACCAACTATGGATAGGGTCATAACATGCCAAATGATGACCAAATACATGCTGGAATGTAAACCAAACAAGCTAAAATGGCATGGCATGGCATGGCATGGAGCATATGAAGCTAGTTTAGGGGATTTACACTACAAGTGCATCATGCAAGCATGAAGTAACAAAACCAACCCAAAACAGATTCATGGCATGGTAAAACATCACCAAAAATGGACTAAAATGGACTCAACAAAGACTATGCACACATGCTACTTTGATGAGCTATAAATGGAGTTACATTACACATGCTAGATGCAAGCAAGACATGACCAAACCAGCCTTGGACAGGGTCAAGGCAGGTCCTAGAAGTCACAAAAAAGGGGCTGGACCAAGCCTCAAAAATGCATAGAGGGATGGTCCTTTGGAAGGCCAAAAATGCAAGTAAAGAGGAACACAAAGAGAGGGGACTACCCCCTTTGATTTAGGACCTCAAAACCACACCTCCACCATTGAAATCCCATTGGATTTCAATGGTGGGAAGGCCAAACCAAGGCTAGCTCGGAGGCCTCCAAATATGGCTTAAAACAAAGCCAAACAAAGCATGAAAGGGTGCTACACACCCCAAACAGCAAAATGACCTGAACCAAACTTAAAAAGCACTTAAAAACAAGACTTTTTTCAGTTATAAGCAAAGCCTAAAACAATATGCAAAGAGGGCTAAAGCAAGGCGCAAGAAAGTGCAAAAATGGGGGAAATGCTCACCCTTGAAGACCCTCTTTGAAACCAGCAACTTCAGGGGCTGGAAATCAGTTTTCAGAGCTTAAGAATTCCTCCCAAGAAGCTTAGTCCAATGGTGGTGGTGTATATCTATGTGTTGTAGTGTAAAAGTGCAAGGAAATCCAACTTCAAGGCACAAAACACAAGCAATATAGAGAGAAAGGGAGTTTTTGCTCTTCAAAAACTCAGAACCCTGTCTAAGGAGGAGGCCTCTTCCTTATATAGATTAATGAAAAGCCAAAGTTCTTCAAGAAGCTTTGCAAGGCCTTCATCCCTCCATACACGTGTATGGAGGGGAGCAAACAAAAATCCAGCTGGCTCAAAAGATCTGGAGGAAAACCAGCTGAGATAGGGGGGTGCCGGCCATCAGTAATGGCCGGCAGTGGCACACTGATGGCCGGCAGGGCTTCATCAGTGGCCGGCAGGAACAAGTGCCATGCCATGGCCGGCGGCAGTGCGCCAGGAGGGCCACTCTGAAAGGACCAAATCAGGGTCCAAAAATGAGGCAGAAAAGATACAAGGTCCGGAAACTCAAACCGGTGACGTTCCGCCGCGACAGTCGAGTGCTGGGCGAGCAATCGAACCAGTTGTTGGGTGTACCTACAAGCACAACCAAGTCTTGAGGACGGTCAAAAATGGGGTATCTACACCTAGGTCTAAGGATCTCTTCACCCTAGGGTCTTTGGAAAAAGGGTAGAGGGCTACATGAGCTTCATTTTGATCCGAGCAGAAATTGGTTTCGTCGTCTTTGAAGTTTCACCTTGTTGCTTGGGTCTTCTACACTTGAGGTAGGGATTTTCTACACTCTAATATGATTTTTAGCTTAGTTATTTGCTATTGTATATAGATGATGAGATTTGGTTGTGGTTTGGACAAATCTAAGATTTGGGTGTTATATGGAAAAGAGGGGTTTTTGATGAATACGAGATAAATGAGTATGAGGCTTGAATGTAAGATCATGTTGTTCCAAAATAGTTGTTTTTGGTGTTTGGGTTGAGATTTGGTAAAAGGGGGATTTTTTTCCTAATTTGATTATATCATTATCTTGCATAAATAATTGGGATTAACATCGAAAATGTGAAATTGGAAGGTTGTGGTTATAAATGGTGATATCGGATATGTATTATCTCACATATGGAAGTTTTGAATAAACTATCTATTTTGATACTGAACATCTCTTTTGAAATAATTGCATTGGGCTATTGGTAGAGGATATCTATGATTGTTGTAGAAATTACATGAGGATTAGGCGATTTAATGCTAATCCATTGTTGGTGTCGTTGAATATGACCATGTTATAAATACATTCTTTATGTATATTTATTGGGAGGAGAAAGGGGATGTACTCCATATGTGATTATATTTATAAATACATTGCATATGTATATTTGTTTGGGAGCATAAAAGGGATGGACTCCATTTAAAGCAAGTTGGCCGGAGTGTCCTGGGTGAAAGACCCGAAATTTCATATATAAATGGGTGCCGATTCTTTCGGATGAAATATCCGTAAAATGGCAGGTTTGAAGTGTTTATGTGTGTTTTGCATAGTTGGAAAACTATTGAGTTGTAGTCTCATTTTGGTTGTTGAAAGATAATGAATTTAACTCATGAATTAAGTAACATATATGAACTGGAAATGAATTGAAGGAAATTGGAACGAGGTTAGGTCTTAGTGGCATATGAATATGCAGGCCTTGTGGATGTTTTAGTATCGGTATTGTTTATGCACGTAGTATTTATACTTTTGCTAAACCTCATATATTGTGTTAGATTATCTCTACTGGGCTGTTGGCTCACCCTATACGGGAATACCATTTTCAGGTGCAGGTGAGATGTTTCCTCCAAGGCAATAGCGTGAACGGACTTTCGGGAAGCAAGAGCTTCTTAATTATGCCTTATGTGTGTATGTTTGTTATTTGTAAAGCCAAGGGCTTAAGATGTAATGAGTGAGACTCAATTTGTGTAACCAAGCAATGACTTGGGAAGATGTAAGCCTATATGGCATTTAACTAGTTGTTAAACAGTAAACTCTGATGTATGAAAGTATGTTGTTTCTCATATTTATTCTGCATATGAGTTATCTTTATTGTATTATTTTGGGGGGCGTTACAGGTCTTAAGTAGGACCGGTGTAACTAATCCAGTCTTCTTGAAAACTTTCCTGACTATATTCGATTCTAGGTTAAGTGGTGAGATCAGTTTTGAATTAAATTTCAGACTTTGAATTTTCTAGTGTTAAGTTTAGTTTTTGAAAAAACAGAATAGTGAAATTCTGTTGTGATTTTTTAGAAATGACTTAAAGAGGTGACAACAGAAAATGTTGTTCCATCTGATAACCTTAAGCCTTGCGAGGTTTTTAAACGACGATCTAGAGAGATTAAGTGTGATTAAAGGAAATTATAAGATTGTAAGATAATATCTTTGAATTAATCAGAGGCAATTAGTATGTTATCATTGTGTCAATTATAGTATGTATGATTGCTATGTGAATTTGCTTAAGAGCAATGATGAGACAACCTGTTAGGGTGGGTGAATGTATTTTTTGAATTTTTATAATTCTGAATATATTCTTGAATTGGTGGCTCCTAGTGAGTGCAAGATCACTGATCACAGAGATAGAAAAACTGGTGGTTCTTAGGGGGTGTTAAACCACTGGCTACTTAGTTATGAGATTGTGGTTCTTAGTAGTGAACAGATTACTAATCATATCTCAAGACATGATGATTCCTAGTAATGAAAGAGTCTACTGATTCGTAGTAGTGGAGTGATTACTGATCACATGTCAAGATATTGTGATTCCTAGTAGTGAAAAGTCTATTGACCGCATGTTGAGAAATTAGTGATTCCTACTGATAAGACTACTGGCCATGTTATGAAGTTCCAAATAGTAGACTATTGAATATTAGATCTGTGTTTCCTAATAGTAAGGCTATTGACTTCAAAGTGACTTATTGTACCAAACTTGTTTGGTGCTTGAATTCGGAAAAGACCTAATTTGGTTAATGACGGTTAGGGAATGTGTTTTCTATGATATGATTTTGAGAGTTTCATAATCATTATGACACAAGGAATTGTTTAAAGACCCTATATGAATTTTTGGAGAGGCTAGGAGCCTTCGTATAAATTATATAAATGTGGGGTGTCATGCAAAATGTGGCAATACCTAAACCCAAGCGGGTAGGATAGACCTAAAAATCCGTCGACTTGGTGTTCAACGATTATGCATAATATAGTAATGCATATCGGTTTTCTTATGGACGAATCTGATATTCAGATTTACACAAGAATACAATTTGTCACACCCCAAACCTGGGTATGACCAGCCGTGGTCCCACAGGGCCTTAGCCCAAGGTACATGTAAGCCTAAATACGAATCCATAATCACATTGAACAACTATATAATAGTTAAGTAATAAATAACCAAACTCAATTCAGTGACATGCCACAAGTATAAACGGAAAAACCAACCGTAATCAATACCATCTAAACTTATAGGATATAAACAACCCACATATTAAAATAATCCTAAATGAATCTCAATAAAAATAAAGAGAAATATGCACAAACTTGACATAACAATCTAAAACAAAATAAATGAATGTCCTAGAGGTCCATGCAATTAAGTCCCCGCTACGCCGTGAGTCCACTCAAAGTCCTTCTCACACCTGGAAATGATAAACAACGAAGTCAGCTAATAACTCAGTGAGTAGCAATATGGATATTATATACAGTTTTGAAAACATGGATCAATTCTAAAATAAGATATATATCACATAAACTAGATTGACATACAGTTTTGATAAAGATAATTTGTTTCAAAAAGAAGGTTTGTGATGACCGGCCTTCTTTTTCTTTTTGTTCTTTCTTTCTTTCGCTTCGTTCTCCTTTTATTCTTGTCGAATTGAAATGTCTGGAGATTGTTTCTTATTCACTTTTCCTTGGTGTTGAATTTTCAATCGTTCCGGAGGGTGCACGGGTGAGTTTGGGGTGTCGGGGACGAAGTGGAATTTGTGAGCTGCTGGGCCAAGGCCACAGGTGCGGAAGTGAGCCACTCAAGCGGTGGGAGGGGCCGCACGAGCAGCCAAGCTTGACACCTAGAAAATTTGCTACTGTCTAGAGCGCACGAGCGGAGAAAATGGGCCGCACGAGCGGCCAACTGGGCAGTCCGAAACTCTGTTTTTTGTATCATTTTTTATCCAAATATATCTCTCATTATACTCATCTCCTTCTCACTCTAAAACATATATTTCTCCTCCTTCTCTCTAGAAAACCCCTCAAATATCTACACCTCTTTGATTTTGCTCATCTTGGGTCAAGAACATCATCATCTCTTTCAAGATTTTGAAGAATCAAAGCTAGGGTTTCATTTGGTGGAAGCAATCCAAGGCTCTCTCTCATCTTCTAACCCTAGGGTTTCATCTTGCTCCTTCTCAAGCCTTTGAGGTAGGGTTTCCTTTGAGTTATATGTGTATTTATGCAAGTTTTTTGTTGATTTTGTGAAACCCTCTATGTATTTCGAAAATGGAGCCTAGGGCTTAAGAATTTGTTGATTTTGCTTAAAGAAAAACTCATCTTATCTTCTTTTAAAGAATATTTGAGAAGTGTGGAACCTTATAGATTGAGATTGATATGTATGGAGAGAGTTCATAAAGGAGATGAAAAAATGTTTAGATTTTGTGAAAACCTAGAAATTGGGGCTTTTTGTGAAACATGGAAATCCATGGAGTAAAAATCTTTTCTTGTGTTTAAATGGGTGTGTGAGCGTAGAGTTTACATTTTGGTAAGAAAAATGATCATTTCCTTGGTCTATGAAATTGAGAATTTACTTTTAAGATTGTTGCTAGTGGCATGGATAAATAATTTATTGTGAGATGGTAGTTTTTGAACACCATTGATCTTGAGAATTGAAAGCTTGGAGGTTGATATTGAAAGTCCCACATAACCATGGAATGACTAGAATATTATGAAATATGTATAATCATGAGCTAATGCTACGTGTTAATTGACACCGGTGGAACATGTGATTAATTGTGTGATGGAATTGGAGGAAGGTAAAAGAAGAAATGCTATGAAATGGCATCATTGCATCATATCTTCATGTTAATTTTGTCATTTCTATACATCATGGCATGAGTTTTGGAAAATATTTACATTGAGAAAGGTTATGTTGTAATGAGAATTATGAGAATGTTAAAAGGGGTAAATACGTGGTAAGTTCGGATAAGGGGTGTAGTTGTATTTGATAAGATGGCTTGAGTGTCCTTGGTGAAAGACCAGAAAACCGCATGGATAGGTGTCGAGCCTTCCGGTTAGCACCGGTAAAAATGACAGTTTGGTAATGCTTGTTGAGCCTACTTGCAGACACCAGCCTAGGGATTACTAGTGATGTATTTACCGTCCCTTTATGATTTAAAATTGGAAGTGTGGGAACTAATGAGGTTGCATAAATGCTGATTGAAAGTATGGTGATTTTCAAGAATAGCATAATATGAGATTTCCTTTAAACGGCATGGCATAACATATGCATTTACATAAAATATTGTGAATTTGGCATAAATATACATACTTTGTTAAGGATTCTCTACTGGGCTATGTGCTCATCCCTATGGGTTTTGGTGCAGGTAAAGATGTGGTGATCCCACCGAATTGAGGGTGTGGACATTTTGAGAAGAGTACTTAACTCTTTTATTTTGTGATATTCTTTTGAGCCAAGGGCTAATGTGTATAGGTTGCAGAAACCATTTTTTGTGTAACCAGGCTTATGCCTTGAAAGATGTAAGCCCTTAAAGGCATTGTATTGTTTTGAGAATGAATGCTTTACATGCTATAGATTCATATGTTTTGTATCGATGAATGTATACCCGCATGTAAAACCTTTGTAAGGACTCTTTATTAATTATGTAAAGATGGGCAGATTATTGTTATTGTTGAGTGAATGTTGATTACTTGTGGGTAGTTCATGTCAAATTATTTCAGGGCGTTACAGTTCCACAGTTCAACAGTTAAAATACTCATGTCTCTCGAGAACATGATAAATGAAATTTTTCACTTAAAATAGATTACAGCATGAACACCAATAATTTTCTAGATACCACACAGTTCTGAAGGCAAAAAGCCCGTTGGATCCAATATCGAACCAAGAGTCATCCTTGGGGTGGCAACCTAGGCCTTTTCTCTAAGATGATCCGATTGAAGGTCACTTAGCCTATCCTAGGTCTTTTCCTTACAATCGTTGAGCACTAGAGTCATCACGGCCCAACCCAGATCTATTCCCTAGTGGCTAGAGTCACCACACACAGCGGAATAATTTCCCTGGACTAAAATATACAGATGGTCCCAATAATCAATGCAATTTATTTTCGCAAAACATGGTAGACCATTATAAACATGAGACCATAACAAATAGTTTACAGTATGCCAAGCTTACACATGTTTCAGAAATAATTTAATTCCATTGATAATATAATGATTTATCAAGATAGTTGAGTCTTGAAACAACAAATTAATTTTCCAACAGTTCAAGGTAGGGGAACATTTATAAAAATATGTAGTATGTAACTACTCACCTAAAAACGGAATAATGTAATCCTTGAATAGAGTATAAAAGTCGAACTAGTGCCCTGAACCAAGTATGAAAACTACACGTCACTATTAATTTAAAAATACTAAAGAATAAGAAACTAATTAACTCCAAACTAAAATGCACTAACACGGCTCAACCCAACTCACCATTACTCTTAAATATTACCCAAGTTCATGTTCTTCAAGGTCACTCGAAACTTAATTAAAAGTAACTTTAAGATAAAACAGAATTTTAAACAAGTTTGCCCAATCTATTTGCTAACTTTGAAAATTAAATACCCAGTCTACACCGTTCGAAAAATTCCAAAACCCTCCAGATAACAACTAATATATCCTAAGTTTCAAACCCAAATGGTTGTACTTGATTTTCTTAACAAAATAATTATTTACAATTAATTATGCCCAAACAGGTTGTTTCTCCAGCACTTTAAAGAAATTAACGGTTTTGTTATATACACTAGAAATCAATGCAAGGCCAAAAGTATAAGAAACTAGATTCATAACCGGTTCTAATGATGCTAATTATATAATTTTTGGATTTATACCCAAAGAGAACGACACTTTCGAAGTTACCGTTTTACACCAGTTTTTTGGACAGATTTGAACGCATCAGTTTATATAGATTTTGGCTCCCAAAAATTATGAGAAAATTCTGATATGCGATTCAATATGTACTTAATCTACTGTAAAAATTTCAGTCAAAATTCATCAATTTGATATGGTTCCTCGATTTTTGAAGTTTGTGGTTCTATACAGAATTTTTAAACTAAGAATTACAACCATTCTTTACACACAATTTATTTCCTCAGGTTTCTTAACAGTGTATATATATACAAAATACATAAACCTACAACCTCTCAATCAATGAACTAAATAATAATAGAATAAGGATAAAGAACAAAAACAAAAAGGAGAAGAAAGATAGAGACCTACCATACACCCAAAAATCCTTCCTTGTTTGTAACCCCCCCCCCCCCCCCCTCCCTCCCTTTTTTTTTTTTTTTTTCTCCTTCTTTTCTCTCAAACTGTCTCTCTCCCGTGGCTGTTGCTGCTGCTACCCCAGATTGTATTAGGCAACCTAGGGTTCCTATATATATATATATATATCTAAACAAAAGGCTCTAAATTATTAACTCTTTATATTATTTTATTTTCTCTCCCCATTAATTTAAATAAAATACAAATATTATTAGATCAAAATATACTTACTAATTTGCCCCCTAATTTTTCTTAAATAATAAATCTTGCTTCTAAATTAAAGACTTTCACCATAAATTTATTTTAGGTTTAAAATTAATTAAAAGACCTTCCAAATATTTAATTTTCACTTAATGATTCACAGGCAAAATATTTGAGATTTGTAAAATTATTATTATCTAATTATTTATTTTATTTTTATTTTTATATTTGGGTTCTCACATTCTCCCCGCCTAAAGAAAAGTTTCGTCCTAGAAACTAACCTGAGTAAATCATAAGAATAGATGTGGCTACTTCTCGCGCATTTCGTCTTCACGTTCCTAAGTCGCCTCTTCAACTAGATGATTACGCCACAGTACCTTAACAAATTTAATGGCCTTTGTATGCAACATTTTCTCTTTCGAATAAAAAATCTGAATAGGCATCTCCTCATACGAAAAATCCTCTCTAATCTGAAGCGGCTCATAATCTATTACATGCGATGGACTGTGCACATATTTCCTCAGCATAAACACGTGAAACACATTATGCACTCTTGCCAACCTAGGGGATAAAGCAACACAGTACGCAACCTCACCAACCTTCTCCAATACCTCAAATGGACCAATGTATCTAGGATTTAACTTTCTTTTCTTTCCAAACCTAATGACTCCTGTCCATGGTGATACTTTCAAGAATACCATATCCTCCACATGAAACCCTAAATCTCTCCTACGATGATCAGCACAACTTTTTGTCTACTCTGAGTAGTCAATAATCTCTCTTTGATAGTGATAATTTTCTGTGTAGCATCCTCCACCAAATCAGGTCCCAACGTTTGCCTCTTACCAACCTCATACCAACACAAAGGAGACCTACACTTCCTCCCATACAAAGCCTCATAAGGAGCTACTCCCAAACTAGAATGATATAATCATCCCAATTACCTCTTCACTCCAAAGCACAAGCCCTCAACATATCCTCAAGGGTCTGAATAGTCCTCTCTGATTGCCCATCTGCTTGAGAGTGATAAGCTAAACTAAAATTTAAATGAGTATCCATAGCTAACTGTAACGCACCCCAAAACTTAGACACAAAATGAGGGTCTCGATCTGACACTATTGACACAGGTGCACCATGCAATCTAACAATCTCCTTCACATACAACTGTGCAAATTGAGCTAGAGAATAGTTCATCCATACTGCAATAAAATATGCTGGCTTGGTTAATCTATCAACAACTACCCAAACTGCATCGTGATTACTACTAGTACGAGGTCATTTGCACACGAAGTCCATGGTAATATGATCCCACTTCCACTCTAGTATAGGTGAGGGTTGTAGTTTCCCCGCAGGTTTCTGATGTTCTACTTTGACCTTTTGACACACCAAACACTGAGCCACAAATTCTGCAATATCTCTCTTCACGCCATTCCACCAAAAATGTTCATGAAGATCCTGATACATCTTAGTACTTCCAGGATGAATGCTATAACTAGAACTATGTACCTTCGTCATAATCTCCTTCCTCAAATCACCAGCAGTAGGAACACAAACTCGGCTATGGAAACTAAGCAACTTATCATTACTAACTGCAAAGTCTGCATGCTTACCCTTTGCCGTGTCTCCTTTAATACGCTCACACTGGGGTCAATCTCCTGAGCTAAATGAATCCGTTCTCTCAAAGTCGGTTGAACTGTCAATTGACTACAATAAGCCCTATTACCAGGTGTAACAATCTCAAGCCTCAAACATCTCATGTCTTCCACCAAACAACTCTCAATAGACAAAGCCGTTACATCTCCAACTGCGACCTTCCTGCTCAAGGCATCTGCCACCATATTTGCCTTCCCCGGATAATACAATTACATCATAATCTTTTAGCAACTCAAGCCATCTTCTTTGCCTCAAATTTAGCGTCTTTTGTGTGAAAATATACTTCAAACTCTTATGATCACAGTAACTCTCACATGACTCTCCATACAAATAATGTCGCCAGATCTTAAGAGCAAAAATCACTGCTGCTAACTCTAAGTCATGCATAGGATAATTTCTCTCATGTACTTTTAACTATCGTAATGCATAAGCATTCACCTTCCCATGCTACATGAGCACACATCCTAAACCCTATCATGAAGCATCACTATAAATCACAAAACCACCCCCATTTGTAGGTAAGGCAAAGATTGAAGCTGATGTCAATCTCTGTTTAAACTCTTGGAAGCTACTCTCATAATCATCATTCCACTCAAACTTTACCCCTTTCCTGGTGAGATTGGTAAGTGGCAAAGCAATACGAGAGAATCCTTTCACAAATCGTTTGTAATATCTAGCAAGCCCTAGAAAGCTACGTACCTCTGTCACAGAAGTAGGTCATGGCCAATCAACAATTGTTGCTACCTTTGTGCTATCCATAGATATCCCATATTTACTTACCACATGACCCAAAAAGGATACACTGCTCAACCAGAATTCACACTTCTTAAATTTTGCATACAATCTCTTCTCCTTAAGGATCTGAAGTACTACCCTCAAATGCTGCTCATACTACTCCTTACTCCTCGAATAAATTAGGATATCATCAATAAACACTACCATAAATTTATCCAGCTGGGGTTTAAATACTCTGTTCATTAAATCCATGAACACGACTGGTGTATTTGTGAGACCAAAAGGCATCACCAAGAACTCAAAATGCCCATAATGGGTTCTAAAAGATGTCTTAGGAACATCCTCATTCCTTTCCTTCAGCTAGTGATAGCCTGACCTGAAGTCAATCTTAGAGAATACTTGAGCTCCCTACAATTGGTCAAATAGGTCATCAATATGTGGCAAAGGATACCTATTCTTCATTGTGACTTTATTCAGTTCCTTATAATCAATACACAATCTCATAGACCCATCATTCTTTTTCACAAACAACACAGGTACTCCCTAAGGTGGAACGCTAAGCCTAATAAAACCTTTCTCTAACAACTCCTGTAACTGAGTTTGTAACTTCCTCAACTCCAACGGTGCCATTCTATAGGGCGCTTTAGAAATAGGTGCTGTATTGGGGACCAACTCAATAGAAAATTCTACTTCACGATCTGGAGGAAGACCAAGTAGATCCTTTGGAAAAACATCAACAAATCCCCTCATTACAGGCAACACCTCTAACTTCTGCTCTAGCTATTCGGTACTCACCACACAAGGTAAATAACCATGTCACCTTTTACTCAACATTCGGTTAGCCTGAAGGGAAGAAATAAAACAAATAGAAGACCCTTTCCTATCTCCCTAAAAGAAAAACTCAAGTTGTCCCAACATAGCAAAAACTACCTTATTTCTAAAACAATCAACAGAGGCATGATGTTTTGTTAACCAATCTATCCCCAAAATCACGTCAAAATCCTTCATCGCTAAAGAAATCAAATCCACTGGAAAAATTCTACCATCCATCTCTATCTCACAAGATCTAAAAACATCCCCCAACACTACTGTTTCTCCTAATGAAGTAGACACAACAATACATGCATCCAAAGGCGCACAAGAAATAGTCAAACAATGTAGATATCTAGATGCTAACTCTTAACCTTCAAAATGAAATCAAGAAAGATTCCACACAAGTTAAAAAAAAAAAAAAACTAACTAAACCATACACTACTAAGGACTTTAGGGACTTGGATCTCGTCCAAATGATGAAATGCAAGATATGTAACTCGATAAACTACAGCTCTGATACTACAATTGTCACACCCCAAACCCGGGTATGACCGGTCGTGGTCCACAGGGCCTTAGCCCAAGGCACACGTAAGCCTAAACACGAATCCATAATCACATTGAACAACTATACAATAGTCCTGTAATAAATAACCAAACTCAATCTAGTGACATGCCACAAGTATAAATGGAAAAACCAACCGTAATCAATACCATCTAAACTTATGGGATATAAACAGCCCATACATCAAAAAAATTCTAAATGAATCTCAATAAAAATAAAAATAAATACGCACAAACTTGACATAACAATCTAAAATAAAATAAATGAATGTCCTAGAGGTCCATGCAATTGAGTTCCCGCTACGCCATGAGTCCACTCTAAGTCCTTATAACACCTAGAAATGATAAACAACTAAGTCAGTTGATAACTCAGTGAGTAGCAACATGGATAGTATATACAGTTTTGAAAACATGGATCAATTCCAAAATAAGATATATATCACAGAAACTAGATTGACATACAGTTTTGATAAAGATAATCTGTTTCAAAAAGAAGGTTCCACAGTTTAATAGTTACAATACTCATGTCTCTCAAGAACATGATAAATGACATTTTCCATTTAAAACAGATTACAGCATGAACACCAATAATTTTTGGGTACCAAAAATAACAAGTAACATACCACACAGTTCTCAAGGCAAAAAGCCTGTCGGATCCAATATCGAACCAAGAGTTATCCTCGGGGTGGCAACTTGGGTCTTTTCTCTATGACGATCAGACTGAAGGTCACTTAGCCCAGCCTAGGTCTTTTCCTTACAATCGTTGAGCACTAGAGTCATCACGGCCCCACTCGGATCTATTCCCTAGTGGCCAGAGTCACCACACACAGTGGAATAATTTCCCTAGACTAAAATATACAGATGGTCCCAATAATCAATGCAATTCATTTTCGTAAAACATGGTAGTTCACCATTATAAACATGAGGCCATAACAAATAGTTTAGAGTGTGCCAAGTTTACACATGTTTGAGAAATAATTTAACTCCATTGATAATATAATGATTTATCAAGACAGTTTAGTCCTGAAACAATAATTTAATTTTCCAACAGTTTAGGATAGGGAAACATTTATAAAAATATATAGCATGCAATTACTCACCTGAAAATGGAATAATGTAATCCTCGAACAGAGTATAAAAGTCGAACTAGTGCTCTGAACCAAGTATGAAAACTACACGTCACTACTAAATTAAAAATACTAAAAAATAAGAAACTAAGTAACCCCAAACTAAAGCGCACTAACACGGCTCAACCCAACTCACAATTACTCTTAAATATTACCTAAGTTCATGTTCTTCAAGGTCTAAAATCACCCAAGACATGGGTTCAACTTGAACCTTAATTAAAAGTAATTTTAAGATAAAACAGAATTTTAAACAAACTTGCCCAATCTATTCGCTAACTTTGAAAATTAAATACCCACTCTACACCATTCAAAAAATTCCAAAACCCTCCAGATAGCAACTAATATATCCTAAGTTTCAAACCCAAATGGTTTTACTTGATTTGCTTAACAAAATAATTATTTACAATTAATTATGCCCAAACAAGTTATTTTCTGCAACACTTTAAAGAAATTAATGGTTCTCTTAGTATACACGAGCAATCAACGCAAGGCCATAAATGTAAGAAACTAGACTCATAACCGGTTCTAATGATGCTAATTTGATAATTTTCGGATTTATACCCAAAGAGAACAACACTTTCGAAGTTACTATTTTACACCAGTTTTTTGGACAGATTTGAACGAATCATTTTATATAGATTTTGAATCCCAAAAATTATGAGAAAATTCTGATATGCAATTCAATATGTACTTAATCTACTGTAAAAATTTCAGTCAAAATTCATCCATTTGATATGATTCCTCAATTTTTTAAGTTTGTGGTTCTATACAGAATTTTTAAACTAAGAATTACAACCATTCTTTACACAATTTATTTCCTCTGGTTTCTTAACAATGTATATATATGCAAACTACATAAACCTATAACCTTTCCATCAATGAACTAAATAATAATAGTAGAATAAGGATAAAGAACAAAAAAAATAAAAAATAAAAAAAAAAAAAGGAGAAGAAAGATGGAGATCTACCACATACCCAAAAATCCTTCCTTCTTTGCAAACCCCCCCCCCCCTCTTTTTTTTTTCTTCTTCTTTTCTCTCAAACTCTCTCTCTCTCTCTCTCTCTCTCTCTCTCTCTCTCCCGTCGCTGCTGCTGCCGCCCCAGATTGTATTAGACAACCTAGGGTTCCTATATATATATATATCTCTAAACAAAAGGCTCTAAATTATTAACTCTTTATATTATTTTATTTTCTCTCCCCATTAATTTAAATAAAATACAAATATTATTATATCAAAATATGCTTACTAAGTTGCCCCTATTTTTTTTTTTTAATAATAAATCTTGCCTCTAAATTAAAGGCTTTCACCATAAATTTATTTTAGGTTTAAAATTCATTAAAAGACCCTCTAAATATTTAATTTTCACTTAAAGATTCACAAGCAAAATATTTGAGATTTATAAAATTATTATTATCTAATTATTTATTTTTATTTTTATATTCGGGTTCTCACACAATCATGAAATTGAGGAAGCGATTTTCATGAGGAAAGATATAAGCCTAGAAGATGTAAATAGATTAAGACTTTAAAGTTCTTCTATCTAATCTTCTTAAACCTATATGGTGGCTAGTGAGGCTAAAAGCTTCTTTGAAGTTGTGATTTCTCTAGAAAATAGTTATTAAATTAACTTGATCTTGCAAAGGTAGTAATCCTTGGGATGCAAGTGAATGAAATTTGACGAGACAAGCTTGTTATCAAAGAATACCGGTGAAGAGATGGCTTGGATTACTTTGATACGTGATCATCAGTTATGGTGAGTGTGATCGCAATTGTATGAAGTCTGGAGATACATCAAGATGGATGTTCAGATAGTTTTCCTATATGAAGATTTAGTTGAATAAATCTTTATGGAACAACCCGAAGGGTTTGTCAGTTCCAAGATGAGGAAAGACAGTAAGCTTGAGAATCATTTTATGATTTGAAATAAGCACCGAAAAAATTGCATAAGAAATTTGACTACACTATGTTGTCAAGTGGGTATTGACAAATGTGTTTATTGACAATAGTATATGTCGTGTTGTGTTTGTGTGTATGTGACACACTCATTGTTGATAGTTATGAGAAGATATTCAATATTATCAAGTGGATGTTGTACTTTAAGTTTGATATGAAAGATATGAGCCTTGCATATGTGATTCTGGGTATTAAGATTACCAGAACATCTAATAGTATTGTACTTTCTCAGTCTTATTATGTTGATAAGATACTTGAGAAATTTAGTAAATCAAATACAAGTGTGTTGAGGACACTGGTAGACTTGATTTTACATTTGGCCGAGAATATTGGTGAAAGTATATTTTAACTAGAATATTCTTGGGTCATTGGAAGTTTAAAGCATCTGATGAGTTGTACAAGGCCAGGTATAGCCTACTCAGTTAGTAGGCTTAGGAGATACACGATTAATCCTAATGTTACTCCCTTCCATTATGTGGGTGTTGGATTATTTATACTACATCCAGGAATATGGGTTGCATAACACTTGATATCCAGTTGTACTAGAAGAGTACAAAGGCGCCTATTGGATATCTAATATAAAGACTACAAATCCATTAGTGAATATGTTTTCTCTAATTGGAGCTGTAATTGTGTCTTGGAAATCTTCCAAGTAGATGTGTATCACAAGATCAATGATGGAATCGAAATTTAGTATTAAAGTAGCTGAATGGCTTTGCCATTTTCTTGAGGATATTCCTTGTTGATCAAATCTTGTGCTAGCAATTTTCTATACTTTGCAATAACCAATCAAGTATTGGTAGGGCACAAATGGACAGTCTAGACATTTTTCGTCAAAGACATAGTTCCATACGACGACTACTCTTGTGTGTTGTCACTATAGATTATATATAGTCTAATGACAACATTATGGATCCGTTAACCTAAGGGTAAAATTGAGAGTTAGTAAGAAGTCGTTATGAGGAATAAAATTAAGGCCTTTAGCGAATGTTATTGAAATGGAAAACCCAACTTAGTTGACTAGAGATCCCAAGATCTAGGTTCAAAGAGACAACCTAAATGCGTGTAACCAGTGAGTCACTAAAGAGGTAAATCATCTTGCCCATTCCTTTATATAGTGATACCTTATGGGGTGGAAGGTTAAGTTGATACTTTTAATGGCCTAAGTGTTGTGAATAGTCAACCGTGGTACAATGAGATACCTTATGTAGGTCACTTATATGAGTGTGAAGTGGGGCCGCTTCTTTAAGAATTGACAAGGTCGGATTCTTTAAAAACACTCACTGAACCAAGCTAGTGTTCCAGGGCCAAACCGAACACAACAGTGAGAACAGAATGATGGTTGGAGTAATTCCTATATGAGGTCTATTGTCTCGGTTTACACAAACGGCGGAACAGTTCAAGATATCACATTCACTGGTCAGCTAGTAAATCCTATAGGCTTTCACTACGAAAGGTTGAAGGCCAACAACTACCTTTTCTGATACAGGGTTATTCTATGTACTGTCTCTCCGAGTCTTTGTTGTTTAGTGTTGACTGTTTTTCTTTATTCAGCCAATTTTATTCATGTGGGGGATTGTTGGAGATAATAGTTTTTTTGGCAACTTTAATTTGAAATTGAAGTGAGACCCAACCGCCAGTTGATGTGGATCTAAGTGGTTTTGTATTCTTTTAAGTGAGAAGATTGCAATACAAAAATAATGAGCCGAAACCATTGAGTTGTGAATGAGAATTGTCTTATAAAGTGGGCATCAATAAAGTTGGGCTTAGATTTAGACTTAATCTTGGTTGGGCCTAGGCCTAGGCTTGTGCTTGTGCTTGTGCATGTTCTGTGTTTGGTCATGGACTTTGACTTAATCTCGAGCTAGGGCTAAGCTATGTTGTGTTGGGTTTAGCTTGTGCATGTGTTTGAGAATTGGGCTTATATCGGGTTGTGACCCAGCATTAGTATCCATTTTGTGACCTCTCTAGTTGGTTTATTCAAACATCATTATATACAATTTATTTGTATATATCAAGCACATAAGAAATGTAAATTTTTGTAACTCTCATTTTTTGATGATAGAGTTGATGATCATATTAGTGGACATATGTTTTCAACTTTTGTAACTCTAGTCCTAATGGCTAGAGTTGATGGCCTTGGTTAATGGCATTTGATGGCCCTATTGATGTATAGCCTTCATGGCTAGGGATTCCCCTACTTGTATAAATAGAGGTTTTTTCCCTTCAACTTGGTACGATAATTTTGGAGAGATTTTTGATGGAAAATGGAAATGGTGTTTTAAGATAAAAAGTTGGAGATGTGTTTTTTTATATCAAAGAAAATTTTTCCTATCTTCTTTTGCTAGCCCCTTCTTTGGTTCTTGTTAGAGAAAGTGCAGCCATTGTCAAGTTTGCCGAAGCTATTCAGAAGGTGCTTCTACATTAGCTGGTTTCGACAGTCGTATTCTGGGAGACAAACGCCGGTATACCTTTAGCATCCATTGGGAGACGGTGAATATGTTTTAAGAAAATTGTGATATCACACAGGCTTTGATTTGCTTCTTTTTTTATCATTTGTTCTTAAATTTTTTAGAATTTAGTTTACATTGATCAGTTCTAATCTTTAGTTATTCATGTTAATAATTTGTTTTATTAGTAATGTAATCTAATTCATTTCTGTATTTTTAGTTGTGTAGTTTATTCTGTATTTCATTTTTTAATTAAAATTTTTTTTTGGTCATTTCTATTTAATTCATTTTACATTTTTTTCTTTTATTTTTATGAAAAAATAACAGCATACCTTTCAATTGGAACTGCCAGATATTTTGAATCTTGGATAACAAAATTCATAGACCATACAATTTTTTGTGTCTCCTTGTTTGCTTGTCTGTTGTTGATTGCATAAATGGCTTGATATCTTTTCTGATGGAGCACGAAGAAGCTGTACTCACTGAAACTGAAGAAATTTCAAACACATTCAGTCATCCCTGCAATGTCAACTTCAGAAATTGTCATTTTTGTTTTGTACTGATCATTTCATTTATTTATTTTCATTTAATATATAGGATAAGCATACAGATAACAAACACTGATACCACAATCAAAACACCATGTCCTTCTTTTTCTTTCTATTAGACACTAAATTGTAGAGCAGGTAAAGATTCCTTTCAATTATTGGTCCAAAGGGTTGGAATACCATCGAGGGAATCCCATTAAGTATAAACAATCAGTCATGCTTATCAAAATAGTCTAAACCAACTTGGCACTAAATTCAACCAATCAAATTAACAATTTAACTGGACATTTTAGAAAAGTAAGGTATTTGAAACTTCATAAGACAGGAAAAGTAAGCTAGTGAATAGAATGAAAATCATTCCAACAACTCTTTCATACTCTAGTTTCTTATCCTTTTACTTTTCTTTTAACGGAATAGTCTAGCTTCTCAACTGAACAACTCCATTTCATGCACACTACTATAGGAAAATAAAAGTCCAGTCTGTTATCACTATCACCTTCTTCATTACCATAGATTTTTGGACATCTCATCATGTGCAGCTTCAAATAGGGGCTTCCTAAGGATTATGTATGCCAATTTCAATTGACATAAAATTTAAAATTAAGGATTAAAATTGAGTTAATTGAAAGTATAGGGACCAAAATGACACAAGGGGTAAAATGTAGGGATTACTGGTATAATTTATCCCAAAAAATTAACAAAAATTTAAACAAAACAACCAAATTAAAACTAGACTTAAAGTGTAGGAAACAAATTGTTTAAATTAAAACTATAGGAATTAAAATCAAATTGAGTCAAACTAAGTGAAAAGTGTAACTAAGCCTTTAAACAATGATAAAAAAAAAAAAATTGTGCGTTAAAAAGGTTTTCTTGGAAAGACTTAAATTTTTGGGTAAATTACATTGATCTTTTTGAAGTTTGAAAAAAATACAATAAATCTCTCAATTTTGACATAATTACATTGAATTCTCTTAAGATTTTAATTCACATAATGCTATACCCAATATTCATCAATAATTTGTTAGGTGAATAAATGAAAAAAAAATAATATTGTCATCTCTTTTATATTAAAATATATATTTTATGTTGTTTATTTTTGTGTTTTCACAACATTTGTATTAGTTCGGTCTATTTAATCATACTAAAAAAGAGGTCAGTATAATTATATTAAAATTATAAAACGTATTATATTTTTTTCTAAATTTTGGGAGAGATCAGTGTAAATTGTTCTAAATTTTTTATATGTAAATCTGGTTATGGTATAAATTTTAGTTGCAGAAGGAATTTTAGGGCGGTGATAGTGGTGGATTTGGAAAGATAGTTGGAGTTTTGGAAGTTAAGCCAATGCAGCCAAAACATAAAAGAAATAAAATTTTTTAATTTTTTAAATATATATATTATTTATTGGTATTTTAAAATTTTAGTTAAGAAATTTATATATTATTAAAATATGACTAATATCTTTACATAACCAAACCAAACCAAACAAAGCCTTAAGTCCCATCAAATGGGGTTGGCTAAATGAATCATTCTTCTCCACATGGTCCTATCAAAGGTCATTTCGTTAGTCAAATTACTAATATCTTTACATCTAAAAAATTATTTAAGATCACATTGAGCTAACCCGTGATTTATGTTTTTAGCTTAGAACTTAGTTTAGAGAAGTGATCTGTTAATTTATAAAAATATTTGTTAATTATTAATTTAAATTTTTTATTTACAAATTTACAATTTTTTTTAAATGTTTTTTTTCAATAGGATTAAGACAAGTGTACTTGAATTTATAACCATTTGATAAAGTACGATTTACATCTAAAAGTTTAATTTAGATATTTCATTAAATATTTTCAAATTACATATGATTAAAATTACATTTAGATTTTCATTTTAAATGTAAAATTAGATGTAATTTAGATATGGTTGAATTCATTTTCTTTTCACATTTTATTAATATATTTTTAAATTTTGAAATTAGATATAACTAATTTTGAAGACGCATTAGATATATCTAATTAGATTAATGTTTTATTCTATGTATTATATGGTTAAATTTTAAAATTTTAAAACACGTGTATTTTTTTAGTTGTACCAAAAATAAATAATTAATTAATATTTTGAAGTAAATATTTTAAAATTTTGGCTATTTTCAAGTAAATTTTTTATTAATATTAATCAAAATTTTGAAATAAATATTTAATTATGACATGTCTTTGTTATATAATACATAGAATAAAACATTAATGGCAACATTAAAAAAAACAAAAAAAAAAAAGGTTAATGTAACTCAGTCAAAACAAGGAGGAGGATGCTATTTTCTTGCGGCACCGTTTCAATGATTTGAATCGTTCATTTTATTGAGTATTTTGTGTATTTCATCAAAAAAAATTTAAGTCAATTTAATAATCATAATCTATTCAATTTATTGTATTTGTCACTGAAAAAATGGATGACAATTGTGTTTTTGGAAAAAAATCATCTATTTTTATTTTTATTTTTTGTGCTGAACACGATTAATTAAATAGATTACGATTATTGGATTAGATCGATCTTTTTTTTTTTTTTTTTTTTAAGATAAAATACATGAAGTGTCAAATAAAATAAATTTAAATTATTGAAATGAGACCTGTGATAAACTACACAAATTCAAACATTGCCTTCCAATTCGAATTATAGAGGGTAGGAAACCTGTCCCGTAAAAATACCTGAAATTTACTTGATCTTCTCATTGATAGAGCACAGAATATTTGCATAACGTGGCTAGTAGGAACATATAGATTTAGATTAATACGTGCTTAAGAAAATTTCTAAGGCAATAATTTCGGTAGGAATTATTGCCTAATAATTTCGGTAGGAACATAGAGATTTAGATTATACATACTTTCAAGTTAATTGTTTATGAATTTATTTTATAGAAAATCGACTAATAATCAATATTGAAATATAATCTTGACAAGTTATCGTTAAGATAATAAAATAAAATAAAATAAAAAATTAGTCATGGAGCAATGTGGCAACTTTTTTTTTTTATTAGCAAAAAGAAAAAACTTTATTGATGACAAACACATACACTACATATGAGAATACACCAATAAAGGAGAGGAAAAGCACAAAGCATCATAGCAAACTAATCAGTCCCAACTAGGTTGGCACCGAGCAATGTGGCAACCTAATGGTATACACTTTGGTCCTGTTTGTTTGGAGAGTTAGAGGAGGGATTGGGATTGGTAGTGAGGTGGGACCCACTAATATTGTGTTTGTTTTGAGAGATGGGGAGGGGATTGATAGTGAGCTCCGGATTAGGATGAGCCTCCCCAAGGGGATTCGGATGGGTCTCCAGGACTTGGTATTAGAAAAATAGTCCGGTGGACTAGAAATTTTATATTTTTATTTATTTTTTATTTTATTTTTTACATGTCGGGCATTTTTTTTGAATATTAACATTTAATTTTTTTTTGGAATTTTTTTTTAATTTTTTTTTACATATTGGGCATTTTTTTTTTAAAACATTAATGTTTAATGTTTATGTATTTTTTTTTATTTGTTTTATCATTTTATATTTATTTTATATAAAAATAATTTAACAATCCATACATTAACAACTATCATCAAAACAAACACAATTTTACTTAATCTCCTCACTAACAATCCCCTCACTAACAATCCCTTCACTATTAATCCCTTCTGTAACGCCCTCAAAAATAAACCCATAATACATAATATTAACATGCGGAATTATAAAGAAATAAAGTATCTTATTCCATTCATCAGAGTACCATGAAATAAAAACAAATAATAAATGCCCTATGGGCTACATCTTGCCAAGCCAACACTTGGACACAATTCCATGAGTTCTAACTCAAAAACAAATAAAGCCCTAGGCTTGAAAGTTTACAAGTTGTTCAAATAAAACAAATAAAATAAAGCAAGTCTTCGAGTCCAAATCCTCACAAGCTAAGTCCTTGGAGGTAGTGAACCACCTGAACCTGAAAATGAAGTTCCCATATAGGGTGAGCCACAGCCCAGTAGAAAAATACTAAACCAAGCATAAGAATTAACTAAAGCATTAGCATTCGATACATGGTTAACACAAGATAATCAATATTCAATTTCATGACACGAATGTCTACATTGTCTATGACTTATTGTCTATGACACCTTTCACTTTCCAATATTTAATCACTTTCCAATTATATCATTATGGCTCAGAACCTGGCCAACTATAATAGTGATCCAGATGTCACAAAAATAAATGAGACTAAAGCTCAAACCACAACACTTCCATACTTCCAACTGATACACATTATAATGATGTATCATATCAACAACAAATAGCAATATTGCTATTATCAATAAGCACACATATGAATGATGCTACTGGAGTCCATCCCCTATCTCCTCCCAACAAATCCGGTTTAGAGGTCCATCCCCTATTCCCCTAAACCGTGGAGTTCATCCCCTATCTCCTCCAAATGAATGCATATGCAATGAAACACACAATTGCCATATACAACACATAATCAATACAAGTAATGTTCTGTATTAATTCAACAGTCAACATGAGTGACATAATTCCAGTTATACCTAAGCACATGCAAGGTCTACAACAATCAATGGCTATCCTCCACCGATAGCCCAAAACAGTTATTTCTAAACAAGAAATAAATATTACAATGAATGTAAAATCAACATTTTCATAGGTAAGTATTTAAACTACCCAACTATATCATAAATCTCATAATTTCCCCAACTTCATGAATTAAACCCAATTTCACATTTTTCCCTTAAATTAATTATACAAATTAATCTAAGCCAAAACCCTAAGGATTCTCCCAAAATTACCAAACTACCCCCACATACCAAAATACTAACACTTAGGATTAAAGCGTATAAATGGAGTAGGAAATCCCTACCTCGAAGCAAAAACCCAAAAAAGAAGAAGACGGAGAAGATAGCCCAAACTCCAAGTGCTCCAAATCAACAACCGTTCAGATTAAATGGAAGCCCTCAACCCACTCTACCTTTTTAATAAAGGAACTAGGTTAAATACTCACTCTAAATAGATGAAACCTAGGAGAGGAGAGAAGATGAGTTGGGAGAGAGAGAACTCGTAACTAGGGTTTCTGAATCAAAAGTGTAAAAAAAATGATTTTAAAACTGTTTCTGCGTATTTAAACTGGACAGGCTCGCTCGAGCGAAGACCTGGTCGCTCGAGCGACCAGACACAAAAACCCTCGCTCGAGCGAAGAAAAGCTCGCTCGAGCCAAAAACTCGATGCTTCAGGTCTGCAACCCAGAAGCTCGCTCGAGCGAAGGAAAGCTCGCTCGAGCGAAAGAACTCGAAAACATACACCTCGCTCGCTCGAGCGAAGGAAGCTCGCTCGAGCCAAGAAACACATCTCTCAGGTCTAAGTACTGGACGCCAAGCTCGCTCGAGCGAAGGAAACCCGCTCGAGCGAAGAAACAAAAACAAAGACCTCGCTCGAGCGAAGAGAAGAGAAGCTCGCTCGAGCGACCAAGCCAAAAACTGAACATGCAGACTTGGTTTCTAAACCCAACCAATCTGCAACCAACCTGCTAAACACATCCTATAACCAAGAATAAGGATTAAAGGACACAAAACAACAAATATAACAGCGGAATCCACGGAACGTAAGTCCGGATACAATAATCAAATGGAAAAAAAAGACGGGGTCGCTATAACCTCCCCCCCTTAAAGAATTTCGTCCCCGAAATTAAGCATGAGTTTGTAAAAACAAGTTTTTCTTATTCCCCATATAATAAAACAATAATCAACAACTGACCAATATTGGTCGCTTCAATCTCTTATCAAGAGGCATCTCACAATATGTATTAAAACCAACATATATTCAACCTGCACCAATATTATGCATTATTCCTTTCAATGTTAACAAATCCATATCATTTCAATCTCATGATATAAACAACACATTCAATATATAAATGTTATATTCCACTTCCATAAAAAGGCAAGTTCAAAATGCTAACATTAAATCCAAAACATTCTCAATGCTTTCCAACTTAAGACATATATAAATTCTCAAGTTCATTAATATTACAAAAATCTATATATAAGATTTCTAATCACTAAACATGTCCGGATATTTCTCACGGACTTCCAATTCACGTTCCCAAGTGGCTTCCTCCACTCCGTGATGCTTTCACAAAACTTTCACCAAGGGATGGTTTTGCCTCGCAAAACTTGATCCCGCCTATCCAAACCCGAACCGGTCTCTCCTCATACGAGACATCTCATCAACAACTAAGTCAGTCCAATCCCAGTACATGCGATGGATCCGGCTCATACTTCCGAAGCATACTCACATGAAACACGTCATGACACTCCGGATAACTGCGGTGGCAAAGCTAAACGATAGGCAGCCTCGCCAATCCTCTCAAGGATCTCAAAAGGCCAATAAACCGAGGGGACACTTCCGTCCGCTCTTCCCAAACCTCATCAAGCCTCGTTTGGGTGATATCTTCAGAAAGACATGATCACCCACCTCAAATAGTAAAGGTCTCCTCCTACGGTCGGCATAAGATTTCTGACGACTCTGGGCTGTAACAAGTCTCTTACGGATAAGCTCAACAACTTTCTCCGTCGTTTCCCTCACCAACTCCGGACCCAATAGAGTGCATCACCCACCTCGCCAACAAACTGGAGATCTACACGGTCGGCCATACAAGGCCTCAAACGGTGCCATACCGATACTAGACTGAAAACTGTTGTTTGTAGGCAAACTCCACTAATGGCAAGTGCCTCTCCCACGACCCACTAAAGTCGAGAACACAACCCCGAAGCATATCCTCAAGGATCTGAATAGTACGCTCGGACTGCCCTCAGTCTGAGGATGATAAGCTGTGCTAAAGGTCAACTTAGTGCCTAAAGCACTCTGCAAACTCTGCCACAACCTGGCAGAAAACGAGGATCTCTATCTGAGACGATCGTCACTGGGACCCGTGCAACCTCACTATGTCCCGATATATAAGTCGGCAAGATGATCTAACGAATCTCTCACGCGCATAGGAATGAAGTGCGCTGACTCGTCACCGGTCTAACAACCACCCAAATAGCATCACCTAACCCCACCGATCCCCTAACCGACAGCATCACTACCACCCCGCTGAGTCCTCGAGACCCACAACGAAGTCCATAGTGACATGCTCCCACTTCCACTCGGCAATAGGCAAGGGTTGCAACAAACCCGCTGGCCTTTGATGCTCGGCCTTCACTTGCTGACAAGTAAGGCACTAGACACGAACGCTGCCACACTCTCTCTCATACCCCGCCACCAAAACTGGCGACCCAAATCCCGATACATCTTAGTACCTCCCGGATGCACCGCAAGGCGCAAATGATGAAACTCTCGGAGTACCTCCTCTCGGCAAGACTCCGGCACAAACAGACGGTCTCGGTATCTCACACTCAAATCGGGATACACCGTCAAACCTTTCTCAACCTTCCCATTGGAAATCTTCTCTCGGAGAGATTCTACCTCAAGATCACCCCTCTGAGCCTCTAACACTCGAGTCACAAGTGTAGGCTGTGCAACAACAGAAAACAAGGCCGCAGCCTCAACGGATTCGCCCAGATGCAAATCAAACTCCCCAACTGCACCCACATCTCCCACTCCCGGATGGCTATACTAGCTAAGTCACCAACAGATTTCCTACTAAGGCATCGGCCACAACATTGGCCTTTCCCGATGATAGTGCAACTCGAAGTCATAATCCTCAATGAACTCCATCCACCTCCTCTGCCTCAAATTCAAGTCTTTCTGTGTGAAACAGATATTTCAGACTCTTATGATCCGAGAATACCTCGAACCTCTCACCATAAAGATAATGCCTCCAAATCTTCCAAGGCAAAAATCACACTGCTAACTCTAAATCTGCGTAGGATAATTCTGCTCATGAATTTTCAACTGAATTTTCAATTCAACTGATGAGCCATAGGCAACCACTTTCCCCTCTTGCATCAACACACACAACCCAAACCCTCTCGTGAGGCATCACAATAGACTGCATAACCCAACCCTCTCTCTCCGGAATAATCAAGACTGGAGCGGTGGTCAGTCTAACTTTCAACTCCTGAAAACGACTTTTCAACAAGTCTCACTCCATACAAATTTGACTCCCTCCGAGTCAATCTAGTCAACGGTGAAGCTAACCTGGAGAATCTTTCACAAACCGACGGTAATACCCAGCTAATCCCAGAACTGCGGATCTCAAACACACTCTTAGGCTGTGCCCAATCTTGCACTGCCTCAGTCTTGGATGTATCAACAGACACCCCTTCCCCAGAAACTACATGGCCTAAGAACTTCACCTCTTCTAGCCAGAACTCACACTTCCCGAACTTAGCATAAGCTTATGGTCTCTAAGTAACTCTAGCACCACTCTCAAGTGTGCCTCGTGCTCCTCCTCTCTGAAGTGAATAAATCAAAATGTCGTCCACGAAGACGACCACAAAACGATCCAAGAATTCCCGGAAGATCCGGTTCATCAAATCCATAAACACTGCCGGTGCATTGGTGAGCCCAAACGGCATCACCAGAAACTCATAGTGGCCATACCGCGTACGGAATGCCGTCTTAGGAATATCCTCCTCCCTGACTCTCAACTGATGATAACCCGATCTCAAATCTATCTTAGAGAAACAACGGAAACCCTTCAACTGGTCAAACAAATCATCAATACGGGGCATAGGATACTTATTCTTAACCGTAGCCCGATTCAATTTCCTGTAATCAATACACAATCTCAAAGCACCACCTTTCTTCTTAGCAAAGAGGGCCGTGCTCCCCACGGCGAAACACTAGGACGGATATAGCCCTTATCTAACAACTCCTAGGAGTTGAACCTTCAACTCAACTAACTCAGCTGGGGCAAAACGGTAAGTGCCATAGAAATCGGCGCCGTGCCGGGCACTAAATCAATAGAGAACTCAATCTCTCGCTGAGGTGGCAAACTAACAAGATCCTCGGGAAAAACGTCCGAATACTCACAAACCACCCTCGGCAACACAATCTGGGTCTCATCACCCTCACTAATCGAAAGACTAGCAAGTAGACCACTAAGCTCACTCCGCCCTCGCGGATCATACCCGGTGGCAAAACACTACCAACCCGGTCCCCCAGAAAACGAAAACACTCCCCGTTCACGGTACAACAGTGACCCTCTGACGGTAGCAATCAATAACTGCCCGGTATGACGACAACCAGTCCATACCCAAAATAACGTCAAAGCCCTTCATGGGCATAACTACAAAAGAGAAAGGGATTCTATGATCATCGACCTCTATATCACAACCCCTAACACCTTGTTTCAAGATCAATTCACCCCCAAGAGGTGACACTACACAAATAGGAGGCGCTAACTGTGCTAACTCCAACTCCAAAACAGATGCAAATGCAGCAGACACAAAGGAATGAGATGCACCCGTATCAATCAAAACATTAGCAACCGAGTTGCAAAACAAAAAGGTACCTCTCACCACCGATGGAGCCGGTACTAGGTCCTGCGCGTAACAGCATACACGCGCCCAGATGGCCCTCTGATCAACCTGCTCACCCCTATATGCTGCAAAACAACTGGGAAAGAAGCCCCCTGATTGGCCCTCGAGGCCTGAACTGACTGAGCAGGCAGCTGACTCTGAGTTGTCCGAACCAGATGCACCAGATGTGCCACCCAACTGTGGGCAAAACCTCTTCATGTGCCCCGGCTGACCGCACTGAAAACAAGAGAGCGGCTGGCCTCTACCCTGACTCTGGCTCTGAGATCGAGCCGTAAGAAGATGCTGCTCTCTGAACTCCTCCCCTCTGAGGACAAACTGGAGACTTGTGGCCCAGCTGGCCACACTTGAAACAGGTAATGTCTCCCTGACTGCCTTTCCCAGAACTAGCACTCGGCACTGGAAAAGTGGATCTAGAAAAACTACTCTGAGGCTGCTGAGGAGTGAAACCTCTCTGCCTCCCTGCCATCACTCTTGCCATCCTGACTCCTCTTGGAGCCTTTCTGCCTTTCTCCCTCTTCCTGCATCATAGTCTCGGTATGGGCTGCTGCATCAACCAATCGCCAAAATCCCTAATCATAGATCCGACAACTCTCAACATGAGGCCACGCCTCAATTTCTTCTCAAACTCAATGCAACGGCGTTCCTCAGTCGCCACCAACTCAGGTGCAAACCTGGACAAACTAGTGAATGCAGCCTCAAACTCGGCCACTGATAAACTGTTCTGCTCAAGATGGCGGAACTGATCTCTCAACTTCTCCTGAACAGCTGGAGACAGGTACTTCTCCTGAAAAGCATCAACAAAAGCCTTCCAAGTACCTCCAATACGACCCTTGGTGAACTTCCACCACCACTGACCTGCATCCCCTTTCAGCTGGAACGATGCCAAGGTCACCTTCAACCCCTCGTCTTCGATGCCAGCATCTCAAACGTTTTCGTTGTCTGTTCGAGCCACTCATCAGCCTTAAGCGGCTCTTTAGGATCCCCCAAAAACTCATCCGGATGGATGGACCGGAAGAACTCTCTCTTCAGAAAAGAAGGCTGCTGCTCAGCAAGCACAAGCAACCTTGGCTGGATTCGCAGCCCTCAGAATGTCAACTGACGCCTGAATGATGCCCTGCTATCCCTTGGGCCAAAGCACCCATAAAACTGCTGTCCTACTGGCTCGGCCACATTGGCCTGGCCAACACCCTCCTGAACTGCCGGAATTTCTCCGGTATAGGCACTTCCTGCCTGGCCTGCCTACCACGCCTACCACGACCTCGTCCTTGTCCTGACATCCTAATAAAGGAAACAAAGACGTTAGCACTCTAAATAATGTGCCAAAACTATAACACTCACGTCCTAAACATTGGACAATAATAAATCATCACCAAGCACATAATCACATAAGCACCTACGAATTTCATTCCGGGCAATGATAGTCCCGAGCGGCGCCACTAAAGTTCCGGTTGGAAACAACATTGATCAAGTGCCTTTCCAACAAGACTTTCAGAGACTCAAGGATCCAATCAATATCTAGAAACTACATTCCATACCCACATAGGACATAAACATTATCATGTAATCATGTAATTACACTAAGTCTCTATCAAACGAGACGAACCCATTGTGATACTAATTCACTTCCCACGTACCCAAAGATTCAAACCCGGTACGCTCTGATACCAATGTGAAACGCCCTCAAAAATAACCCATAATACATAATATTAACATGCGGAATTATAAAGAAATAAAGTATCTTATTCCATTCATCAGAGTACCATGAAATAAAAACAAATAATAAATGCCCTATGGGCTTACATCTTGCCAAGCCAACACTTGGACACAATTCCATGAGTTCTAACTCAAAAAATAAAGCCCTAGGCTTGAAAGTTTACAAGTTGTTCAAATAAAACAAATAAAATAAGCAAGTCTTCGAGTCCAAATCCTCACAAGCTAAGTCCTTGGAGGTAGTGAACCACCTGAACCTGAAAATGAAGTTCCCATATAGGGTGAGCCACAGCCCAGTAGAAAAATACTAAACCAAGCATAAGAATTAACTAAAGCATTAGCATTCGATACATGGTTAACACAAGATAATCAATTTCAATTTCATGACACGAATGTCTACATTGTCTATGACATATTGTCTATGACACCTTTCACTTTCCAATATTTATTCACTTTCCAATTATATCATTATGGCTCAGAACCTGGCCAACTATAATAGTGATCCAGATGTCACAAAAATAAATGAGACTAAAGCTCAAACCACAACACTTCCATACTTCCAACTGATACACATTATAATGATGTATCATATCAACAACAAATAGCAATATTGCTATTATCAATAAGCACACATATGAATGATGCTACTGGAGTCCATCCCTATCTCCTCCCAACAAATCCGGTTTAGAGAGTCCATCCCCTATCTTCCCCTAAACCGTGGAGTTCATCCCCTATCTCCTCCAAATGAAATGCATATGCAATGAAACACACAATTGCCATATACAACACATAATCAATACAAGTAATGTTCTGTATTAATTCAACAGTCAACATGAGTGACATAATTCCAGTTATACCTAAGCCACATGCAAGGTCTACAACAATCAATGGCTATCCTCCACCGATAGCCCAAAACAGTTATTTCTAAACAAGAAATAAATACAACAATGAATGTAAAATCAACATTTCATAGGTAAGTATTTAAACTACCCCAACTATATCATAAATCTCATAATTTCCCCAACTTCATGAATTAAACCCAATTTCACATTTTTCCCTTAAATTAATTATACAAATTAATCTAAGCCAAAACCCTAAGGTTTCTCCCAAAATTACCAAACTACCCCCACATACCAAAATACTAACACTTAGGATTAAAGCGTATAAATGGAGTAGGAAATCCCTACCTCGAAGCAAACCCAAAAAGAAGAAGACGGAGAAGATAGCCCAAACTCCAAGTGCTCCAAATCAACAACCGTTCAGATTAAATGGAAGCCCTCACCCACTCTACCTTTTTGTAAAGGAACTAGGTTAATACTCACCCTAAATAGATGAAACCTAGGAGAGAAGATGAGTTGGGAGAGAGAGAACTCGTAACTAGGGTTTCTGAATCAAAAAGTTGTAAAAAAAATGATTTAAAACTGTTTCTGCGTATTTAAACTGGACAGGCTCGCTCGAGCGAAGACCTGGTCGCTCGAGCGACCAGACACAAGAAACCCTCGCTCGAGCGAAGAAAAGCTCGCTCGAGCCAAAAACTCGATGCTTCAGGTCTCCAACCCAGAAGCTCGCTCGAGCGAAGGAAAGCTCGCTCGAGCGAAGAACTCGAAAACATGCACCTCGCTCGCTCGAGCGAAGGAAGCTCGCTCGAGCCAAGAAACACATCTCTCAGGTCTAAGTACTGGACGCAAAGCTCGCTCGAGCGAAGGAACCCTGGCTCGAGCGAAGAAACAAAAACAAAGACCTCGCTCGAGCGAAGAGAAGCTCGCTCGAGCGACCAAGCCAAAAATTGAACATGCAGACTTGGTTTTCTAAACCCAACCAATCTGCAACCAACCTGCTAAACACATCCTATAACCCAAGAATAAGGAATTAAAGGACACAACAACAAATATAACAGCGGAATCCACGGAACGTAAGTCCGGATACAATAATCAAATGGGAAAAAGACCGGGGTCGCTATACCTTCCATTCTAAAATAAAAATTAGTTATGGAGCAATGTGGCAACCACTACAAGAAAAAGCATCTTTGGCGACTAAAAAAGCACCGTTGGTCGTTGAAAGTATAGGTTTTCACTACAAGAAATGTCACTTTTGGCTACTAAAATATTGGTCGCCAAAACTCTAAAATTTGGTCGTCGAAACCATTTAGCGACCAAAAATTTTTTTGTCGCTAAGCTCGTCGCCTTTACCCTGTCAACCAAATTTGGCGACTAAAAAAGTAATAATAGCCAAAAGTAAAATTTTTGGCAACTAAAAAAATTTAGTAGCCAAAAGTATAGGTTAACCTAATGGTATCACACTTTCCTTCTTTTTAATGTTGTGAAAAAATAACACTATAAAAGGGAGAGATTTCTATTTCATTTATGAAATAGAGAGTAACTCAATATTTAAGGGTTGTTTGGAAGTATTAAATAAGTATATTTTTTGACTTTTTATAAAAAAACGTAAAAAAAAGTAAAGAAGTAATTTGATGCAAAAAAAGATAAAAAAATAAAATATATATATACACTACGATAGGTGTTCCCAAACAAACTTTTAACCTAATGAAAAAAAAAAAAAAAAAAACTTAATATTTAACCGGGCTCGTAGTGGGTGGAACAAAATTCTTGACTTGAAGAACCGGGCAAACTAATAACAAAGCAACCAATTTGAACCAAAAAAAATAGGATTCAAATTTAGCAATTATACTTAAAGGTCATGTTTGATTTACAAGATTAATAGTAAAGTATTAATAATCCTTTGAGATGATTTAAATAAGTATATTTTAAAATTTTTATGAAAAAATATAAAAATAAATAAAAAGATAATATGACTAATATATATATATATATATATACTAAAATGGGGGTGTCGTGTCTTAGACTAAACATAATTCCTTTGGTTAGACTTCAATGAAATGGAGAGGCCAAATTATTATGATTTTCACTCATGAAAACTAACCTAAGTCCAACTCTCAACACCAAACCCAAAAATTGTTTTTATTAGTAGAGGCTGGGAGATTCTATACTCAAATATATATATATATATATATATATATATATATATATCAAGTACGTTAAATTAAAATTTTAAAATTTTAATTCTTATTATATTTTAATGTAAATTTATTAATAAGGATAATACATATTAAACCTTAAAATAAAATATTATTTTTTTTCATTATACAACCTAATCACATATATGTATTCTTCATATTATTTTTCAAGTTTTAATTGTTTTCTATTATTCTACTTCCTCATTACAAAATTCCAAACCATCCCACCAAAACTCACCATTATCATCAACATCATTGTTTCTTTTCCTTGCGAATAGAAAAAAGTTTGAACAAAATCAAACAACAGACGAGAATAATAATAAAAATTGTTTTTTGAAACAACCCATTGTTTGCACCATAAATAAATTTTCTGTCGATTATGACTAGATTTAAATTTTCTAATACTTCTTCTTCAGATTTAAATTTTCTAATACTTCTTCTTCTTCTTCTTCTTCTTCTTCTTCTTCTTATGCAGGAAAATCTTGGAGGTTAAAGAGGAGTTAAGACAAGTTTTGAAGATTCAAGGGATGGAAGACACATGACATTGTAAGAAAAAATATAGAAGATTTATGAAGTTAAAAGTAGTTATTTAGGTGGTGGTTAATGGAAGTTTTTTCCTTCATTTTTTTTCTATAAATTGCAATTAATGGCTCTACTGTAAAGGACCAACAAATCAATACATGACTTGATTTCTATTTCTTTTCTCTCTTAGGAGTAGATCTAATCTACATAGGAGTACTTTAAACTTAGATAAGAATAGTCTTAATGTACTTCACTTGTAATTTGATTGTTCATTCAATCATTTACATCATCATCATCTTCTTCTCTCTTTCTTATTTGTATTGTCATTATTTTTACTCTAAAGAAGTCCTTGAACTTTCAAGGTATAGAACCTTAACACAATTGCTTGATCATTGTGTTGTTTGGTGAGATTTTGGTTAAGGCTCTGTCGATCTAAGCCTACAAAAATTTTGCTAACAATTTTTGACACATCCAGTGGGACATCGTCCTAACTTGGAGGAGAAAAAAATGATACAAACAAAATATGAAGAAATTATGCCATCAAGTGACATGTTTATATCTTGTGCACCCATGGATGCAAACCACCAATGGAGTGGTAATGTTCCGATGGGTATGAATTATTATTGGAATGCCTCATCTTTCATGTATAATGATTCTACTGTTTGTTGCCAACATAATGACATAACAAATGAAATGGAAAGAATGATTCGGCATTGTGAGGATGAAATTTATTGGTACAAGAGTGAAATTTTGGCCCTACAAAAAATAATTAATTCTCTTGATTGGCAAAAATTTCAAATAATTTCATCACCGCCATATTATTTGATGGAAAAATATATAAATTACTTTGATGGAAAAATTCATCAACTTAGTTGTCAAGTTTATCAAGTTGGCGGAGAAATTCAACATTGGAGTAAAAAAATAGAGAATTTTAAAAAGCACAAATTTTATGAGTTACTAAGAGGCATTTCCAATCAAACCTTTCTATCCACAAAAGTCATGGCTAAGGAAAAATTAAGTTCTGAAAATGACATGCTTGGGGTGCAATTTTTCAAGCATTAATTAAAAAAGAAGACCAACTTCTTTTGCCAAAGGATATTGAGCATTTTAATGTTAACAATCCAATTGGAAGGTATGGTTTTAAATCAAATATGACAAAGAATGTTGAACAACCATTACAAAATGATGGTGAAAATCTAATTGGAGGGCATGGTTTTAAGCCAAACATTTTTAAATTTGATGAACAATCATCACAAAATGATAGTGAAAATCCAATTAGGGGGTATGATTTTAAGCCAAACAGGACTGAAAATTATGAACAATTCATATTTGATGAATTTGAATTTTTTGATATTGTTAATTTTGTCAAAAAAATTAATTTTCTAAAGTCAATTGACATTATGATTTATATCATCCAACAATCACAATGACTGTGTGGATCACCTCAAAAATTAATTTTGATGAAGTGGTTTACAAAAAGAAATTCTGAATTTTATTTCTATTATATATATATATATATATATTTGAATCAGCAAAAAATTTATTGATGATAATCATGAATGGAACAAGATACATACATCAATAAAACAAAATGGTGCAAAAAGTATCACAGTTAATTCAGAGATCCCAATTAAATTGGCACCACGGGGTTAACCAAATTATCTACCAGCAGACCATAAGGATGGTGAGGAGCCATCCAGAAAGAGGACACCCAAAAAAAAAAAAAAAAAAAAGCGTGAAAAATTAAGGAGCAAAAAGCCAGTACCTAACCAGGGGCCATAGCCAACCTACTACGAAGACAAGTCTTGATGTGCTTAAAGTTGAATAGGAAGTCATTGATAACAATAATGACTCCTTAATATAACAATAATGGAGGAGTATTTCAATGTGGTCACAAAAATATATATATGGCCAATTGATTATAATTTTCATACTTTCTATTATATATTTATGTTAATATAACTCTTCAAGAATTCGAGTGCTCTCATTCTTAAAGAGTTGGGGGCACTATTTGCACCACAAATAAATTATCTGTCGATTATAACTAGATTTAAATTTTCTAATACTTATTATTATTATTATTATTATTATTATTATTATTATGCAGGAAAATCTTGGAGGTTAAAGAGAAGTTAAGACAAATTTTGAAGATTCAAGGGATGGAAAACACATGGCATTGTAAAAAAAATAAAAAAAAATAAAAAAGATAGAAGATTTATGAAGTTAAAAATAGTTATTTAGGGGATGGTTAATGGAAGTTTTTTCCTTCATTTTTTTTTCTATAAATTGCAATTAATGGCTCTATTATACAGGACCAACAAATTAATACATGACTTGATTTCTATTTATTTTCTATCTTAAGAGTAGATCTAATTTATATAGGAGTAGTTTAAACTTAGATAAGAGTAGTCTCAATGTACTTCATTAGTAATTTGATTGTTTATTCAATTATTTACATCATCATCTTCTTCTTCTCTCTTTCTTATTTGTATTGTCATAAGGCTCTGTCAATATTAGCCTAACAAAAATTTTACTAACACCCATCAAAGAAGAGTAAGTATTCACATAAATATTAAGGTACAATTTTTTATTTTTGTATTTTGTTACGTAAAAACAAATATTCAGCCTATTTAACGTCACTATTGTTCGGACTTTCAAATTCGAACAAATTTACTTTGTTCAGCAGTACACTACCCAACAAAGTCAACATGTTTAGATATGAAAGTCTGAACCAAACAATATTCTTCGATATTGTATGTCCGAACATGGTGATTTTGTTCTTATTTGGGTGTACCTTAAAAAGTAATTTAAGAAAAATTACAAGGTATACTGAGAGTAATATAAAACTCTAAATAATTTAACAAAATGTACTAAAAAATTAAAAATACTTAATATTTTTTTTAGTGTAAATAAAATCCCCGTAGAGGCTCCCAATTATTTTAATTTTAGCATATCAACACCCAACTGAACAATATTTAATATCAAACCCAACAACAAAGTTGTTTTTATTAGTGAAAGGCCTAAAATAATTAATTTCACTTTACTAAACTTCTTGTCAACCCAATTCATTATTGTAAAATTGAAGTTTCTTAGGTTCTCTCTAAAGTTCTTCAGATCTTGAATCATTCTATTTTTCTTCAATTGTTCATTAACTTCACACGAAAATTAAAATCTCTAAAATTTGAATTGATTATTGCATTTTAAATTGTGGATTGGATTGTTTATTTAATTAAAATTCCTATAAAAAGTATTTATCTATAAATGAATAAAAAGGGAAAAAAAGTTAGAAGGATTAATTCAATATAAAACTGAGGCTCTTTACCCAATTTTGTAATTAAACATGCTAGAACAATATTACTCAAGTAATATTGTGGTGCAACTAGTTTTATCTTTTTTAAGAACTTTAAATTTTTGTTCAATAATTTTTTTTTTTTTTTTTTTGGGGGGGGGGGGGGGGGGGGGGGTGTCGTGTAAACAATTAACATATGAAGCAAACACAAAAACAAAAAGGAGCAGTGAGGATTCATTTCATGCAACAACTTACCGTGGAAAATGGGCAAGAAAATTAGATTAATGGGCCATGGCATTGGACCAAACCACTAATCTCGACTGGGGCTGACTCACTATTTTTGTTCACTGTTTGATAAGTAGTTTGTTTTATTTGAATTTGGGGAAATTATAAAAAATTAAAAAATATATATTATTTACATAGGGTCTCCTAAACTATTGAGAAATATTATTTTGACCCACTAAATTAAAAAAATGCAAATGTAACCCCTAAACTACTAAGAAGTGTCACTTTGTCCTTTAAACTATAAAAGCGTACAAATAGACTTTCTAAACTCTTTGTGTGTTACACTTTGACCCCTTCAGTTAGGGAGTCCAATTTGTATGTTTTTATAGTTAAGCGGTCCATTTGTACGTTTTTATAGTTTATAGTACGAAGTGATACTTCTCAATAGTGAGTCCATTTTTATATTTTTATAGTGTAGAGGTCAAAATGATATTTCTTAATATTTTAAGCAGTCTTCGTGTAAATAACACACACACACACAAAAAAAAACATTTTAATCCAAAAATAGAAAATTTTATCATATAAATTTTGGGATGAAACTGTGAAATTCATCCAATTGATATTTTTGCAAAAAGATCAAGAAGCTGAAAATTTTCTCTATGATTTTAGAAACATGGAAATTTTATACAATCTTAGGAAATTTGATAAATGAAAATGAGAAATTCTTACCAAAAAATCGTAAATTTCATCCTAATAACCGAGAAATTTCATCTCAAAAAGGAAAATTTGGAATGAATTTGTGAAACTTTATTCAAATTTCTGAATTTTAGAAAACAAAAAATTTCTGAATTAAATTTGATAAATTTCACTTCTATGAAATTAAGAAAATTTTCATTTTAGAATTTATTATTTTGCGATAGTCAATTGAAAATTAAAACAAATAAAATATTGAAGGGGTTGAATATGAAACGGGTTGGATCCAAGCCTTGTGCAGGCCCAATCCACTAAAGCCCAAATCCAAGTGGGCTAGATGAACATATGGGCAAGCCAATTAAGCCCAACTCCATTTCCAACAGTCTACCCAAGTCCTTAAGCACTTGGGTCCAACTCTTAGTGGAAAGGACAGTCCAGTTGCGATACTGGGTCAGGGCCGAACTACAGGACTCATTCTACGGGCTGAACAGATGGGCCGAATCCATCGTCAGAACCAAAGTGAGCCAAGTCCATACACAGATATCCGAATGGGCCAGCCCATCCTGACAATAGTCTCGCAGAAGGCCGAGCTAAAGCACAATGGTACTGAGCTGAAGAGCATCGGTACTGAGTTGAGGGAACCTCTCGGAGAAACGTAGAAGCTGTGAGTATATGCATGTGCAAGTTGCCATCTCAGTTGGTCCCCTACACTTGGAATCACGAAAGCAGTTAAACCGTAAGAATGTGGTTTGTTATCAGCATGACTACAACGAGTATATGCATTCTATGACAACTACCAGATGGTCCCCTACCTAGGGCAAGGCTAAGAGGAAACTTGGCAGCACCAAGGCTCCATGAAACCATATTGGGAACAAGCAAGGAGTTCTATATAAACTACACTAACTTCATATTGAAGGTAACTAATGAAAACTGAACTCTATACACTTGAAGAGCACTTTGCTCCTTCTTCGATTACTCATTCTCACACCAGAGGGGTTATCTGGCCCATCCTGGCGGGCAGCTCTTACGGTGCCTCTTGCTGCAGGGACCTCAATTCCTGGATAGTCTAGTCAAGTGCGGAGCTCTGATCCACTTTCATCTAGTGCGGTATCTGGTACGCACAATTGGTGTGGTGAGCGTAGACGTTTCGTCTCTGAGCTCTGCATTCGACTCGAGCTATGGGGATTGAGGACATCCCACCTTTGGCACATACTCCACTGACGGAGAAGACGAAGGACAAAGGCTTGGCACTCTCAATAGTCTTAGAAGAACAAACTGGAAACAATAACTGGACTCCCAAATCTGTTGAACATCGGTTATCCTTCGCTGGAGGTTTTTCTCATCACTTTCTTCTGGAAAAGGATTACAGGCATCGAATCATAGATTCCATGGGGATGGAAATACAGGAGCTGAAAGCGCAACTCAAAAGGGTGCTGGGCGACTCGACGGAGAAGAGGATTGACGCAGAGCCCTCTCGCCTGTGACAGAGAAGTTTGTCTAGAGAACCACCAGTGAAGAAGATCCCCAGAAATGAGTCTGGGCAACAGAGCCAGCCAATCCCGTTACAAAGTGAGGCGGTGAGCAGTCACACCCGCGGCTCACGCCGGAGAAGGGCTAAGAGGTAGAAGACGGTTAGCCAGCAGACTGAGTACCCTCCTCAAGACCTTCATACTTGGCTGATTGGCAACAAACAGAATGAGCAACGTCGAGATCATCTAGACCGTACCATCCACCAGAGAGAGCACCGAGCATTGGACAGGCTTGTTTTTTCCCCGTTCTCCCTGGAAATAGAGGCCATGAAACCTCCCAATAAATTCACCCCGCTAAAGTTCATGTCATATGATAGGAAGTCAGACCCATTGACGCATATCAACCATTATAGACAGATGATATCCCTATGGAGCCGAGACGAAGCACTAATATGCAAAGTCTTCCCATCCAGCTTGGGAGAATTCGAGCTTCGATGGTTCGATTGACTCCCAGCTAGATCAATTTACGACTGGAAGCAGCTCTCCGAAGAGTTCTTGGCCAGGTTCGTCTCCAACATTAAGATCTCGAAAGAGCCGGATACACTATTCAGCCTCCGAAAGGAACAGGAAAAAACGCTATGCAACTATGCTAGGAGGTATTGGGAAGAGTACAATAACTTACAGGAAAACGTTTGCAGTGAGCAGATGGATGTTATGTCCTTCAAACATGGTATGCGCCCGGAAAGTAAGTTGAGAGAGTCACTCAACAAGCGCCCGGCCACAACATTGAAAGATTTGCTTGCCAGGATTGAGCAGTACGCTCGCCTCAAAGATGGGAAGAGTACAATAACTTAGAGGAAAACGTTTGCAGTGAGCAGATGGATGTTATGTCCTTCAAACATGGTCTGCGCCCGGAAAGTAAGTTGAGAGAGTCACTCAACAAGCGCCCGTCCACAGCATTGAAAGATTTGCCTGCCAGGATTGAGCAGTACGCTCGCCTCGAAGATGACCAGATCCCCATCGAGGTAGCATCTGCAGAACAAACAGCTTGGCACAAGAAGAGAACGGACCGAGGAGAACACAGGGGACTCACAGTGAATGAGGTGGATAAGTCCAAGTCTCACGAAGCAGTCGTGACCGTATTCAAAGAACCAATCTAATCTAATCTTGGAAAAGATCAAGAGGGAGCCCTTCTTTATTTGGTCGCTGAAAATTTTAGGGGATCCAACTCGGCGTAATCATAAGCTCAGATGCACTTATCACCATGACAGGGGGCATATGACTCAGAATTGTAGAGCACTGAAGCAACACCTAGAACATCTAGTAGCAGCTGGACACCTCTGAGACTATGTAGATCAGGGTAAAGCAGTGGCCGAACTGGGGAACCCACCACCAGAATCGAACATTGACCACCCACATCGGTTGGTAATAAATGTGATTCATGGAACAACGACTCAGGAGCGCGAAGAGGCACTAAAAGAAGAAATTGCTAAGGCTGTGCAAATTCAACAGATCATGTCAGTAGAGCCCACATCAAAAAAGGTACGCACAGTACCCAAGTCTCCCTTGTGCACTGTTTCATTTACTAGAAAGGATTTAGAAGGCATACAACACACACATACTGATGCACTGATTATAACTGTGGGAATTGGGAAACGATTTGATGTAAAACGAGTCTTGGTAGATCAGGGCAGTGCAACAGATATATTGTATTATGATTTGTTCAGAAAGGTTTGTCTCTCTGAGCAGCATCTCACCCCAGCGGCAGCTTCGTTAGTCGGCTTCAACTCACAGCCAGAATGGCCATTTGGCAAAATAGTGTTGCCAATTGTGGCAGGACCGAAGACCCTCCAAATAGAGTTTTTAGTCATTAATACTCATTCTCCTTATAACGCCATACTCGGCCGTCCATGGATTCATCAAATGGAGGCAGTCCCTTCAACCTACCACCAGCTCATCCATTTCTAAACAGAACACGAAGTAGAATAGATCTCAAGGGATCAAGTCACATCCAAACATTGCTTCATGGCGGCAATGAGGGCTAAACAACTTTGCAACCGGGTACAGACAGTGTGTAACGCCCCCAAAATAACAACATTAAACCCATCAATATAGACATTCATTGATATATAGAAGACCCACATTCTTCTATTCATCAGAGTTTCATTACAAAAGGTATTACATGTTAACAACAAAAGCAAATGCCCTAAGGGCTTACAGGTTTCCAAGTTAACACTTGGTTACAAAAAAAAGAGCACTAGCTCAATTACACATTAAGCCCTTGGCTTGAATCTACCTGTAATACATCAAAAAAAATATACAACCAAAAAGTCCATCCACCTCAAGCCTCCCAAGCTATGTCCTTGGAGGTGGCATGCTACCTGTACCTGAAAATGATGTTCCCATATAGGATGAGCCACAGCCCAGTAGAAATACACTAAACCAACCATGAACAATGACTAAAAGATTAGCAGTTGATAGATGGCCAACACTGATACGTCCACTTATATCATCTTACAGTTTCATGACATACAAGTCCATGTTACAATCCATTTTCCTTTCCTTTCAATTCTCAATTCATAACCATGGCTCGGAACCTGGCCAAACCACTTATATGAGACAGTAACTCATATTAAACATTTTCCTGTTTCAATAAAAGATAAGCATACTAGCTATATCAACACATTAACAGATAAGCATATGAGCTATATCAACATTCCAATAGATAAGCGTATGAGCTATATCAATACTTCAACAGATAAGCATATGAGCTGTATCACTACTACAATGGGAGAGCATATGAGCTGCATCCCTGGGTCCATCCCCCATCTTCCCACAACCATTAACCGGTTTAGAGGTACATCCCCCATCTTCCCCTAAACCGTGGAGTACATCCCCCATCTCTTCCCATACACAAGCAATGCATATAAACACAGAATCATATACGCAATCAATCAATACATAAAGTTAATGTATTCTATCAACCGTCTACACATAATGCATATAAACACATTGGTTATGTGCATAATCTATCAATACATAAAGTTAATGTATTCTATCAACTGTCATACTCTATGACACATTTCAATGATCAGTTTTAGTTTGCCTAATCATCATGCATTGTCTACAACAATCAAGACTATCCTCCACTGATAGCCCAAAGCAGTTATTTCTATACAGAAAATAAATGCACAAAACAGATAATATATCAACATTTCAATTCGGTGAGTGATAAGTAATTCAACTACACCCTTTAATTCTCACATATTCCCACTCTCAGCATTTCCACTTAAATTCCTCATTTCTCACGATTTATTATCCCAATTAATTAATCAATGTAATTAGGGCATTTTCCATAGTTAACATTACAACCCTTAAGGTCCCATTTTCATCAATGATTCCACATTCATTCCATTTCTCTAAGCTAAATACGTTCATGGGTCCATTATAAATAAAACCCCAAGTTTGTAAAATTACACAAAAGCCCCAAACTCTCTCAAAATTACGCAACAACCCCCAACATCTCAAAATACCAAAATTTAAAGACAAAGTTCATAAAGAGGAGTAGGATATCCCTACCTCAAAGTTTGAGCTCCAATGCAGATGAAGGCCAAAACCAAAATGCTCCGAATTCCGAAATTTTCAGATTAAAATGTAGCCCTCGACGATCAACACAACTTTTGTAAAGGCCAAAAGTGAGCAAACAACTCCTACTAGATCAAATCTAAGAGAGAAGGGCCGGTTTTAGAGTGAGAAACTCTGAAAATGGCTTTTTGGAAAAGTAAGAGAGAGAGACGATCTTGAAAAAGTGATAAAAAAGTCGGATCTCACTTTTAAATAAGAGTCGCCCCGCTCGAGCGTGGAAACCCCCGCTCGAGCGCCACTCACAGACTCCCGCTCGAGCGGCCAAACTCCCGCTCGAGCGGTGGATGCACACTCCCAGAATCTCGACATATCAGGTCCCCGCTCGAGCGCCCAACTCCCCGCTCGAGCGTCACTCATAACCTCCCGCTCGAGCATCCAACACTACACAGGAAATACTGGATGGGTGTATTCCCCGCTCGAGCGCCAAAACCCTCGCTCGAGCGGACAAGCAACAACAAGGTTCCTGCTCGAGCGTCGAAAGCTCCGCTCGAGCGGACAGGCCAAAATCTGGGCAACTAGTTTTGGTTCCTAAGCTCAACCAACCTGTAACAAACCTACCCAGCACAACCTATAACTCAGATACAAAGTAGGAAAGGATGTAAACCAGATAATAATCAACTACTAACACCCACAGACACATGTCCGGATCACTGTACAACAAGGGATAAACCCGGGATCGCTATACAGTGGAAGTGGCAGAACAGCTAGTCTTGGAAGATGTAGGGGGAGCCCCAGAGGAAAAGATAATAGAGGATTTAGAGAAAGTCCTAGTAAAAGAGAGCGATCCAGAAAAGTACTTCCTTATCGGTACCTCGCTAAGCGCTAATGAGAAACTTCAGCTGCTGGAATTGTTGAGGGAAAATATGGAGGTATTCACATGGTCAGCATATGATACTCCAGGGTTGAACCCAGAGTTTTCCTGCCACAAACTCAACATTAATCCCTCCGCTCGGCCTGTCGTGCAGAAAAGTCGGAGATCCTCAGTTGAGCATACTGAAGCGGTAATTGTCAAAGTCAAAAAGCTCCTAGCATCAGGAGCGGTCAGAGAAGTTCAGTATCTATAATGGCTGTCCAACACAGTTGTAGTAAAAAAGAAGAATGGAAAATGGAGAGTCTGTGTTGACTTCACCTGCTTGAATAGAGCCTGTCCCAAGGATAGTTTTCCTCTACCTCGCATCGATCAACTAGTAGATTCAATAGCAGGGCATGAGCGTATCAATTTTCTGGACACTTATAGCGGTTGTCACAGATACAATTGTTCAGCCCAGATCAGGAGAAAACAACGTTTATCACTCCAAGGGGCACTTATTACTATAGGGTAATGCCGTTCAGCCTCAAGAATGCTAGGGCAACCTACCAGCAAATGATCACTCGAATGTTCAAGGACCAACTTAGAAAACCATGGACGCATATATAGATGATATGGTAGTAAAAAGCAAGCTCGCTACAAACCACCTTGCGGACTTAAGAGAAGTTTTTAGCATCCTGAAAAACCATCAGCTTCGCCTCAATGCCTCGAAATGCATCACCCCGTAAGCGCAGCATTGATTCGAGAAATTAACAAGGAACAGAGGCTAGTATAATATGTTAGCAAGACTCTACTAGATGCCGAGACACGGTATCTACCTTTGAAAAAGTTAGCTTACGCATTGCTTATCGCCTCAAGAAAGTTGCAACATTACTTCCAAGGGCATACCATCAATGTCCTCACCGAATTCCCCCTTAGATCTGTCTTCAGCCAAGCTGATTTCTCAGGCTGAACAGCAAAATGGGCGGTAGAACTTGGTGAGTTTGACATTCGATATCAACCCAGGATAGTAATCAAGGCCCAGGTCTTGGTAGATTTCGTTGTAGAATTCGCTCCCACCCAAAGTACCGAGCCTAAGAACTCCAGTTCGGCACAGGCATCACGCACCACCGAACAAGGGAAGCAATGCGCTTCAGAAGCATGGAAACTCTTTATTGGAAACATCTGGCAGCTCTATGTCGACAGATCATTGAATAACCGAGGCTCGGGAGCAGGGGTAGTAATTATGTCACCAGAAGGATTTATTTGGGAGCAAGTTCTAGGGATCGGCTGGAAGGCTTCTAATAATGAGGCGGAATATGAGGCACTGTTGGCTGGTTTATATAGTGCTGAACACTTCAATGCAAAGCAACTTCTTGTTTTCAGTGATTCTCAATTGGTAGTAAACCAACTTTTGGGGGTCTATGAAGCACGAGACGAAAGAATGGCCATGTATGCAGGCAAGGCCAAGGATCTGCTCAAAAATTTCAATCCATACGAGTGGAACAAATCAGTCGGGACAAAAACAGCCATGCTAATGCCCTGGCCTGCCTCAGCTCATCAATAGATACCAAAGACGCTAGAAAAGTTTGGGTTGAGTTCGTGCCAGAACCAAATGTTGTTTCTCCAATCCTCTGCAACAACCTAAAGCCAAGCTGGATGGATCCGATACTTGCTTTTCTGAAATCTGGCACTCTCCCCAAAGATAAAAAAGAAGCCAACAAAATCTGACATAGGTCAGCTCGGTTCTGGGTCTCACCATCTGGAAAGCTATGCAAACGTTCCTATCTCGGTCCTTATCTTTTATGTGTGCATCCAAATCTAGTCAAAAATGTTCCCTATGAAATTCATGATGGGATTTGTGGATGCCACGTTGGTGGAAGGTCACTGGCACACTGAGCCCTCACTCATGGGTACTGGTGGCCATGGATGCAACAAGATGCACAACAGTACGTTCAGAAGTGCGACAAATGCCAGAGGTTTGCTCCACTAATTCATCAACCAGCCAAAACTCTCATTCCATTCACCAGCCCATGGCCGTTTGTCCAATGGGGTCTGGATATTGTCGAACCGTTGGCGCGTGGCACTGGGAACAGGTGATTCTTTATCGCTGCAATTGGTTATTTCACTAAGTGGGTTGAAGTTGAAACACTAGCAAGCATCAAGGAAGCGGACACAAAGCGGTTTGTCATGAGAAACATCGTGGTCCGTTTCGGCATCCCGCGGGTACTGATTGCAGATAATGGGACTTAATTTGAAGGAAAGATCTTTAGAAAAATATGTCCGACCTCAGAATTGAATATCGGAACTCTTCTCCAGGCTACCCACAAAGTAATGGGCAGGCAGAAGCATCGAACAAAACCATTATCAACAGAGTAAAGAAGCGGCTTGAACATGAAAAAGGAAAATGGGTTAAAGAGTTACCCCACGTGTTATGGGCTTACCGAACCACAGCACGACGCTCAACAGGGGAAACACCCTACTTATTGACTTATGGAATGGAGGCCGTTATCCCACTTGAAGTAGGTCTCCCAACCCTCCGGTCTGAACTGTTTGAAAGCACAAGCAATGAGGAAGCTATTGCACAAGCACTGGATATGGCCGAGGGTCGAAGAGAAGCAGCACTGATCAGACTTGTATCGTATCAGTAGCAGCTCATTAAAAGTTTCAACCAAAAAGTTTTCCCAAGGAAATTCACACCTGGAGAACTGGTTTTGAGGAAAGTCATGGATCACAAAAGGGTGCCTGGCAAAGGAAAACTTGGACCTAACTGGGAATGTCCCTACAAAGTCACAGTTATTGTTGGAAATGGAGCTTACTACCTAAAGGATCTCAAAGGTAGAGCCAAACCTCGGCCCTGGAATGTAGCAAATCTCAAGAAATACGATCAGTAGAATTATCCCCTAACTTCTCTATCAGGATGTAAAGACATCTGTCTTTTGACCAATACAAATGCTTTCCTACTTCTCTCAAATTCATCAAATTTTTGTAATCAGCTTTGATGTTTATCAAACGGAATTAGCTTTGGTGCTTACCAAACGGAAATAGCTGTGATGTTTATCAAATGGAATTAGCTTTGGTACTTACCAAATGGAAATAGCTTTGATGTTTATCAAACAGAATTAGCTTTGGTACTTACCAAAGGGAAATAGCTTTGATGTTTATCAAACGAAATTAGCTTTGATGTTTATCAAACGAACTCAACTTTGGTCTTAACCCAAACAGACTTAGTTTCAGAACGACTGAACAGAATTTAATTTCAGTTTGCACTCAAACATGCCAAGTGGAATTGCTTGGTGGAATTACATTTGGTAACTGAAATTGGATTTAGCCTAGTGGAATTGCTTGGTGGAAACTGCACTAACAAATTTTAAGTAAACATCTCTGAACCAACAGAATTTCTTAAGTATCATCACATCAACACTTCAGTATTGATGGGTACAAACAGAGTTGGAACGAACTCTATCAGGGGCAAACTTCCAGCACTAGTCTTACTCAACTCCAGGTAGAGGCAAACAAATTTTTTTTTTTCAAACCAACCTGGACCTAAGTAAGACACCTCTTTAGACCATTATCCCATTCGACTGCACTTATGCTATCAAAACTACAACAGACTTCAGCAGCTCGGCCTAAGGGGCAAAGTCTTTGGTACCAATCTTACTTAGCTCCAGGTGGGGGTAAACAATTGTTTTTCAGAACCAACCTGGACCTAAGTAAGACCCTCTTCTTTCAAAACCAAGCACAGCCATGCAACATATTTGTTACCCCAGACCGAGCATCTATTCTGCCCAGAGGTCCTAACAGTGCTTGGCCGGGGACAGAGAGTATAGAATCAGACCGAACATCTATTTGGCCCAGAGGTCCTAACAGTGCTCGACCGGGGGCAAACAGTACAGATAGCATTCAGACATGGAAGTAAGAAAACATTAGATTACAAAATCAAAAGGAAAATTCCACCATCCAACAAAGGCACAGATGGCCTCATAACCAGTAACAAAGAAAAGAAGAAAAATTGTCTTGACAAACATAAGGGGGCAACTCGTCAAAGAAGACCGAGCCGCAGTACATCAGAAACTTGATAACAAAAGAAAGTCAGAAAAAGTAAAAACTTCAAATCTTTCCAAAGAAGACTTCAGCTTTCATCAACAGAGAGAACCTCAGGAGCAGCGTCCACGATCTTGTCCCGGCCGTCTTCGGGAGGAAAAGTAGAGGCAGCTTTAACTTCCTAAGAAGTAGAAGCTTCCTTAACCACATCTCCCGTGGCTTTAGTCTCCAGGATTCCACCCCCTTCAACGTTCACCGTCTCAATGGCAACATCACTCTCTTGAGTTTTGTTCGCAGAATCAATTTCTGAGGAAACCTCAGCCGGAAGAACTGCAAGGGTAGTGGCAATCTTTGAACCCAAGGACCTCGAGGGAACAAGGACATCTTGAAACAAGGGAGACCCTTCAAGAACCTGAGCAACAGCCAGAGCACTCGACCAACCCTTCAGGAAAAGCTTATCCCGTAGCACCAACACCTTTTCTTTATAAGCAGCCCCAGCCTTATCCTAACCTTGTTGCCAATACTTAGCCTCTAATGCAGAAACGTTCAGCGGCCATCACGGCAATAACGGCCTCCAGCTTGGCCACTTTTCCTTTAAGTTGAGACTGTACCCCAATGGCAGCCTCATTTGACTTCTCAGCTGAGGCAACAACCTTGTTCAAACGGAATGCCTCTATCTCGGCAGTTCTGCATCTTTTTTTCTCGGCCTCCAGACTCATTGTCAGTCTCTCAGCATTCATAGCGGCCTCCAGTATAGCCTTCTCCAATTCCTCCACTCTGGTAATGGACAGATGCATCCTCTGAATACACTACAACGGATTGCAGAGTATCAAAAAAAAAAAAAAAGTAGTAGCATAACACCAAAAACAAGCAAAACAAGAATGCACTTACAGTAGTCATCATCTGAAGGATTCCTTTCAGAACAGAAATATCGCGGGGTCTATTATGATCAGCCATGTCCACCGGCATCAACAGGGTCTTGGTCAGGTCAAAAGCAAAATCTTTGGAAGCAACAACTGAATCAGAAGTAGAAATGGGCCCGCCTTGGTGCAGCATTGGCAGCTTCCACTTCTCAAATGCCTCATCCTCAATAGGATCTTCAGAAACTTCTCCAACTACTGCCTTGCCAGTCTCTCTCCTCATCTTCTTCGCTCTCGCAGTAACTGAAGCAGAGGGCTCGACAGCAGCAGCATGAGTTCTAGAAGCTCCCACCTCCAATTTCACATCCATGAGACTCTTCGCCTCGGCCTTCACCAAAGGAGTCTCTAAAGCATCAGAGGAGCCAAAAGCCTCAGCCTCCAAGTCCACTAGCACTCTTCTCTTTGACAAAGACCCACCCCCTGCGAAACTGGGGGCAGGAGAGGGCATCTTTTAAGACGGTGCACCCTGGCTTCGGCAACAATTCGTAATCGGAGGGGTGAGGGATGTATCAGTCTCGGTGTTAGAATCTAGAAGGGATGTAGCAAGCCTCGCCTTCTTCGGAATGGTAGATCGGTAAGCCGCTTGGTAATCCAACAGCTCGGGCACGGACCTCTTATTGTACTTCAAAACGGCTTTGATGGCCTCAGTGTTTTCCCGGTTCGGCCTGCGCTGAAAACGGGAAGCCTCTGCAAAAAAGAAGAGCAACATTCAAGCAGCATTCAAAACAGGGCAATAAATACAAAAGGCACTAGAAGGAAAGACTCGAACCTGGGTAGCCATCCTTCTGAGGCATTCGTTCGGACTAGAACTCGGTCCTAGTAGGGAAATCCCAATTGCCACCAACTTGCAGAAAATCATCATTATGTTTGTCTGAGTCTGGCAAACCAGTCACCAGATGACAATCAATTGAACGAACACGCAGGTAGTATGTGTTATGATCCTTGTTGTCCGAAATAGTGTAGCAGCCTAAAATGCCCCAGATATCAAGATTCAAACCCAATCGCTTGTTGAGAGTGGACACACCATAGACGACACGGAATAGGCTAACGGACACTTGCATTGGTGTAAGTTGAACTTGGTGCAAAAATCGGCGCACCAAAGGGTCGAGGGGAAACCGAACCCCTCCCTCAACGATAGCTGCAATCCGAAAGGCGACAGTACTCCTAGTGCCCATTGGCATCAACCTTTGCCAGCGAAAGGGTCACATCATCGGGGATATTATGGTCACGACGAAACATGGCCATGGCCTCAGGAGTATCAACTAATGAGTGGAACTTCCCCATTAAACAAACCTAATGGGACAGGGGTAGAACTCAGATAATAAGGTGCCGAAGACAATGGGGCAAGGGCCAAACGAGACGATTAAAACAAAAAATGATAGGGGAAGAAGGATCACAGGAGAACTTACAGAGATCAGAGTAGCGGTGGCGAACATGCGGCGTTAAAGTAAGAATGGCAGCGGAACGTTTGGACAGAGCACCAACGAGACTGGCTCAGAGGAACGGAAAGGGTTTTTTAAAACTCCCTAGAAGAATGAAAAGCAGATAAAGGGTTTTGGATTGATAGCCCAGAGCATTTATTGCACCAGCTGGCGTGAAGGCACACAAACCACGACCTACAGTATGGAATCATCGTACTATCTCTGTGCACTTATCCCACACCGCCACGTGTCACTATGAAAGGATGATTGCAGGGGTTTGTGTGTCAGAATTGAAACGTCATCAAGGCCGAACTGGGGCAAAATCGAAGCGACACGACGCTTGGGGGTACAGAACAATAGCTCCCCCCAAGGGGAACCTTAGCGCGAGCTAGGGGGCAAATAAAGGGGCTGAATATGAAACGGGTTGGATCCAAGCCTTGTGCAGGCCCAATCCACTAAAGCCCAAATCCAAGAGGGTTAGATGAACATATGGGCAAGCCAATTATGCCCAACTCCATTTCCAACAGTCCACCCAAGTCCTTAAGCACTTGGGTCCAACTCGCAGTGAAAAGGCCAGTCCAGCTGTGATACTGGGCTAGGGCTGAACTGCAGGACTCATTCTATGGGCTAAACTGATGGGTCGAATCCATCATCAAAACGAAAGTGGGCCAAGTCTATACATAGGTATCCGAATGGGCCAGCCTATCCCGACAATAGTCTCACAGAAGGCCGAGCTGAAGCACAATGGTACCGAGCTGAAGTGCATCGGTACCGAGATGAGGGAACCTCTCGGAGAAACGTGGAAGTTGTGAGTATATGTATGTGCAAGTTGCCACCTCAGTTGGTCCCCTACACCTGGAATCACGGAAGTAGTTAAACCAGAAGAATGTGGTTTGTTATCAGCATGACTACAACGAGTATACGCATTCTATGACAATTACCAGATGGTCTCCCACCTAGGGCAAGGCTAAGAGGAAACTTGGCAGCACCAAAGCTCCATGAAACCATATTGGGAACAAGCAAGGAGTTCTATATAAACTACACTAACTTCACATTGAAGGTAACTGATGAAAACTGAACTCTCTACACTTGAAGAGCACTTTGCTCCTTCTTCGATTACCCATTCTCACACCGGAGGGGTTATCCGGTCCATCACGGTTGGGCAGCTCTTACGGTGCCTCTTGCTGTAGGGACCTCGATTCCTGGATAGTCCAGTCAAGTGCGAAGCTCCGATCCACTTTCATCTAGTGCGGTATCTGGTATGCACAAATATCTCACACAATTTTCATAATTTTGACAAGTTTCACAATTTTGAATTGGAAGTCCCTCAATTGACAAACTTTTCAATTTCCAGTAAATATTTTCTAATTATTCATAAGCATCAATTGATTCTATTTCACTGAATTTGTTCACCTTCTATGTGGCTGCTTAGTAATATAGTGGGCCTATTATTTTCCCTTCACCATAAAAATAAGAGAGACAAAGAAAGATTAGTATTAGAAGTCTATTATGGCTAGGGTAAATTCCATTGAATTTCTCTGGAGGTTTCTAGCTAATAAATTAGTACCTCTGCGCTTCTAAACATTGCATGCCCCCCCTCCTATATTTTTTAGTCGCATTACAATTTTCTTTATCTATTAATCAACGGTTAGGTTAACTAATACATAGGAATGATGTCAGCTATTAAGAATTTTAAAATTCCAATTTTAACTCTAATAACATATTCCATCTCGTGTTCCCTCTAATCAGTCACTCCACTGCTTTGCAACAAACTAACAACCAATTGCAAAAAAAAAAAAAAAAAGAAGCAGAAACCCATCACTAGAATTGTTGTAAAACACACAATATAACAACACATATAAAATTATAGAATTCAAAGAAAATAGAGACAAAGCTAAAGAAGCTTACACAATAGATGTGGGTATTATAGCTTAACCTCTGATGCAGACTGGTTAATGCTTACTCATTGCGGGATAATTTCCACAAGAGATATCACACTCATAGCTGGTGGCCGCAGAACATGAGTCTAGCAGCGGCATAATTTTTGAAAATCAGTACAATTACTCAAAATAAGTTTTCCAACTTTTCTTAATCTCCTCATCCTTCACTAACTCTTTCGAATCAATACATGATTGAAAGTTCTTGTTTTTCTTTCTCTTATTTTTAGCAAGTTGTAAACATTCGTTTCTTTTCTCCATCTAACTATTTAATCTAGTACAAAGATCATCTAAAGACCTCTTGCAGTAAGTCTTCCCCCCTCATTGGGTCATTGGATTATTATTTGTAATAAGTCTGCCTTTCCCCCTCATTGGGTGGTTATTTAGAAAAGCATACTTTTCTATATTCTAAATGCACATTTCATTTGGAACAATCAGATATTGGGAATCTTGGATTACAAAATTCATGGACCATATAAATTCTTGGTTGTTTGTACATTGTTGATTGAAGGGCGGGCCTAGCGTAGCGGTAAAGCTACCCTTGGTGACCTGGTAGTCATGGATTCGAGTCGCGAAAATAGTCTCTCCGCTTGCGAGGGTAAGATTGCGTATATCAACCCTTCCCCAAATCCCGCTTAAGTGAGAATTTCGTACACTGAATACACCCTTTTTTGTTCGTTGTTGATTGGGTAAATGGCTTGCAGTGCCAGCCCAAGTACACGGCTATTAACGCCATTAATTTCGGCCCCCAAATAGGGGAAGTCCTCATTTTGTGTAATGCACATATAATAATTATATATTTGTCGAGTCTTGTTAACGAGTGTCCTAAAATAGTTGGTTAAGAAAACTTAAAATGGTAGGGCATTTTATTTGACACACTTCTATAAATAATGCATAATCATTTCAAACTTCTTAACGAGTGTCTTTAGGGAAACCGTTTACAAAATTCATATTTTTAATGCTTCTTTTGTAAATCCAAAGTTTTTTATTTGTGACAAGCTTTAATTATCCTTTCATTTTTTATTTAATTTAAAAAAAATTAAAATCACTAGATGGTAGTTTGAAAAAAATATTGTCCTCATTTTGAAAGTTTTGATGATTTTTATAAAATTGATGGTTTAGATTTATTTTCCAAATTAAAAGTTTTAAAAGAATTCACACAAATATGAGGAAACGAAAATACACCAATTGACATACTAAATTATATTTAAAAAAATCTAGATTCTTTTTCAAATGCATGTATTGCCTACAAAATATTATTGTTAAGACCCTTTGTTGTCAAATTCCCTGGAAAAAACTAAGGTTGTAATCAAGTTGTAATTTTCCAGTTTTCCAGTTTTTGTCTTCCCACTCGAGCAGGGAAAGTGACGCTCAAGCGGGGTTTGCACTCTCACAGCATCTGTTATGTCTGCAAAACTACTAGGTGTTGTGATTGTACGCTTGAGCGTGGGATCTTCCGCTCGAGCGTGAACCCTGTATGGAACATGCAATATAGAGTCTCCGCTCGAGCGTCAATTCCCACACTCGAGCGGACCACACGATCTCTATTCTATATATTCGCGTATTGGTTCAATTCTAGGGTTACTTTTCCTAGATCTTGTTTAAGGGTCTTAGGGTTTTGTTTGAGGTTTTCTTCCGAAGTTTTTAGTGAGTTTTCCTTGATATATTTGAGAGGGTTTGTAGCCTATGATCTAAGATACATACATCAAGGAGTTTGTTTCTTCATAATTAAGAGTGTTCTTCTTCGGTGGATTCCGAAGATTCAAACGTGGAGTTTCAAAGGAGTTTTGATTCTGTACATAGTCGTTGATTCGACAAGTGAAGTTGTGGATTCAACTTCAGATTAATCAGTTCCAAGACGAAGATTTGGTGAAAGAGTTACAGAAGATTTGAAGACAAATTGGAGTAGTTAGGTAATTTGTTTGTTATCTTTGTAATCTTTCTTTCTTCAGTAGTGGATTGATTAGTGGCGTTTCGCCCGTGGTTTTTGATTACAATTAAAGGTTCTTCAATTATGGTTTTTCCACGTAAAAATCGTTTGTGTCGATTTATTATTTATTTCGAAAACAACAATCTAAATCACTTTCATAAGTGCTTGATGATTTAGATTGTGTGTTTTGAATGATTGGGAATTAAAATATTTTTATCTTGATATAATCACGAATCACTTAGGATTTTCAATTGGTATCAGAGTGGGTCACTCTTTGTTTTTTTATCAAAACTATAGGAGTGTGATTTTGTGTGATTGGTGATATGGATTCAATTCGTGAAGATAACTCAACCCATAGATCTTCGTTACTCGATGGTACAAACTATTCTTATTGGAAAGCTCGTATGAGAGCGTTTTTAAAATCCATCGATGAGAAAGTTTGGCACTGTGTGCTCTATGAGTGGAGTGAACCTACTGTCACCATTGATGGTATTGAGATTCCCAAACCCCTTGATACATGGGACACGACCGACTATCAAAACTCGAGTTAGAACAGCAAGGCTCTCAATTCCCTTTTCTACTCCGTCACACCTGAAGAGTTTCGTCGTATCTGTACATGTGAGGTAGCAAAAGAGGCTTGGAACATTCTTGAAACAATTCACGAAGATACTACTTCTGTCAAAAGGTCAAAACTTCAACGTCTTACCTTTACCTTTGAAACCCTTTTTATGCGAGATGATGAGATGTTTGATGATTTCTATGCAAAACTTAGTGACATCATGAATTCCTGTTTCACACTCGATGAAAAAATCCCTGAAGTTAAAGTTGTTGGAAAAATTTTGAGGTCTTTACCTGAGAGGTTCCAATCAAAAGTGACAGCCATTCAGGAGGCTCAGAATGTTGATACCCTTAAGCTTGATCAGTTGGTTGGAAACTTGCAGACTTATGAAGCCCACCAGATTTCTAAGAAAAAACAAAAAGATAGTGTGGCTTTTACTAGTGCTCATGACACTGCAAAAACTCCGGAGACTGAGTTTGATTTAGAGTCTGAGATGATGACTATGTTTACTAAACAGTTTAAAAAAAATTTGAAGAAAAAGAAGCCTAATTTTAGAGACCCTATTTCAAAAGACCAGAGTAATGAAAAACCCAAAACTTTTCCACCAAAACTTGCTCCAAAAACTGAAAAGAAGATTGTAATGGGGCAAGGGGTCAAGTGCTATGAATGTCAAGGGTTTGGCCATATTGCCCTTGAATATCCTTCGAAAAAGAATCGAAAGAAAGTATACGTAGTGACTTTGGATAATGAAAGCAGGTCGGAGCAAGAACCCGGAGAACCTGAATCCGGTGAAGACGGGGATAATGCTTTCATGGCATTTTGGTCCACTTTTACTCAACCACTTCCAAAGCCAGCAGAATTAGCTCGTGGTCAGAACCTGCATCATGCTCCCACCTTTGATGGGAGTAACTACTTGTATTGGAAGATTAGAATGAGGGCGTTTCTAAGAGCTTTCGATCCAGAAGGCTGGCAAGCCATTGAAGAGGATGTTGAAAGTGTTGACAATCCAAGCAATCAAAGAGTTCTGACTACTATTCATGGAGCTATTTCTGATGAAGAACAGCAATGGGTTGCTCACTGCACAAAGGCTAAAGATGCATGGGAAGTTCTGAGCCAATTTCATGAAAGAGGAGATTCATCTTCATTGCCAGCTGTCACCTTTCCTGCCTTAGTTGCTAGACTGGATGAGGTTAAGGAGAATGAGGAACAAAAAGAAGATGATGAAACATCAGAAGACAATGATGAGATTAATGGTGAAGAACTACAACAAGCTTATGAAAAGCTTTACGAGGAATCTCTGAATTTGTCCAAAATCAATGACAAACTCTCTCTCTCAAGATCAAAGCATGTGAAAGCGAGAATGTCAAGCTAAAATGAGAACTTGTAGCAGCAAAGCAGAATGTCATCAAGATCTCAAGTGACAGGCAAGCCCTATGTGGAAAACTCCTATCATGTGAAACTAAAAGGAATGAACTTCTGAAAGTGTATTCCACATATGAAGAAAAGCTTGAAAGCCTTGAGATGTCACAAGCTACATCGGAAGAGTTAGTCAGTCAGAAAGATGAAGAACTCCATATTGCTAGAGCCACAATTGCCATGTGGAACAAAGGTTCCAAATCAGACGGGTCAATCAGAAAGAGGAAGAACCCCCTCGTCATTTCTGCCCTCCTCTCCAATTACAAAGTCAGATGGGTCCTCGTCGACAATGGCAGTTCTTCAGACATCATCTTCCTAAATGCCTTCCGCCAACTCAAGATCGGGGAAGAAAGTCTATTTCCTCTCCAAACCCCGTTGGTCGGTTTAACTGGAGACCGGGTGACCTCCATCGGCTCCATCGATCTTCTCATCACCATTGGAGAATACCCACGGTAGACCACCAAGTTGCTTTCCTGGTCGTCAACTGTCCCTCCGCCTACAACATCATCCTCGGCCACACCGCCCTAAATGCCTTCCAAGCTATTACATCCACTTTCCATCTTGCCGTCAAGTTCCCCACCGATCTTGGGGTCGACACGGTCAGGGAAGAGCGGACTATGGCCAGGGAATGTTATGTTGCCTCACTTAAAGAGGTCAAGCTCAAGGTGGCCATGATCATTGAAGGACTCGACGTCAGAGACGAGGATGAACTGGTCAGAGGGGAACTAGTGGAAGAGCTTGTCGAGGTCCTCATCGATCCCACTAACCCGGCAAAAACTGCCAAGATCGACAGCCAAATATCCTACCAGGCCAAGGCCGACCTCACTGCCCTCCTGATTGAGCACAACGACATATTTTCCTGGACCCACTCCGACATGCCAGGTATTGACCCCTCCTTCATCACCCACCGTCTCAGCATTGAGCCCCATTTCCGACCCATCCACTAGAAGCAGCGCATCTTTCACCCGGAGCGCAATAACCTTATTGCTTCTGAAGTAGATAAGCTCCTTGAGGCACAGTTTATCACAAATGTGGACTACCCCAGATGGCTATCGAATATGGTTCTGGTTCGTAAAAACAATAGTAAATGGCGACTCTGTGTCGACTACTTCGACCTCAACCGAGCTTGCCCCAAAGACAGCTATCATCTTCCTCACATAGATCTGTTGGTTGACGCCACGGCCGGCCACCAAATGCTCAGTTTCATGGATGCCTTCTCCGGATACAACCAAATTCTGATGCATCTATCTGACCAGGAACACATCTCCTTCATCACCGACCGAGGCACCTACCATTACCGTGTGATGCCATTTGGGTTGAAAAATACTAGAGCCACTTACCAACGATTGGTCAATGCCGTCTTTCATTACCAAATAGGTCAGAACATGGAAGTATACATCGACAACATGCTAGTCAAGAGCAAGCTGTCCACTGATCATCTGGCCGACCTGCGAGAGACCTTCACCACCCTACGAAAGCATCAAATGAAGCTCAATCTGGAGAAATGCGCCTTCGGCATAGGATCTGGAAAATTCTTGGGTTTCATGGTCAGTCAGCGGGGCATCGAAGCTAACCTCGAAAAGATCAAGGCCTTAATTGAAATGCAGTCACCCAGAATGGTTAAAGAGGTTCAGAAGCTTACTGGCCGAGTTGCTGCCCTTAACCGCTTCATTTCCCGCGCAACGGACAAGTGCCTCTCCTTCTTCAAAGTTCTTCGGCAAACTTTTGAGTGGACAGTAGAATCCGAAGGGGCTTTTAGGCAGTTGAAACAGTGCATGGCCAACCCCCCCTACTTTCTCAGGCAATCACGGGCGAGCCCCTCTTTCTCTATTTAGCCGTGTCAAACACCGCAGTCAGTGCAGCACTCATCAGGGAAGACAGCTCTATCCAATGACCGGTCTACTACATCAGTCGGGCTCTCAGAGGCACGGAACAAAATTACCCATTGTTAGAAAAAATGTCATTTGGCTTCGGTCACCGCCTCCAGACGACTCCGTCCTTACTTCCAAGCCCATTCCATAGTGGTCCTCACGGACCAACCATTGAAGAAGATAATGCAACAACCAGAGCTTTTCGGCAGACTTATGCAATGGTCGGTGGAGCTCAGCCAATTCGACATCTCTTACCGGCCCCGAACGGAGATTAAAGGGCAGGCTGTTACTGATTTCATCTTGGAATTCACTAATCCCACTCCGACCACAGCTCCTCCGCCCTTGCCACCCCTACCGAGCAGGAAGACCCCCACTCTTGGACCCTCAACGTCAACGGATCATCCCGCAAAGAAGGCAGTGGGGCTGGTCTCATCCTCACCACCCCAGAGAGGGGTTATTTCAAATGTGCTCTCCGCTTCTTGTTCGACGTAAGCAATAATGAGGCTGAGTATGAGGCATTGATTGCAGGTCTTCGCCTCACCAGGGACATTGGTGTCAGCCATATCCAAGTGTTCAACAATTCTCAACTCATTGTCGGCCAAATCACGGGGGAATTCGATGCCAAAGAAGACACAATGCGGGCTTATAGGGATATTGCACTCCTCTAGCTCGCCTCTTCAATAATTTCCACATCAAGCACATCCCTCGGATGGAAAACTCCAAGGCAGATGAAATGGCTCAGTTGGCTTCGACAGACCAGTCAGACCTCAGCCACGGTGTCCGCCTCGAGTACCTGACCCATCCTGCCATTTCCCCAAACCAGCAGCAAGTCTATTTCCTCCAAAATGAACCTATTCCTTGGGCGGCCGACATCTCGCTGTTTCTGACAACGGGGGAACTACCAGCCGACAAACAGCAGGCCGCCAAAGTCAGGGCCCGGTCGTCCAACTACATTCTTGTCAGCGGCCTCTTGTACAAACATGGTTTCTCACACCCATACCTCAGATGCCTTAATCTCGCTCAAGCAACCTACGTGATGAGGGAAATCCATGAGGGTATCTGTGGTAATCATTCTGGCGCCTGGTCCCTAGCCCACAAAATACTTCGCATTGGTTATTTCTAGCCTACTCTCAATCAAGATGTGACTGACTTCGTGCTCAAATGTGATAAGTGCCATTGTTTTGCCAACATCCCACATGCTCCTCCTACAGAATTGATCACCCTTTGCAATCTCTACCCATTCGCCAAATGGGGGATCGACCTAGTTGGCCTATTGCCCATTGGCCGAGGCCAAACCAAATTCGCCATTGTCGCCATTGATTACTTCACTAAATGGGTGGAGGTAGAACCCCTTGCCACAATTACCGAGTGGAACACAACCAGATTCATTTGGCAGTTGATCGTACGCAGATTTGGCATCCCTCAAGCCATCGTTTCCGACAACGGCAAACAATTCGACAATGCCAAGTTTAGGAAATTCTGTACAGAACTTCAAATCCAGCCATGTTTCTCTTCCCCAGGTCATCCCCAAGCCAATGGCCAAGTTAAGGTTACCAACCGTTCTCTTCTCAAGATCATCAAGACTAAGCTGGAAGCTACTAAGGAACTCTGGGCTGAGGAATTACCGAATGTACTCTGGGCCTACCACATTACCGCTTGAACCCCCACTGGGGAGACCCCCTTTCGCTTAACATATGGCGCTGAGGCGGCCATCCCAGTGGAAATCGGTCTGCCTACCCCAAGAATTCTACATCCGCATCCAGAACTAACTGAGGAGCTACGTCGGGTAGACCTAGACCTAATTGAAGAGCTCCGAGAAACCATCGTTGTCAGACGGGCCTCATACCAACAGAAAATGAGAACACATTACAACCGCAAAGTCCGACTGAGGGAATTCGCCATGGGAGACCTTGTTTTGCGCGAAGTAACCCTCACCACCAAAAAACCAACCAAGGGCAAATTGGCAGCCAAGTGGGAAGGACCTTACGTTGTCAAAACCAGACCCCACCCGAGCACTTACCGACTACAGGACATGGAAGGCCGAGACCTTCCCCATCCGTGGGACGCCGAACACTTGAAGCGTTATTTTCAATAAATCCCTACTTTTGCATTGATCAGTTATTGTATTTTCTTTTTGGCAATCTACACACTTGAATGCTCTTGTTCTTCTCTCACATGATGTAAATTTCTGATCAAATGGACTACACTTTACATGACAACAATTTTATATCTCAATAGTCTGTATGGTATCTCAATAACGTCCTGATTGAAGCACTCATCTACAAGCCTCAGCTAGACTGAGTTACTTAAAGCCTCAACCAGACTGAACATGAAGAGCTCAGCCAGACTGGGTTACTTAAAGACTCAGCCAGACTGAGCATGAAGAGCTCAGCGAGACTGAGTTACTTAAAGACTCAGCCAGACTGAGCATGAAGAGCTCAGCCAAACTGAGTTACTCAAAGCCTCAGCCAGACTGAGCATGAAGAACTCAGCCAGACTGAGTGGCTTGAAGAGTCACCCAGACTGCGTTAATCATGGCTCAACCAAAACTGAGCACGAATGAAGAGATCGGCCAAGGCCACTATTGCAACCTCATGATTGTGGCATAGTTGCCATACTTAGTCAAAATTCCAGTTCAACGTTTTCCAAGTCAGACTGGCTCCTTGCTGGGTCATGATTCGCAGCTTCACGTTTTCAACATTCTCACATTTTAACCTTCACTCTGCATTGAGGTTTTCTTACATTTTAACCTTTACTCTGCATTGAGGTTTTCTTACATTTCAAACTTCACTCTACATTGAGGTTTTCTTACAGTTTAACCTTCACTTTGCATTGAGGTTTTCTCACATTTTAAACTTCACTCTGCATTGAGGTTTTCTTAAATTTTAAACTTTACAATAATTTATACACCAGCCCTGTGTAAGTCACCACTTTCATTCTTTGCAGATCTTCAAACAATACAGACAATTGCATAAAAACGCAAGCACAACCTATAATTTTATTCATTCATAAACTTATACATAAGTGTATTACAGAAATTTCAAAAAAAAAAAACAACAAAAACAACAAAAACAAAACAACCCAAACTCTAAGTACAAATTTCACCCCAATCATTCCTCCTCACTTGAGACAAGGTCTTCTTCTTCAACACCCTCATCTAGGGGGGTCTAGGCCACGTCGTCTTCGTCAATTTTTACACTGCTGAAGTCCAAGTCTAGGAACAGCTCTTCTATTTTGTGTTTAAACATCTTCCAGCCGCTGTCCCAGAACTCAGCCATCTCGTGTTTATAGAAGTCCGACTACTAGAAGCTTTGGATCACTTCTTCTTCACTCCTACTCCCAGCGGTCGCCCCCGCGGGCCAGCCCCCCTTGACCCCTCTCTCGCCAAGTTGTTGGCGATCGCGGCATCGACAACCATCTGAAAGTCAGCAGACCCCTTGAACTGCTCTATTACTGTGACGCACAAGTCGGGGTGTGCTGCCCTTTCAGAGGCTGCCTTGGTATTTTCTTCCTCCAACTCCTTCTCCAACCTCGCCTTCTCCTCCACTGCCTTGGCACACTCATCTTCCAGCTCCTTCTCCAACCCAGCGATCTTCGCGTCTGCGTCTTCTTTTTCCTTAATCGACTGGGCCCGCAGATCCTCGTTGCAAGTCATGGCCTCGTTCCACCGTTCATTGGCGACGGTGTAGGCCTTCTGCGCCTTCTCCAGCTTCTTCTGCTCGCCAGCCAGCTGGAACTCGAGCGATACCACCTTGCGGCGTTCTTCCTCAAGCTCCAACTTCGCCGCGAGCAACCCGACATGGGCACGATCGGCGACATTGCTCTACACCATCGCTAACACCCCTATCTTCTTCGCCTTCTCAGCCTCCTCCAATCCGCTGGCACACGCACTCCGCGCAACCTTTCTCCAGCCTACGCTTTCCTTCTTGAAATTTTCAAGCTGGGCCTCCACCTGCCCTAACTTTTCCCTCTCCTTCCTCACCTCGCCCTTTGCCGCCGCCGCCTTCTTGTTCAACAAGGCTCCTGCTAAGGCAGTTGCCTCTATCTGGGCAGAGCATAACCCCCTTAGCAGCTCCACCTCAATAAAACTAGCCACCGAGCGCACGGCTGCGTCTTCCACCACCCCCAAGAGGCAGTCTGCAGCCATCCTGGCTTCTCTCCCTTCTCCTTCCGCTCACCTGGACACCGCTGGGACGTGGCAGAAGGCGATCTTCCACCCAGCCCCCTCCCATTCTCCTTGGGGCTGTGGCTCTGCCCTCTGCTGTGCGCCGATCGCCCCACTTTCCATTTGTTCTTTAGGGCCAGTCGCCCCACTCTCCCCCCCTTTTGCTGCTTCCCCCACCCCCCCTTGGGGGTCTCCTCTTCAGGGCTGGCCTCTCCTTCCTCTCCCTTACCCTTCTCTTCTTCTTCGCCACAGCCTCCACCTCCTTGTTGGCCATTTCCTTCAAAGGATCAATTGGGGGCGGTCGTGGCTCAAATTCACCCAAGTCCTTTTCCCTCAGTGGTTTGGGGCGCGGTCGGATCCTCCCCCTCGCGATCGGCTTCAGCGACCGGTCTGCCTGTGACTCTTTGAATTTACTGGCCTTGGCGAGAATGGTCCTATCCTCCGCCTCTTGTGCCTTCCTTCTCGCCTCTAATTCCGCTGGTTCCAGGTCTCTACTAGTCGGCTGAGGGCCCAACCCTGTGGCAAACAAGGCTGACGGCTGAACGAGCTCGACCCATTTGGCACCCTCATTCTCCCTCCATGCCTTCACCTTCTTCACCTTCTCCTCAGCTGCTGCCTCCAGCTTTGGCTCCACAGACTTGGTGGGCACTCTCCACACCGTGCGCACTCCAACTCCTCCGTTTGCGGACACGTAGAACCATCGTAGCCTCCACCCCTTTATTGATGGCCACAACCCACCACCAGGCCCTCCTTACTGCCACCTGCAAAGTGACCCAAGTTTCTTGCTGCCCCGAGGCCTTGTAGCATGCAAAAAACTCATCCACTGTCATAGCCGCCCCCTCGTTCGCCCTCGGCTACGCGTTTGCACAGGCCAGTGCAATCTTTCACGCGTTGGGTATTAGTTGACTCGGCGCCACTTCCAACCGATTTAGGACATCCACTACCACCTGCGGAAGCGGCAACCTCAACCCTCCCTTCAACGCCTCCTCATAGAGGGCAAACTCCCCGGTCGGGCATTGGATGGCCTCTCCTTCGTTGTCGGCAGCTTTAACTCTATTTCTGCGGGAATCTGGTATTTCTCGCGTATACCCACCAACTCCTCCGCGGTAACGGTCGACTTATCGGCCTTCGTATGCCAGTGATCTGGCTCAACCTGGCTGATTGGCTGCACAGCCGCTATCATTGTGAACGAACGAGGTCGCCCCACCGGCTCCCCCTCGCTTACCACTCGCCTCTCCATCCGGTATTGTTCTACCAAATCTACCGCGTCGTCGTCGCCCAATGGATCAACCTTTGTATTTGTTGCTTCCTCTTGGGCCATCTGTCTCGTATGTCTGCGAATAGCTTCAGATGCTGGTGCGAGATAGTTCACGAAATGTTGCAATGGTGTATCACTCGACACGAAGGAGTTTACACTTGGAATATTTTGGTTGTTTGCAAATAGGTATGTAAAACGGATAATACCAAAAGCCCAAGGTTTGCCTATATTCCAAGGGTCACAATTAAATTTCGCCAGTTTGAAAATTTTCAAAAATCCGCCAAAACTGTCTTTTCAACACCCTATATTGACCTATCGTTTCATTTCTTACTTAATGCCTAACCTTCCCTATCATGGGATTCCGCCATGTGTATGCCCATGACCCACTGCCCCCTTCCCCTACCCTATCTCTTCCACTTTAAGTCACTACGTGCCCTGACACCCCCCGAGCCTCGCACACCGCCACTAAATCACCTGCGCGATCGGCCCACCTCACGGTTGATCCCTCCACTCGGCCACCATTCGTGGTCAGCCCTCCTCACGGTTGGTCCCTCCACTCGGCCACCCTTCACGGTCGGCCCTCCTCACGGTCGGTCCCTCCACTCGGCCACCCTTCGCGGTTAGCCCTCCCCACGGTCCGTCCCTCCACTCGACCACCCTTCGTGGTCGCCCCTCCTTTTGGTCGGTCACCCCTCGCGGTCGGCCTTTATCCTGCCGGTCCTTCATAACCCTCATTTTCTCCCTTATTCCCTTCGTTGAACTAAAGCTACACTTGGGAATGGGGGACTACTGACATGTGTAAGCCCATAAGGATTATAGCCCACCATTTAGGGCCCAATACATGACTCAAATACTAAAGCCCAGCATTGCTGAAGCCCCATGTAGCAATAAGAACCAATGACAACAAGACACATGGCAAGAGAAGGGCAAGCCACAAAAGCAGACAAAGATCTGCAAAGTTATTGCCATTGCACACCGCCATTAATGAAGTCCCTTACAGCATTTATTGCGATAACCCCTCTCCGTCGAGACAGAATGCCTTCACCATGAACAAGGTAAGCTAGACCATAGACTTTTGGCCAAGGTGACAGGTCGGAAGGGACAACGAAATGATTACCAGAGGATATAAGTGGACGTCGAAGACAAGAAGACGGTTAGGGGCTTTCTATCTCTAATTCATCTCTACATTCCATTTCTCTCTCTAACTTGCTCGTCAGAGGGTTTGCTGGGGGACTCCCTGTTCCTCGTTGAACTCTTGTGCAGGTCTTCTGGTGGGCTTGGTCATTTGGACACAGGCTTGAGGAGCGTGGATCAATCCGACTCGTTCCACCTGGAACGAACCACATCAGCAAGATGAAATCAAAATGAACTCTATTTTTGCTAAATTGTAGTTAGATGTAGAAAAGTAATATAGTGAGGAATTTTTAAGGAAGAAATGTAAAACTTCAGTATAGTTTACATAGTTCTTACATATGTATAATCTATTCAATCTATGTTCACTAATCTGTGTTTGGTATGAATTCTTTCCTAACTCAGAGGAAGCCATCTCAAATTCCCCGAGTGTCATGTTCCTATCAAACCAGGAGTTTTGTGTGTCTGGCACTTTTGGAACTGCCAGATATTGGGAATTTTCGATTACGAAATTCATGGACCATATAAATTTTTGTTTCCCCTTGTTTGCTTGTTCATTGTTGATTGGGTAAATTGTTTGTCGTGCCAGCCCAAGTGCAAGGCCATCAATGCCATTGCCTTGGGCACACAAATTGGGAAAGGCCTCATCTTGTGTAATGCCCATATAATAATTATAAATTTATTGAGTCTGGTTAATGAGGGTCCCGAAATAATTGGTTAATAAAATTTAAAATGGTAGGGCATTTTATTCACACACTTTTATAAATAATGTATAACATTTTCAAACTTCTTATCAAGTGTCTTTAGGGAAACCATTTACAAAATTCATATTTTCAATGCTTCTTTTGTAAATCCCAAGTTTTTTATTTTTTGGTCAGCTTCAATTATCCTTTTATTTTTTATTTAATTTAAAAAAATTAAAATTAGATGATGGCAATTTGAAAAAACATTGTCTTCATTTTGTAAGTTTTGATGATTTTTATAAAATTGATTGTTTTTCCAAATTAAAAATTTTAAAAGAATTCATACAAATATTAGGAAAGGAAAATACACCAATTGACATACTAAATTATATTTAAAAAATCTAGATAATTTTTCAAATGCAAGTATTGCTTACAAAATATTACTGACAATACCCATAACAATTGCTTTTGTAGAAAAAAGTATTTCAAAATTGAAATTTATAAAGTCCTACCTATGGTTAATTATATCACAAGAAAGATTAAGTGTATTTGCAATTTATCCTTGAAAATGATATGTTATAGAAACTTGATTACAAAAGCTTAATTAGTAATTTTGCATCACAAAAAGTAACAAAAATTAATTTTGATGAAACTAAAATAATAAAAATTAATATTTAAATATAAAAGATCTCATTTTAAAATTTTGCCTTTGGCCTCCTAAAGGGTTTGTAGACACCCCATTTTTTACCGTCCTTAAGACTTGGATGTCATCGTTTGAACACTCGATGATCATCTATGCTTGTGTTTGTTTTGAGTTCCCGAAGGTCTTGGTTGCGCGCCTTACCTTAGGATCTCTCAACTTGACTGTTTTGTGCTTGGTTGTGGACCAAGGGCTTGTGGTTTGTTTGTTTGTTTGTTTGTTTTTTTTTTTTTTTTTGCACCTAAGGGTAGGAAGTGGCTTGTTGGCCATCCCCTTAACCCACCGGCCATGGCCTGAGGCCACCGGCCTTGTTTTCTTTCTATCGGCCAACAGTTTTGGCCGGTTGGCACTGTTTGTTTTGGTCTATCGGCCACTTTTTTTGGCTGAGGCCTTTTCTTTGCCTTTTTCAGGCATTGTGCATGCCAGCTGTGCCAACTGGTAAGCACAGACTCTGTCCTCCATACACGTGTATAGAGGGATTTCATCCTTGTGCTAGCTTCTCTAAGAAGCTTGGATTTTGATTTCCTATAAGATGGGAGCCTCCCCTCCCTTTACAGAGGTTGGAGGATCTGATATACAAGATATTAATCACTCTCTCTCTATATCTCCCTCTCTCTCTATAGTTGTGTGTGTAATAGTGTTCTAAAGGGTGTTTTTGTTCATATTTTTGCACTAAAGCACCTAGTGGTACACTATCCTTTAGTTGCTGAGGTGCTAAGGAGTTGATTTCAGAGTTTTTGAGTTGGTTTTGATCAAAAGGAGGTGCTAGAGTTGGTGTTCTTGAAGTGTTCTTCAAGGGTGAGAAACTACTCTTTTATTCCCCATTTTTGCTTAAGCTTTTAGCAATACTTGCATACTGTTTTAAGCTTAGTGTCCAACTAAAAAAAGTTTTGTTTTTGTATGTTAAATATGTTCGTTTAAGGTTACTTTTGGGTTGGGGGTTGTCTACCCCCTCTTAGGCCTTGTTTGGCCTTATTTTGTGACCTTTCTTTTGAGCTTTGGAACCTTTTTGTTTTGACCTTCTCACCACTGAAATCCAAAGGATTTTCAGTGGTGGAGAAGTGGTTTTGAGGTCTTGATTAGGGGAGGGACACCCCCCCCTCCCTTTGTGTCTCATATGCTTGCATTGTTGGCTCACTGTAGTAGCATGTTTTCTTAGCATGTTTTGGCTCCATTTCGGTGGGTATTTGGTGTTATTTTGTTATGCTACACCTCTGTTTTAGGTTGATTTAATGGCCTATTGCATGCATCACACACTTGCCTTGCAATCCTCTCATTTGCCTGAACATGTATCATGCATTTAGACCATCATGCTTGCATGTTTTGACTTAACTTTGAGAAGTTTTTAGCCTTGTTTCACCATGCTTAAGCTCTATTTGGTGTTGTCTTGGTCATGTTTGCCATGCTTTGTATAGCCACCATGCATTCTAGCTTGTTAGCTTTGGGTGTGTGAGTCATTAGCATGCTTTACTTGGGCCATTTCAGTGATTTGGCATCACTTTTCATGATATTTCAGTCCATGTTCCATGCTTGTATGCTTGCATTTGCCATCCTTTCAATGCTTTGAAGAGTTGGTGTCTTATGCTCCATGTTTGGGTCATTGTGCATGCCTCTAGGCTTAGGTCATTTAGACGCCATCTAAGTGGGTTTTAAGGCTTATTTTAACATGCCATAGCTCTATTTTTTCATTAAATAATTCATGCCATGTTTGGTTGCGGTAGGTGTAGTGTAATGCTGCCTTTGTAGCCTTGCATGCCCCGTGTTTTGTGCTCGTCTTTTTAGCATGTTTTGGCCTCGTTCCATGCATGCTCTAGCCTCATCTTGGTTTGCTTTGGGACTGTTTTAAGTCCTCTTGGCCCTTTGGGGCTTGGTTGATATGGCCATGGTGCGAGCTCCTTGACTAGCTTTGAGCATTGAGCCCATTAGCATGCTATGCTTCACTTGTGTATATGATTTGGCATCATTCTTCACATGATTTTAGAGTCCATTGCATGGTTATATTCTCATGTTTATCCCATCTTGCTCATGATTGGAGATTGTGCATTGTGGACTAGCTTGTGGACCAATGTATGTTCATACATGCCTTCCATCTTGGTCCCTTGATTTGGGTGTATTGGCCACTGATTTTGGATATGACTGAGTTCTGTCCATCTTTAGTTTAAGTCCATTCACCATGTTGTTCAATGTTGCATGCTTGTCCATCTTTGCATGCCATACATGTTTGTATATCTAGGTTGCATCTTGCATGTTTGTTAGTTTGCATCTTGTCACATGTTAAATTAGGTTGCATTACATTTGGCATGTTTGCTACCTTAACCTCATGTGCATTTCGAGTCATATTGCATTTGGCATGCTTATGTCACATTACATTAGTTACATGTTTTGCATTGTATTTGGCATACATGCATTGCATTTTGTTTGGTTTGGGGTGTCAAACCAAACATCAGGACCGAGGGACGTTTCATACTTGAAATGATGAAACGTGCCTCAATCCTCGGTCACCGACACTCTTGATTCAACATGATAGAGTGTGTAGCATTCATTTGTTTTGTTGCATTCATTCCACATTGATTTGCACACTTGGCACCTTTGGCCATCATGCATTAAAATGCATGATTGATGGCCCGAGGGTCGAGAGCCATACTCCCTTGAGTTCATAGCATGATAGGGAGAGTGGCTGTGCACACATTGTCTTGTAAATGCCTTGCCATGCACTGTCTGTCCTCTGTTGCAGCAAAAATAGTGTTTGCAGGAATAGATGGCCGGTCGACCATCTTCAGTGCCGGCCGGCTACCAAAATCTAACCGATGGCCCCACTTTTGGTCGATGACCATTTTTTCTATGGCCGATGGTCCTATCTCTTGGCCGGTGACATCCCACAGTGCTCAGGGAGTGGTTCAGAAGCAGCCTTTGGACTTGTGCAATTTTCAGAGGCATAAAACAGTGCAAACAGAGGCAACATATGGCATGGCAACGGGTTTCCGAGCGAGGCGAATCGAGCATGCATCATCCAATCATTTCGAGGTAGAGCTGCGGCGGCCTCTTTAAATTCATACTTAGATTATTTTATAATTAATTTGTTAATTAATTAAAGGTTTTGTAATATTTAATTAGCTAGGGTAGTTGATTAATTATTCGGTTTATATTATTTCTTCGGACCCTCCGTCGAGAGGGCAAATTTTGTAATAAGCGTGCGTGCGTGTGTGAATGTCTTCCAACCCCACGTCTTTCTCCCTTTTACTTATCTGCTTTCAATGGTTAGTTTTAGGCCATGTTTTAATTAGCATACTTATGATAGCATGTTTGCATACATTCATTCGTATTGCACGCACCGGGCTCGGCGCATCATACTAATTCCATAGTATTTCAATTCTAACTTGAATACGTGTATCGAGTTGTCGCATTTCACATGCCATTCTTAGATTGGCCGAGCCTATTCTAGTTGCATTTTGCATGCGTCGCATTAACCATCTTAACATGAGCTAGGATCATGCATTTGATTACTAACTAGCTATTGTTTTGGCTCGGAGTAGTAGGTAAGCGTTTATGCTTTAGCATACTGCATGCGTGTAAGTGTTGCCATGATAGCATGCTTGCCATGAGGCTATTTGCTTATGTGATATAACTACCTGAATGCCTGTGGGTGAAGGTTGGATTGCTTGAATTGGGATAATTCATTGAAATTCGTGTTTTAGCCTACTTGCGAGTAGCAAACTTCAAACCATTTCCAAGCAAACGGATATGCGATGCTTTGTTCCAAATTAGGCGATCTAGTCTATACTTGTTTTGCTGTGCGCATTACCTAGTAAAGATTAGCTAATTAACCGAAATAAGGGCACATATGTTTTCAAAAATGAGATATCATGTTTAGTACAGGCCGATCTTTGGATCGGGTGAGCGGGGGTGCTTATAGATGACCTTCCCTAATCGTACCCAAGTTCCCGAGCCGAGGCAACTTTGGTGATGACGGACACGTGGCCTTAGGCAATGAGTCAGGGTTTCCTAAATTTCCCAAAACAAAATATTTAGGTGGCGACTCTGTATTTCGCAAAGCAGTCCGTGTTTGGCACTTCTTTCTTAAAAATCTGTTTTCCAAAACGATTTGCCGGATTTGGACTCTTTGGTGATTTATCAGTCTTGCATTGCACTTTGCAAGATTAGATTAAGAACTGTGACATTTGAGTCCGAACTGTGGTAGCATAGGCCCTCGGGGCGCGTCCACAGGGTTGAGCCACCCCAAATGGCTTGATATCTTCTTCTCTGATGGGGCATGATGAAGCTATTCTCATTAACATCAACGAAGTTTCAAACACATCAAGTCATTCCTCGCAAACACTATCAAATTCGAGAGCAGACCACTCTTTTGGGAAAGTTATACAGATTTCTATCAATTGGTGATCCAAAATGGTTGAGTATGAACAATTAGTCATGCTCATCAGAATAGTCTAACCAAATTGGGACTAAAATCAAACGAATTAATTCAAAGCTGACCTGGACTTTTGAGAAAAGAAAAGTAAGGCATTTGAAACTCCTTAAGAGGACAAGATTCACAAATGAGGGCCCCATCTATTGTTGTGTTATCTAAAAAATATACTAATGATAACGTTGATGTTTGGCACTGTGCTCCAACCAAGGCCATTTTGATTTTGATACGGACTATGTCTGTGGGTTTACCGAAGAGGAGAAGAGATTTGTCATTAGGAAAGCTAATAAATAGAATGCAAATCATCTGTACCACCCTTTCATAGTCTAGATTCTTCTTCTTCTTTTTTATTTTTTTATTGAAAATAATCTAGTTTTTCAAGTGTACAACTCCATTTCATGTATACTACTAGAGGACAATAACATGTTTAGAGTTTGTTATCAAGGCCAACTTCTTTATTTCCATAGATTTTCGGATATCTCATCATGTGCAGCTTCAATTAGGGGCTTGCAAAGGATAATGTATGAGAGGGATAAAAGGAGCATCACTTGATTCTATTGATTTTTCTTTTCTTTCTTTTTTTTTTAAGAAAAAAAACAATTTTGAAATAGGCCTGCTGTAAGTATTTCACCAAGAGTATGTCACCGAATTTCTTCACCTTCTATGTGGCTTACCCATTCGCCACAAACTAACAGACAAAGAGTGACATCCCCTAAGGTTTCTAGCAAATACATTAGTACGCTTGTGATTCTACAAATTATATCTTCTCCCTACGGTTTCCAATTGCATTACAATTTTCTCCCTCCGTTAGTCAATTGTTATGTCAACTAATAGGTAGGGCTGATGCCATCAATTAAAATTTTGAAAATACCAATTTTAACCCTAGCAATATAATCCGTTTGGTTGTGTTTTGTAATTATGATTTGAGAGTATGAGTTGTATTTTGAGTTTGTGGGGTTTGGAATTATGATTTGAGTGTAGAAAATTTGTTTGGTAAAGAGTTTTGAAAATAGTTTTGAAAAGAGTTTTGATTTGAGCGGGGAATTGTTGATGTGGGCATTTGATATTTGATACAAAATTTACAATTCATAACTAAACATACAACTCAAAATTATTTTAAAGCACATAAAAAATTTTAAAAAATTCAAAAAATGTTTTTTCCGATTATATAAAAATTAACATATCAATTGCAAAAAAAAAAAAAAAATTCACTATTCCGGTCAACTGGCCGAACGACCGGCTGGACGACTGGTTAGGCAAAATTTTCAAAAAAAAAAAAATTCTGAAAAGCGCGGCTGAGACAGAGCTCTCTGCAGAGTTTTAGAAACGTGATTCCAAAACATGTTCCAAACATCATATTCAAACTGTGGTGCAGAATCATATTTTAACCCTAGCAATATAATCCCTCTCTTGTGTTCTCTCCAATCTCTCTCAGTCCACTGCCTGTACCAAAGTAACAACATGCATACAAATGGAAGAAAAAGAATGCTTCTCCCCAAAGCTAATCACACAACAATCTAAAGCCAGTCAATTTTATACAAAGCATAGAGGACAAAACAAAAATCCCAATTTACAAAATAAAGCCATAAAACCAATCCATTAACACTGACTGAAGATTACGAGTCACCAGCCATGAGTGCTTAAAGGGCTTAAAGGGAAACCCATTGATCAACCCATGATCAATTGCACAAAACAACAAAAACCCATCGCCAGAATTGTTGTAAAACACAAAATATAACAAGAAAATTATAGAACTCAAATGAAAAGGCGACAAAGCTGAAGAAGCTTACAATAAAATGGGTATTATAGCTTGGCCACAGTAGAGACCAGACTCATAGTCTGTGGCCGCAAAACACAAGTCTTGAAGGTGCGTAATTCTTAGAATCAGTACAATTACAGAGAAGAACGTGAAACTTTACATAACGTCGCCATTATTGCAGAAGATTCAAATTTTCTTTTCAATTTTCGTTAATTTTTTGGGCATCCAAACAGAGGGTAAGAATGGAATAAACGAAAGGGCATTTCAATCAAACACTGCACCCTGTAACAAATACAACAACTATTCTGTGAAAGTTTAATCTCAGAGGTGAGACATTACATTACCGATAAGAAACGCTTCCAGTATATAATTTTCCAAGAGAATCGGCATCAATGGAACTGTAATAATGGATCTTCATGATAATATAATATAAATGCCGAACACCAACACGAAAGGAAGTGAAGATGGGTTTCGAATTCCAATGGAGCAGCGGTGTTGGGTTGGGAAGAGAGAGTGAGGGATGAAGTCGAGGGTAATATAGTAATTTGATTCATTTTTGTTAATTATTGGAGGGCCGTGTTGTTGGATAAACTGATTTTCTTTAGTTATTTGTTGCCGTTCGATTTGATGATTTTACTTTACTTTAATAAGAAATTAGTTGGAGCTCATTTGTGAAGTGTTTAGTCTTTGATACATTGCTATATAAATTAGATTACTCCAGTATCATATTACTGAACTAAAATAAATTTGTTCAGCCACTTGTTGCTTTATGTGCGTTGTAGATTGTCTTCATTGTTGTCGCATTTAGTGGCGGAGCCAGAAATGTTATGTGAGGGGGCACCTATTAATTACAATCTCAAAATTTTTCTTTCATAATCAATAACAATAAAAATGATCATAATATTTTGAGCTAATATTAATCATAAAACTTAAATATTCATTACAAAAATATCACTAAACTTTCACAATTGACCCCGACGAGTTTTCATCTTTTGAAAGTTTTCCATAATAGTATCATTATCAACGCCATCGAAAATGTTTCTTTCTATGTAAACAACCAAGCTATCATTCATCCATTCATCACCCATTCGGTTCCGCAACTGATTCTTCACAATATGCATAGCTGAAAATACCCTCTCAACAATAGCAGTTGCAACAGGCAAGATCAATGCTAAAGTCAAGAGCAAATAAACCAATGGATATACTTTATCTCTTCTAGTCTCCACCATTTTCTTAGCAAGATCAGCAATTCCATTCAATCGTGAGAACTCAATACTAGAGAGTATGTCAACAATATATGTATCAAGTTGATCATTAAGCACCATGAGCACTACTGTAGAAAATTCATTTGGATAAAATTCAGCAAGATGAATTAAACTTTTCTTCTCAAAATGTGACGACCCTGCCACGTATAATATTTTACATTTAATTAGTCAAGGTGATTTGGATTTTAATTGATTAGTATTCTGATTTAATTGCGGAATTGATGAATAATATTGGTGTTGATTCGTATATAATTTTATAAAAGAGCTATTTTGGAAAAAGAAATTAAATGCTTAAGTAGCTCAAGAAGGTGAAATTGACTAATTGAATTATTTTAATTTATAGTATCGGACCATATGGGAGTTCAATTAAATATATGATTCAGTTTAGTAAAATTGAGATTTTATTAATTAGGTCCAAATTAGAGCTGATTAAGTTATGAAGATTGGAAATTAAGATTATTATGAATTAAATTTACTTATGATGTGTTCAATTGAATATGTAATTTATTGATGAAGATTTTGAAGTTTAATCTGAAATTGAATGCTTTAATGATTTAAGAAACCAAAATTGAGGATGAAAATAAGTTTAATTTAATATTTGGAACCTCTTGGGTATTTGATTAAAAATCTGATTCAGAATAATAAATTAAAATATAATTAATTGGGTTCTAATAGAAGTCAAATTAGACAAATTAAATTATGTGGGATTTGTGATTAGGTATGATTATTTTAATTATTTGTTAATCAAGATTTATTAAGATAAAGTGTTCTCAATTAAATTAAGCAAAACATAAATTGAATTATGGTAGAATCTAGAATTGGAGGTGTATGTGGGTGTGTGTGCTGAGAAATCTGAGTGTGCAGAGAAATTCTATGTGTGTACTGAGCAAATCTGTGTATGTGTGTGCATGTGAGTAATGTGTTGGAATTCAAGAATGAGTGCACGTGTGCAGTGTAAAGCGTGGAGTGTATGTATATGAGAAGAGAGAGTAGGCAACTCTAGTTTTAATACTTGCTGGTAGAATTCTTGTACTAGAAAGAAATTGAGAACAAAAAGGAGTGTAGCTTCATATTTGTTTTGGGCAAACCTGAGAGAGAGAGAGAGAGAGAGAGGGGAACTCAAATTATTGTGCTGGAGAATTCTAGTCCAGGGCATGGAATACAAGAAGAGAAGTAATGAGAGAAATGAAAAGCTCAAGAATTTCAGTCGATTAAAGTTTAAGGTATGATTTTTGTAGAATTCTTGTATTACACTGGAATTAAAGATGAGATTGGGTTCTGTGGGGACATATTTTTTGGATAGCAACACGTGTCCTTGACATGACACCAAGGTAATCTCGGCTAGGCCGAGGTTATTTGTGGAGATACCGGAATTCGAGATGAACGGATAGGGAACAAGAGTCCTAGAATGGGGGAGGACTTCAGCCTGGATAAGGATAAAGCTCTTAGGGAGTTTATCTTTATCTATTGGAGAGTCCAGGATAAGCATTGAGCCAGAGTCCAAGAGGAGCTAGGCTTCTACAGGGATCAGGTTAATGTTAGCTATAGAAGGAAGGGCACCCTCGTGGGTCTAAGGTACTTTTTTTGTATTCTGGCTTGTTAGTTAAGCATAATTGGTTCTCTTTGAGAGATATTGATTACTAACTTGATCGTCGGAGTGCCCCCGGGTGGACGAACCACCGCCGGAGTCTTATCTTTCTGTGATAGGTCGTTCGGGCGCAATCTATTCTACCAGTGCTCTCCAGGTGAGTACCCGTTTGGTAGTGTAGTTGGAAATCAGCACACACAATTTGGTGTCGTCTGTGGGAAAGAAAGGAGAATAGATGACCAACGACGGACAGAAAGAGAAGATCAGGGACAACATCCCTACTGGAAGTGGTAAACACTTTGATCCTAACGTAGAGGAGGATAACTGCAACGAAGAAACTCGGGATCAGAATCCCGGAGAGAAAGACGTCGGCCAGGAGGGCGACGTACCAAAAAAGGAAGACCGAGGCGGGTACTATAATGAGAATGACCTCCAGGTATGGAAAGATAGATGCCTGCGTAGGGACGGAGAGATGAAGGAAATGGCGAACCAGCAATCGGTTGTCAATTTCATGATGCAAAACAACGTCATACAGCCACCGTTCCCGTTACAAGACACGTCGATTCCAGTAGCTAAGAACAATGCGCAAAAGGGAGGGCAGAAAACAGTCCCTGTAGTTCCCTAGCATACCAAGACCAAGGACCACTCTCACCAGCCTTCAAGGGAGGACGGGCGAGGAGAGTCAATGAAAGGAGATTCTTGGAGGATGCATCGTACCAAAGAAGCTGACCCCAAAGAACATCGGTATGTTCAAGGGAAAGAACTTTGTTTCGACACAACGAACAGAGAGAGGTCCAAGAGGACTCATAACAATACTGGGAGTAGCGCACTGAAAAGGATGAAATCCGTTGATAGCCGAGCTCCTAGACGGACCAAGGAGGATCTGAGGGATTACCTCCAAAGGAAGCGACAAGATGCCGAGGTAACCTCACCGGTCAAGCTAAGAACGCCATTCTCGATAGAATTAGACAAGTTTGAGGCCTTGAAGAGGCTCCAGATGCTGAGATTCTAGATATACGACGGGAAGTTTGACCCCTAACTTTCACATTGGCCTGTACCTGAACTCAATAGCACTGTACACCGGGAACGAGCCGTTGCTCTGCAAAGTGTTCCTCTCATCCTTTAAGGAAATTGCATTAGACTAGGTTCACAAGTTGCTAAAAGGAACTGTGAAAAGCTGGAAAGGCCTGGCCGAGATGTTCGTGGCTAGGTTTGTGACAAACAAACTACAGCCGTTGAGGGTGGACTCCCTGATAGCTTTGAGGATAGGTGAGGATGAAAGCCTTAGGGCCTATGCCAAAAGGTATTATGAGGTGTTCAACCGAATACCAAGGTACAACCAAGAGGTAGCGGTCGTGTCTTTTAAGAACGGCCTGAAAGATGATTGTCTGCTTCGAAAATCACTGGCAAAGACACTACCAAAGAGTATGGAGGAACTTATGGCCAGGATAGAAAAGTATGCCAGGGCCGAGGAGGACGCGCCAGGGACAACGGCGTCAAAACAAGATAAGAGAAACAGCTCGCTGAAGCGAGGCCGAGGTAATGGTAGATACAATAAGCAAGAGATATGATTGAGAGCCACACAGGCAGTGATAATCGTATTCCGAATTCCGATCTACAAAGTCTTGGAGAGAATCTGGAATCAGCCCTATTATAGAGCACCAGAGAAGCTTCCTGGCAAATTTATAGGAAGAAGTCAGGGGAAACACTGTGCCTACCACAACAACGATAGGCATCTAACTCAAGGGTGCAGAGCCCTAAAGGCACATCTGGAAGACCTAGTAAGACAAGGTCATCTAAGGGACTTGGTAGATGAGACCAGGATAAGGGAAGAGCAAGCGAGACTGCCTCAGGCACCGGCAGGACCACCTCTTCCAGCACTGCAACTGCAAGCAAACGGACCTCGAGTGATCAATGTGATTCACTCGAAGGTCAATGAGAACGAGATACGTGGGGAAACTCAAAGGTAAAACACTTGCAACATGTGTATCAGGTCCGGCAGAAGAGACCTAGGGAAGATGAGTTCTAGGGACTGGTGGTGTCCTTTACTGAAGACGACTTAGAGATGGTGCAGCATCCACACAACGATGCCTTGGTAATATCCCTCCAGATTGGAGAGTGCCAGGTAAAGTGAATTCTGATCAACCAGGGCAGCTCTTGTGACATCATGTATGTCAGGTGTTACAAGGAGCTTGGCCTTCTCCAAGATGATCTGGAACAATCCAATGGTCCAATGGTCGGGTTTAATGGAACACTAACATGGCCCCTGGGAGTAGTAAGTTTGGAGGTGCAGGTTGGCACCAAGAGGGTAAAAACTGAGTTCACAATAATTAATACTCCTTCGCCCTACAATGTTATCCTAGGAAGGCCATGGCTGCATACAATAGGGGTTGTTTCCTCAACATTGCACCAGCTGTTGCGATTTCCAACAGAGCATGGAATTGAGGAAGTCAGAGGAGATCAAGTGCAGGTAAAGGATTTCTCCATGGTAGCAATGAAATCCACCTGCAACATATGGGAAGCAAAAGCAACAGAGATTGAAGATGAGTACATGAAGGTCCTTGATGACGTCGGCAAAGAACCAGCCGAGAAAAGTGAAGAAGTCCTGAAGAAGATCTTAGTCCAGTAAGGGGTTGAAGAGCGCTTCTTCCTCCTCGACTCAGGCTTGGCCGAGGAAGAGGAAAAGGAATTAGAAGCATTCTTAAGAGCAAACCTTGAGGTGTTTGCTTGGACACCATATGAGATGCCTGGCATTGACCCCTAGGTCACTTGCTATAAACTGAATGTGGACAGGTCGGCTAAACCTATTATCCAGCAAGCAAGGAGGCCGACGTTGATGCATGTTGAGGCAGTAGAAGAGGAAGTGGATAAACTTCTGGAGGCTAGAGCCATTCGAGAGGTAAACTACCCGACATGGTTATCAAACACGGTTGTCGTGAAGAAAAAGAATGGGAAGTGGAGGGTCTGTGTGGACTTCACCAGCCTGAATAAGGCTTGTCTCAAAGATAGTTTCCCACTACCCAAGATTGACCAATTGGTGGATGCCACTTCAGGGCATGGAAGGATGAGCTTCCAAACGCTTAGAGGGAGTACCATCAGATAGCTATGTAGCCCCCAGATGAGGAGAAGATTGCATTTATCACCCCAAAACGGCCGTATTGCTACAGAGTGATGCCTTTTGGGTTGAAAAATGCAATAGCAACTTACCAGAGATTGGTGACTACGATATTCAGACATCTAATAAGCAAAACAGTGGATGTTTACATTGATGACATGGTCGTGAAAACCAAGGATGTAATGCCCTCAAAATAATACAATAAAGATAACTCATATGCGAAATAAATATGAGAAACAACATACTTTCATATATCAGAGTTCACTGTTTAACAACCAGTTAAATGTCATGTAGGCTTACATCTTTCCAAGTCATTGCTTGGTCACACAAATTGAGTCTCGCTCATTACATCTTAAGCCCTTGGCTTGACAAATAACAATCATACACACATAAAGCATAATTAAGAAGCTCTTGCTTCCCGAAAGTCCATCCATGCTATTGCCTTGGAGGAAACATTTCACCTGCACCTAAAAATGATATTCCTATATAAGGTGAACCAACAGCGTAGTAGAGATAATCTAACACAATATATGAGGTTTAGCAAAGATATAAATACTACGTGCATAAACAATACTAATACTAAAACATCCATAAGGCCTGCATATTCATATGCCACTAAGACCTAAACCTGTTCCATTTCCTTTGATTCATTTCCAGTTTATATATGCCACTCAATTCATGAGTTAAATTCATTATCTTTCAACAACCAAAATGAGACTATAACTCTATGGTTTTCCAACTATGCAAAACACACGTAAACATTTCAAGCTTGCCATTTTACGTATATTTCGTCCGAAGGAATCGGCACCCATTTATATATGAAATTTCGGGCCTTTCACCCAGGACACTCTGGCCAACTTGATTTAAATGGAGTCCATCCCCTTTCTCCTCCCAAACAAATATACATATGCAATGTATTTATAAACATAATCACATATGGAGTACATCCCCTTTCTTCTCCCAATAAAGATACATATGCAATGTATTTAAAACATGGTCATATTCAATGACACCAACAATGGATTAGCATTAAATCGCCTAATCCTCATTTAATTTCTACAACAATCATAGCTATCTTCCATCAATAGCCCAATGCAATTATTTCATAAGAGATGTTCAATATTGAAATAGATAGCTTATTCAAAACTTCCATAGGTGAGATAATACATATCCAATATCACCATTTATAACCATAACTCTTCAATTTCACATTTTCAATGTTAATCCCAATTATTTATACAAAATAGTAATTTAATCAAAATTAAGGCAAAATCCCCCTTACAACATATATCAACCCAAACACCAAAATCAACTATTTTGGCACAACATGATCTTATATTCAAGCATCATACTCATTTACCTCATACTCATCAAAACCCCTCATTTCATTTCACACCAAAATCCTAGATTTGTCCAAACCACAACCAAATCTCATCATCTATACACAATAGCAAATAACTAAGCTAAAAACCATATTACAGTGTAGAAATTCCCTACCTCAAGAAGAGAAGACGAGCAAAGCAAGGTTGAACTCCAAAAATGATGAAACCCACTTTTACTTAGATCAACACGAAGCTCTTGAAGCCCTCTACCTTATTCTCAAGGACACTATGGTCAAGAACACAATGGATTTAGATGAAACCTTAGAGAGAAGGTGGCTTCTAGAGAGAAAAGCTGCTGATTTAGGGTTTGTGAGTGAGAAAGGAGCTAAAAAAATGAAGCAAAACGGCATTGCTGTAAACTGATGTACACCAGGCTCGCTCGAGAGAAAGAGTTCTCGCTCGAGCGACTAGACACAAAAAGGTCGCCTCACTCGAGCACAAGAAGCGTCGTTCGAGCGTAGAATGTGAAGCTTCAAGTCTGGCACCCAACGCAGATGCACGCTCAAGTGTAAGAGTCCTCGCTCAAGCAAAGAAACATTTTCACAAGGCTCGCTCGGCCGCAAGAAGCCTCGCTCGAGCGAAGAGGCAAAAATCTGTGCGACAACCATTTGTACTAAAAGACAACCAACCTGTTTCAAACTCACCCAACAAGTCTCAAAACTCAAATTCAAAGAATTAAAGGGAGGAAACAAGACATAGACAACAATATATAATCACGGAACCTGAGTCCGGAACACAATAAAGGTCAGGGTAAAACCGGGATCGCTATAAAGGAACCTGAAGATCATTTGGCCGACCTAAAGATAGTCTTTGATATCCTAAGGACATTTTGACTTTGACTCAATGCATCGAAGTGTGCGTTTGGAGTTGGGTCAAGGAAGTTCCTGGGATACTTGGTCACCAAAAAGGGCATTGAGGCAAGCCCGGATCAAATCAAGGCCATCTTAGAGTTAAAGAGCCCAACGTCGGCAAAGCAAGTGTAGATGCTGACTGGAAGGGCTGCAGCCCTAAATAGATTCATAAGCAGAAATTCTATCAAATGCAAACCTTTCTTCAGTTTAGTAAAGAAAACCATAGACTTCTTATGGATAGAGGAGTGTGAAGTCACTTTGGCCAACTTGAAAAAATACCTGACCACCGCTCCAGTTCTCTCAAACCCAGTACCTGGAGAGGAGCTGTTTTTATACTTGGCAGTTTTAGAGCATGCAGTAAGTGTAGTGGTAGTCAAAGAAGAAAAAGAAGAACAAAGGGCAATTTACTACGTGAGTAAAACCCTAGCAGATGTAGAGACCAGATATCTACCTTTGGAAAAGCTAACACTAGCTTTGGTAATGGCCTTCAAGAAGCTGAATCATTACTTTCAAGCCCACAAGATTGTGGTGCTAACTGAGCATCCATTAAAGTCCCTGTTGTAGCAAGGAGACCTGACAGGAAGGATAGCCAGATGGGCAGTGGTGTTGGGCCAATATGACTTGGAATTCAAACCCAGAACAACAATCAAAGGCCAAGTTTTGGCCGACTTCGTGGCCGAGTTAACACTAGGAACCATTATACATCGGGCTCCGTTGAGCCGAGGTATACAATGTCCAGGTGAACAAGGAGAAACCCAGTTGGGGATAGCCAAACAGAAGAAAGAAGAGAAACTCAGGCCCTGCAGTATTTACGTTAGTGACTTCTTCCGCCTGTTCATTGACGGAAGTTCAAACCGACAAGAAGCGGGGGCAGGAGTAGTGCTAGTATCACCATATGGACAGATGCTTGAACAATCCATTCATTTGGGGTTTAAGGCCTCAAACAACAAGTCAAAGTATGAAGCCATGATCACAGGATTAAAATTGGCAGCAGGAATGGAAGCCGATGAGGTAATGGTCTTTTGTGACTCCCAACTTATCGTCAACCAGGCAATAGGGGAATACTCCACCCGAGATGAAAGGATGGTGGCCTATGTAAAGGAGGTGGGCAGATTGATGGCATTGTTCCAAATTGCAGACTACAGCAAGTCGGCTGAGATGACAACAGCCATGCTGATGCCTTGGCCAACCTGGATAGTGCAATGAAACCAAGAGAGGCAAGGAAAATAATGGTTGACTACTTGTCAGGTCCAAGTGTAGAACCACTGAACACAAAGCATGAAGCAATGTGTGTGGAGATGAGACCAAGCTGGATGGATGCAATAATAGTATTCCTTAAAGAGGGAACATTGCTAGATGATCATAAAGAAGCACACAAGATCGGACTGAAGTTGGCACGATTCAGTCTGACAACAGAAGGGCATCTCTACAGAAGATCTTTTACTGGACCCCTTTTGAGGTGTGTACATCTTTCACAAGTTAAAGACTTTTGTATGAGATACATGAAGGAGTATGTGGAAGCCACACAGGGGGCAAGTCACTTGCTCATAGGGCCATTACTCAGGGATACTGGTGGCCCTATATGCAGAAAGATGCTGAATCTTATGTCAGAAAGTGTGAGAAGTGCCGAAGGTTTGCACCTTTGATACACCAACCAACAGCAGATTTAAATCCAGTATCCAGCTCTTGGCCATTTGCCCAATGGGGCATGGATCTTGTTGGACAGCTGCCTCAGGCAACTGGATAAAGGAAGTTTCTGCTAGTGGCAACAGATTACTTTACCAAGTGGGTTGACGCTGAACCCCTCGCAAAGATTCGAGACATTGATGTAAAAAACTTTATATGGAAGAACAACATCACCAGGTTTGGGATCCCAGGGGCAATAATAGCAGACAATGGTACGCAGTTTGACAGTACACTAATCAAGAGCTTCTGTGCAAAGTACAAGATCAAGAACTACTATTCCACTCCAAGCTTCCCTCAAAGCAATGGACAGACAGAAGCATCCAACAAAACTATATTGGATGGGATTAAGAAGAGGCTGGAAGCAGCAAAAGGAAAGTGGGTGGATGAGTTGCCTAGTGTACTCTAGGCATATCGAACTACGCCGAGAAGATCAACTAGAGAATCCCTATTTGCCATGGCTTATGGCGTAGAGACAGTAATCCCATTGGAGGTCGGCATCCCAGGGGTCAGAACCCAGGGAGTGGAAAATGGGACTAATGATGCATTTTTAGCCCGAGAACTGGATCTATTAGAAGAAAGAATGGAGAAGGCATCAATTCAGCTGGGGGCATACCAGCAGTAGCTTGCCAAGGCTTACAACAAAAAGGCTAACCCATGAGAGTTTCATGTTGGGGACCTCGTCTTGAGAAAGGTCGTCGGCAACAAGAAGGATCCCAGAGAGGGCAAGCTTGGCCCAAACTAGGAGGGACCTTATAGAATCATCTCGGTCCTGGGCAATGGGGCATATCGACTTGAAGACCGTGAAGGCAAAGAATTGCCAAGACCCTGGTATACTTGCAACTTGAAGTTCTTCTATCATTAAGATTTCATTTTGTTTCTTTTTTTAAAATCTTTGTTATCAGCCGAAGTAATTAATAAAATTTTAGCTCGATTTATTCAAACTTGTGTAAAACGATTGACCAGTCACTTAGCGATGTTTCTGATTGAAACATGACGAATAACTTAGACTTATTATATTTTAGAGTTGAATTATACTTGCATATAATAGAGTTGAATTAAGTTGGCGATGTTTCTGATTGAAACATGATGAATAACTTAGACTTATTATATGGTAGAGTTGAATTATACTTGCATATAATAGAGTTGAACTAAGTTGGCGATGATTCTGATTGAAATATGACGAATAACTTAGACTTATTATATGACAGAGTTGAATTATACTTGCATATAATCAAGTTGAACTAAGTTGAATTAACCTAGATTTGCTGTGTCGACAAAATGAAAACTTTGAATGACACTAAATACATATCAGTTAGATTAACACAGACCGAGGTTGATAACCTCGGCAGTCTTTGTTTGAATTTGATCTCAGCGACAAGATCATAGGTACATACTTAATGTGAACATAAGTGAAACTTAAGTTCACATTAGGGGGTAGAGAGTTGGAGAATAATGCTTGGAAGTTATAATTTACAAGCTAAAGTTGGTTTAACACTTGTTGAAATTTTAAGAAAAATTCACAAATTGAAGTTAAGCTGAGGTCATGTTGAAAGAAAAATTGGTTTAACACTTGTTGAAATTTTAAGAAAAATTTACAAGTTGAAGTTAGGCCAAGGTTATGTTGAAAGAAGTATCTACGTACTTGCCGAGATTACCATATTGCCAAGACTTGGAAGGTAATGGAAGACAGAAGTCTTGATAAGTGAGAGTGAAGTGGCATGTTTTAGATAAACACTTGTGAAAACTTTCTTACAATGTTTTTCAAGTGTTAAGATAAGGCCGAGATAAACATTCAGCAGATATATCCGAAGTATTTTACCCCGAAGAGATTACACAGTTAAGGTGTACTTTGAAGGCATGCAAAATATTCTAAGTATGGAACCATACAAGACAGTAAAGGAAAGACAAAGCATTCAAACACTTGAAAGAAGAAGTTGTACTTGCATTAAAAGAAGAAAAAGGGCACTTCAGCCTATATAAAGACTACTTGTTCTGATTACAAAAGTGGCGCGTCGGCCAAATATGAAAACTGAAAACATTGTTTAGAAAATTACTAAGTACAAAGAAAGGGTTAATGGAAAGACTATTCGGCGTCATCAGCTGGAAGGGTTTGGTTCTCAGAAGACATCTGGGAACTTTTATCGGCAGCCTTTTCAGCCGCGAGTTCAGCATCGATCTCTTCAAGAGTCTGGTTGATGTTCTTCTCGGCGATAGGCGCCTCAGATATTGTCTTCCTGCAGGAGGCCTCTTCTTTTGAGACCTTGTCCTCCTCATCCTAAGTCAAGTTTAAAACCTACTCATTCAGAGTTGGGGACTTGGCCTCAGTAGCTTCAACCTTCCCAGACTTGTTGGCATCTGCATCTTTCTCGGACTTAGCCTCGTCCTCAAATTGGCTTGGAGTGTGGGGAAATGGCAAGACAAGGAGACTATTATCTCGGAGAGTTGAGTCCTTGGTGACAGCCACTTCCTTTAAAGTAGCCATCCAACCAAGGGTGGAATCTTTGTTGCATGCCTGTTTCACTTGCTTCTTACAGTCCTCGCGGACGTTGGCTTCCCCCACGGTGTATGCTTTCTTGTTCGCAACTTTGATCTCAGCGTCCTTTATGGCCAAGACAGCAATGAGCTCGGCTTGTGCTTTGGCGGTCTTTGCTTCGGCATCTTTCTTCTCGGCTTCAAGGACTTTAGCAATGACCTCAGCAACTCCTGCCTTCTCCTTGGCCTCGTCTTGAGCTTTCCTGGCTACATTGGCCTGATTTATCAAAGTCTTCATCTTGGCCTCGGCCTCATTAACGGTCTTCAGCAAACCAGCAGCCTCCTTGGTCTTATTGACCAACCCCTTCTTAATGTCAAAAGCCTGTATCGTGAAGGAGTGGGTGTGCTGGATCGCCTAGAAGAAATGGGCAGAACAAAAGTTAATAAAACTCTAAGTATGGAAAAACAGAGAATGAAAAGTACCAAGTGTTAGGGGCTTACTTGTACGGAGTGCTGCAACATCAGAGCGAAGTTTTCATATTCGCTGACCTCGGCATTGCGTTCGAGGTCTTTTGGAAGGAACAAGGCAGTAGAGAGGGCAACACCGACTTCAATGTCAGTTACGATGTCGCCGACTCTAACTAGCTTGTCCTCAATGGTGATTGGAGGGGCCCAAGGGGCATATGATTTTAGGGACCCAGAGGTTATAGCAGACACTGACCTCGGCTTCTTTGACCAGGTGGATTCAGAGGGATTAGCCTCTGCATGCCTCTTTTTGGCGGTAGAGGCACTTTTTTCCACCTCGGCCATCTTTGAGATCGGCAAGATATCCTTAGAATCGATCTAAGTTACCGTTGCCTTTGCTTGGGCCTTCTTCAGCCTTTTTGGCTTTGGTTTTGCCTGAGATTGCGATGGTGAAGATTGTATGGTGACGATGTTGGGGATGTCAGCTAGAAGGTCGTCTGTTACAGCCTTTTTACAACCCATCTCGTCGGCGGCTACGACAACGGTGACCTTAGTGCCGAAATGGATCGATGGAAATGCAGTTGGGGGTTAGCTGGATCGTATGAGGATGCCTCGGCACTTCGGCGTCTTCAGCTTCGAGTCCTGCCTGCCGGTACGAACAATGGAGCCCGACGTCGGCGTTGACGTTGAGAAGGTGAGATTACTTGTGGAGCAGAGGTTGATGGTTGCTCCACAGGACCAGATGTTGATCCTTGGTCAGGCCTTGATGATTCAGCTTGAGGAGTTGTTGTTGAAGGAGGAGACTTGCTTTTTCTTGGGACATCGGGAAGTATGGACTTGTAGGTTGGAATGTAGTTGAGCAGCAGAGGTGCTTTCCGCTAGTCAACTGGCAAACCCAACAACTTCTTGAAATCCTTGCTGGGATAGAAGGATTTGCGGAAGTCCTTGGGTGGTTGAGGAAGCACTGCAAAATAAAAACAAGTAGAGGTTAGAGCATACAAAAAATATCAAAGTAAGAAAGACTTGAAAGCAAGTAAAGGTGACACTTGGCTCTTACCATCTCCCTCTCTGAAAACTGTTCGGCTTAGGGGATAGAGGTGAAGGTCATCATTTGGTGGGAACTCCCAGTTGCCCGAGACGATGAAATAATCGTCCCCAGTGCCCTTGTTGGAATCAGGGAGGTCGGCGATGAGTTTGTATTCCGTCGACCTCGGCTTAAGGTAGTAAATATAGCCTTTTTCTGACTTAAGGCCACACATGGTGTAGCAGTACAGGATGTCAGCTAGAATTACCCTAGCATTTTCCCAGCTAGCTAAGGCAATGATACCGTTGATGACTCTGTAAGAGTTAATGGCTAATGGCATCGGGATGAGTTTAAAATAGTGGAGGACTTCTCGGAAGAGGATGTCAAGAGGGAGCCTAAGTCCACACTCTATGAAGGCTACTACTGGGAATGGCATGGAGTCGTCTGTAGGCATGATGGAGTCCTCCTCCCCAGCCAACCTGAGATGACAATTGGCAGGAATGGAAAACTCCTGCCTAAAGTTTGCTAGCTTAGTTGGGGTGTCTACCCTCCACCTGAACATACCCATAACGTTAGCTAAGTGGGAAGGTGTTGGATTTCAGAAAGAAGTGGTTTGTTAAGGTTTAAGGAACATCGGCTTAAACTCAGAGTAGAAGTAGAGGCTAGGGCTTTTTAAAGATCTAGGGAAATTTGTTCCAATTTTGCTAGGGATATTGGCTTCTATCAAAACCCAAGCCTAAAATCTATGAGGAAACAAGAAATTAGAGGCAAGAATTTGGCAAAATGCAAACAAGAAAACAGAAACAAGAACATGATTCAGACTCAAGAAGACAAACAAGAATTCAAAAACATTTTTCAAAAAATGTACAGATATACAAAGCCAAAAATAGTGGTAGAATACCAAATATTTGTATTTGGTTCAGAACCCAGAAAACAAAAATCAAGAACATCAAAAGTATGAACAACATGTGAGTGTGTGTATCCCCAGAAACAGATAAAGCATAACATGTTTAAGCATACAAAGGATGGAATTTGAAACACAAACAAAGACATGAGACTATGAATGTATTCATCATGACGAATAAGCAGAGGCAACATAGTATGAAACTAAAGAGGGGAAAATAGTAACTCACCAAAGAAAATGAAGCCGGTGTGAAGTACGCCGGGGTTAGACAATGGTAGCAAACGGCGAAGAGCAGTAAAAACTTCGCGTGGAGGTGGTGAACGGAGTAGTTGCAGAGCTTAAGAGCTTGAAACAATGGAGGATTTGAGAGAGTAGAGAGAGAGAACTTGAGTGAAGACGAAGATACGAAAGTGAAACGATGAAGAGAGAGGGAAGTAATTTTGTCAAAACACGAAAAGGCTGCAAATCACAATTAGTGTGCCTAGGACGACATGCTTGTCAGACGGGGCACACAAGTGCGATGCGACTTGATGGCACGTGTCAGGTACAGTTCAATGGAGAAGAGACGCGTGGCAAAAACAGTTGAATTACTGTGCGTGACAGCTCATATGCGTGTAAAAACTCTTGGAGTTCTTGATTTAATAAAGTAAAGACCTCGGCTAAGGGAACAATGTCGGTTAAAAAAACTTGAAAAAACTTGGTTCCTAGTTCTAAGGCATTAATGCAAACAAACTACAGGACTTGGACATATGGAACCGACAAGTAATGACCTCGGCAATAAAGAATAGAGCCAGCTTAGTCGACATGCTACATGGTTTGACGATATAGGTTCCATCACCTCAGGATGCCGAGGTAATAGAACCTAGGGGGCAGTTGTGGGGACATATTTTTTTGGATAGCAACACATGGCCAAAATGGCACCAAAGTGCCAGTCAAGGTGCCACGTGTCCTTGACTTGACACCAAGGTAATCTCGGCTAGGCCGAGGTTATCTGCGGAGATACCAGAATCCGAAATGAATGGATAGGGAACAAGAGTTCTAGAATGGGGGAGGACTTCAGCCTGGATAAAGATAAAGCTCTAGGAAGTTTATCTTTATCTATTGGAGAGTCCAGGATAAGCATTGAGCCAGAGTCCAAGAGGAGCTAGGCTTCTACAAGGATCAGGTTGATGCTGGCTATAGAAGGAAGGGCACCCTCGTGGGTCTAAGGTACGCTTTTTGTATTCTGGCTTGTGAGTTAAGCACAATTAGTTATCTTTGAGAGATATTGATTACTGACTTGATAGACGGAGTGCCACCAGGTGGACGAACCACCGCCAGAGTCTTATCTTTCTGTGACAGGTCGTTCGGGCGCAATCTATTCTGCCAGTGCTCTCCAGCTGAGTACCCATTTGGCAGTGTCGTCAAAAATCAGCACACACAGGTTCAGTTTCATATAATTTGGAAGAAATTAGGAAACAAAGATGAAGAAATTAAGTTAGGTTCATGGTTATGAAAATTAATTATTTTGGGTTTAATGATGTAGTCTTGCATGAAATTAAGCCTCATTGTTACATGCATGGGCAAATTCTACAAGTTTAATACTCTAATTAAACATGCATCTTAGGATTTCATGGGTTTGAGATGTTAATTAATGTTTAAAACGTTTATGGGTTTAATATGAAGAAAATTAATAAAAATCCAAATTAGAGCAATGCTAATTATAATTAGTTAGTGTTGATCTTAATTTCATACATGCAAAGTTTCATAACTCCAATTTCAAGATTTAGAGGAAAATAGAAAAGAGTTTAAGAATCAATTTCATGTAATTTAAAAGAAATTAGTAAAAGGATGAAGGAATTGAATTAAATTCAAATTGTAGAAATTAAATTAGAATTGACCATATTGTGGGTTTGTTATTTGTTGTCTTGCATAAATTAGAATTTTAATTGCACATGCATCATGAAATTTAAGAAGATTTGAAGCTCAAAATGTACAAGCTTTATGAACTTTCATTACAATATAAGACTTGAAGCTCTTGCATAGAAAACTTTGCTTTGATTGAAGTTATAATTTTGTTTAAAGCTAGATATGTTAAGTTCGCTATGTTCATGAAAGGTTTTGGGTCTTGAATTGCATGAAATTAGAGTTGGAGTTGTAAACTTGAGACTGCAAAAATGAGACAGATTTTCGAACCAAACAGACCCAAAACCGCACGTGCCACCTGGGGTGCCGTACGTGCAGAAAATAGGGCAAATTTGAGCTTCAGTACTGAAATAATTGCATGCGCGGGGCGCACGTGTAGTGGTGGTTTCGTACATGTGGCCAGTGCCCCCGCACGTGTGGTTGTTAAGGCGGTCCCAAATTTGTTTTCGCTCTATTTTTCTATCTTTCGGGCCTTCGTTTGCATGGTTTAAAGGGTTTTTCATATGCATTCGCATCTCATGAACTTGAATGAAACGAAAGAACAAAATGTTAGAACCAAACGAGTGGACAACGAATAGAAACCGAATAAGTGAATAGAACCGATTGAATAAATGAACTGTGTATTGAGTTGTTGTGTTTGACGTGTTTGTTTAGGTCGGACGCCACATCCTTAGTGCATCGTTAACACGTGTTTCAGGGAGCCCCTGTGAGTAATACTGTTGTAAAGCTATGTTCCATTATAATTATTTTCTGATTGATAAAAATGTATTGTTTTACTAAATTGATAATGTTTATTAATGAATGACTGTCCTATTTTATGAACTGTACTCATGGCATCCATAGCATATTGTTATTGTTATTGTTACAGAGATCTTTGTCAATTCCAATTCTTGGAACTATTGTTATTACATTGATGGCAATCAAATGATTGTTCGGTCTTTAAGACCTATAGATTGTTCTGCTATTAGATGTACCACGTATGACTATTATGAATTGAAATGAATCGAAATGATATGAAACATTGATTGGGAAATTGATCTATTGATGAATTGATTGTTTCAATTATTGTAAGGACATCATTCATAACCCCTTTACATAGTTGTTATTCACTGGGCTCTAGCTCATTGTTTATTATATGTATGTAGGTGAGAGTTAGCGGCGTCAACCTGAAACCTGTTTCTGTCAAGCCAACTATTGTGTCTCATTGCAAGGTTCTGAACTTTTGCATCTCAAGGCTTATTGGGTGATTCAGATTCACCATTTTGACATTGTGTTTAAGAAATAAGAATGTTTTTTGAGTTTTCTTAACTGTTTTTGGAAATGGGATTTAATTCCCTAGCCTGTACAAGTGTGTTATGGACTTAAGTATTTGTGTAATCACAAGTATGTGAAATTTGTTTTGTTCATTTAAGTCTTCACAGCTCATTGGATGATATTGATTGGCTTCTGCCAGCCCTTTTTATTAGTTTATTGTCTTATTGATAAGCAGGCCTTTGGTAATCACGGATTACTGGCCGATTATGACACTAAACCTATAGGGGCGGGTTTGGGTCGTGACACAAAGTTAGAGAATGAGTTGGATGGATTCAAACATGCCACACAAAGTAGCAACGCAGTGTTTGACTTAGTGAAACGAGCATTTAGTTCTTGAAGTTGCATATCCAAAATAGTGTAGAATAACTCGGCGCGATAGTGATATAAATTTGTAATTTCTTGAGCTTTACGCCTTCTTCTCCCTTGAGCTACAAACATATAATCCATATGGGGAACATCAATTTCATGCTTTTTCACAAAAAAATGAAACATCAGCAAGTAAAGAGGTCCACCCACTCTCCCTTATCATTTGGAGTCGCCTTTTAGAAACTTGAACCAAATTCATAGCATTAACAATATCTTGATCTTTCCTTTGTAATGCTTGTGATAACTCACTTGTAATAGCCAATATCATTCTCATCAAATGAAGATTGAATAGAAATTCAAAAGATTGAATTGAGTCCAACAACACATTTGCTTCTACTTATTGTTCTGAATTTGAACCATCCTCTGAAATCATTTTAAGCACATCGATCACCGTTGAAAACATACCAACCAAGCTGACTAAAGTAACCATAATGTGGATCCCAACGTGTATCACCAACACGTTTGAGATTGGTTTCCTGATTTAAAGCCTTGCCCACTTGATAGCTCTCCCATATTAAGTTCCTCAACAACTTTTGCTATTTGTTTATCCCTAAGAATATCTCGACATTTACATGATGCTCTAACAACATTCACTACATTAGTAACCAAAGTGAAGAGTAAGGCAATTTCATTATGATTCTTTGCCACGACTATAAGAGCCAATTGCAATTGATGAGAAAAACAATGAACATAATATGCACAAGGATTCTCCCTCAATATTAGTGTTTTAAGACCATTTAACTCACATTGCATATTACTAGCCCCATCATATCCTTGACCCCATAATCTAGAAATACTCAATCCAAGTCTAGAAAATAAATTTTCCATAGCTTGCTTGAGTGAAAGAGCAATTGTGATACCCCTGTTCTGTATTATGCTAATTGGTCCTTAATTTGTATATGATTATGTGTTTGTTATGGTTTTGTATGCCATTATGTGAAAATATGTGGTTTTGAATTTCTATCTGTTCACCGTAGGAATATCTATTTGATTTTACCGCTTCAGAAATTAAATTAGAGGCCTATCGGCTACAGAACCCGAAATTGATTACGCCATTGTGATTGGCATAATTTTTAGAGCCTACGGTGAAATTTAATTGAAAAATTGATTCAGGCCAGATTAAATTGATTTAATTAATGAATTAGTGCCATATTATTTATTATTATTAAACTTGATTAGTGGGCTTATACATAAGGGCCATTACACTTCAATTCCTCCCTTTTTTAACACTTTGGCTGATTTTGAACTCAAGAATAGAGAGAGAGAGGGTCGGCCTTAGAGAGAGAAGGGGAAGAGTTGTGTGGTTTTGGCTCAAGGCTTGGGAATCTTGAAGATTAAGTCCAAGAATTGACTAGGGTTTGGAAGATTAAACTCCTAGGTGAGTAAATTCATGAGATTGAACTTGTAATTTTGTGAATTAAAGATTAATTGGTGATCAAGAACAAGAGTTGTGCTACAATTGATGAATTTGAAGCTAATGTGCACATGCATGTGTAGGATCACCATGATTTTGCATAATCAAGCATGTATTAAGTTGAATATGGAAATGTGAGTGTTGAATCATACATGCAAGCATGTTTTTGTTGAGCTCCATGAGAATGAACACCATTTGCATTATTTGGAATGGAAATGACGTCAAGATTAGCATGCATGTTTGAATAATTAAAGATAGGAGCTTTGAATGCATGAATGTGTATGATAGAATTGAGCTTGAACTAAATTGAGCCATGCATGTATTTGATTTATGAAATTGGGCTCCATGAAGATGTGTTTTGGTGTTTATACCATGTTAGTACAAGTATATGTGAAATTGGAGCCATTAAAGGCAAGAAATGATGGTTTGAATGTTGAAGGGAGCTCAAGAACTCAATCTGGAAAACCCAGAAATTTTATGTCCGCTCGAGCGGGGAACCTGCCGCTCGAGCGTGATTTTCGTGCGCCCAGCATTTTTGCAAACTTGGATGTCCGCTCGAGCGGGTAATTTCACGCTCGAGCGGGGAACCTTTTAGACAGGGCTTCCGCTCGAGCTCCCTATTTCACGCTCGAACGTATTTTTGACGCAACCAGCACTTTTGCAGGCCTTAAGGGTCCGCTCGAGTGGGGAAGTCCACGCTCAAGCGGGGACCCTGTTTTGCTGAAATTTTGTTTATGCATTTTGTGTTCTGTTTTCCGTTCCCTTTCACTTCCAAGCACTCTTAGGCATGCATTGAGCATTGTAATTGAATTAAAGAGATAAGAATGAAGCCTCAAGAGGACTATGTGAACTAAAGAACGGATTGAATTAATTGTGACCCATATGTGCTACGTGATATGTAGGGTCAAACTCCAGGGCAAATCCACAAGCCGATCACTGTGAGTAATATCTGACATATGTTATTGTCCAATTGCTACTTCTATGTAAGTTTGGTAAAGTTCATTCATTTGAATGGTGGACACAGTTTAATATGAAAGGCCTATGAGCCAGTTTGATATGAAAGGCCTATGAGCCAGTTTAATATGAAAAGCCTATAAGCCAGTTTGATATAAAAGGCCTATGAGCCAGTTTGAGATGAAAGGCCTATGAGCCAGTTTAATATGAAAGGCCTATGAGCCAGTTTGATATGAAAGGCCTATGAGCCAGTTTGAAAGGCTTAGATGCCAGTTTGATATAACAAGTTTGAAAGGCTTAAATGCCAGTTTGAAATGAAAGTTTGAAAGGTTGAAAGACCAGTTTGACACGAAAGTGTATATGGGCCGAAGGCCGTTTGACACGAAAGTGTATATGGCCCGAAGGCCATTTGATAAAATGTGGCCCGAAGGCTGATTGATAAAATGTGGGCCGAAGGCCGATTGATAAAATGTGGGCCCGAGGCCGTTTGATATAAAATGTGGGCCGAAGGCCGATCGACATAGACGATTGGGCCAAAGGCCGATGGACATGAATGAATTGGGCCCGAGGCCGTATGATATGTTTGGAACCTCAGTTACTTAACTTACATATGTCTATGTATGTATGTATTAGTTAGAAATGCAAATTGGGCCCAAGGCCGTTTGATGTATATTGTTCCAATGTATATTCTTTATTTGATGTTATTCACTGGGCTTTCGCTCACGCTCATTCATGTGTTTGTAGGTGAGCCAAGAGAGGTCCAGACCCAGCCTCAGGGAAGTCAGTTTGGAACAACTAAGGTTTTGAGGAGTCAGCCCTTGCGTCTCACGCACGAGACACGTCTCCGCTCTTTTGTTATGTATTTATATTTTGTCAGGTTGGCGAAGTCTTTGAATGTGTTTGTATGTAGTTTTGTTTGGCTGGCTTAGATTTGAGTGATCTTGTTTGTACAGAATTTTATGTTATTGCATCTTCTGATGTGAGTTATTAACATATGTATGTAATGATGTGCATATAAGCACGACTCTATGGACAAAGTTTCAAATTGCTTCCGTTTGGCCCCCATGAACTCTGTTAAAATACGTTTGGTTTGGTTTGAGGCCGTAGGTAATCTCATGATTACTGGCCGGTTATGTCCTTAATCCACGGGGGCGGGTTCGGGTCATGACAGAGTGGTATCAGAGCATGAGTTAATAACTCACACACTTGTCCAAAAGAGCCATAAGCGTCTAGAAAAGATCTAGGATGCATTCATGTGATAAATATGAATCTAAAGGCATCAAGAATATGCTTAAGTGTTTCGATATGAATAGTTATGTACTATAAATCTGTGAATTTCCATTTGAATATGTATGCTCTCTGATATATGCATACTTTTGAATCTTTTGTATAAAGTATAATACAAGTTTAATCAGATAGTGAGTAATAACTCTTTGTAGTCATGTTTAACTTTAATTATTTTCTAATGATATGAAATGACAAGTTCCCTGAAATGCTATGTTTTGTATGAAAGAAAGACTAGCCAAATTTTCCTTGAACATAACTGTGGTGTCCTTAGCAGATGCCCTTGCCCAGGGGACATAATACTGTGGCTTATGGTCATGAGGCCCTAACCCGGGGGAAATAATACCGTGGCACAGGCCCTCGCCCGGGGGAAACAATACCGTGGCCTATGAATGAGATATGTTACCCGGTACCGAAAATTCCATTATGGAACTTGTTATGCTTGACCAACATGATATGCTACGCTAAAGGAAATACCACATATGATTTGAATATGAGATATGAATTGTTACACTAATGTATACAACAAGTTTGTTTTGTTATAATGCACATACATGAACAAATGAACCATGAAAAGTTGCTTATGTGCATTCGATTCTGCCAATGGGTGTCTATGCGAAATATGAACATGATTTGAGTATATAATTACTTAGTAAATGTTCAACATGTGATATTTGATAAGTATGCAATTATCTGTTACGTATATGATCAATTGCGTATGATATGTGAAATGAGAATATGACAATGTGCATATGTGCGAATGTACCCATGTGTATCTGTATTTATTTTTGTATTGGATATCCCAGTAATTGGCAAGGTTTAATGAGAGTTTGTGTAGAGTATGGATAAGGTAAGGGCATACGGATTAGAAGGCTCTTTCACAGCCTGACTTGATAGTCTGGAAAGAGTAGTACAAGAAATGGCAGAGATCTTAAGACAACAGCGTCAGTTGCCGCTACGGCAAGAACCTTTGCCACCACAAATGTAAGAAACACCAAAGAGTTTGTTATCAGATTTTCTAGGGCTTGTTATAGATGTGGTAAAATGGACCATATGGTAAGGAACTGTCCCCGAACTGAACAAATATGAATAAATCTTCTGCCTCAGTTGAATTCGTACCAATGGTAGGAATTGCTAATCGAGATAGAGTAATTGCACTCGTCCCAGAAAGCACTCAGAATACTGCAACCGTTATCCCAAGTATCTATACTGTTTATAAACGAATGTCTATGTGTTGATTGGTTCTGAATTAGTACAAGTGTACATTTTTGCTTGGGATATTATTTGATTCGGATCGGCATATTCCTTCATATCTACTGCATGTGTATCTAGATTGGTTAGACCCATCAGATCGAGACCGTATTCGTTGAATGTATATGCTTCATTTGGGAAAATTGTGAAATATGTATTGGGATATTGATTAACTCTGCACATGCATCTGTACATCTAAACCTATGCTCAGGCTGATTTGTTATACTATTGTCTTCAATGACTAAACCACTGGAATTGTGACCTTGTGATTGTATAACTAAGTTGAGCACCCCAAATAATAAACTCTACAAATTACGGATCATGTATGTGGAACTGGTAGAAAATTGACTGAACTACGTGACTAAACTGAGCTTGACTCGTAAGCCTACGTTTTGTGACTGATTTGGAACCCCTACGTGACGAATCCTATATATTATGTGTAACCAAAGAACTTTGTTAAATGTGCCGTGGTGTACCATGTGCTTGCATATAAGACCTATTTGAGAACTGCTATCCTGATTACGATTTATACCTCCTGATATGAGCGCCTGCAATTGCAACTACACCTGAACTTATGTGAACAATGCCATATTGTACATGACTTGAAATACTTTGACGTGAACAGTTGTGATAAATAACTCCGATTTGACTTTGAGAACTGATGAACTTAGGACAGTTGTGAAATTATCAACCATGTACCTAAGTAAACAAAGTGTGCCTTACAGAACTAAATACCCCATTTGAGAAAACTTTTATCTATTTCGATCCAATAGAACCTTTGTCTGATTTGACCTGATAGAACCCTTATTGGATATAATGTGATGGAACCTTTGTTTGATTTAATTTGACAAGACCTTTGCTTGGGTTGATTTGATAAGAGTCTCTATCTGAGTTGATTTTGTAAAAAAGGATCAGGGATGGTTTATAAATAAATGGCCAGATTATTCTTGGCAAAAAAACTGATAGACCCAAAACTTAAATCCGTTGGAATACTTGACTTATTTGGAAGACCCTTGTGGACTATCAACAGATTGATCTAACCATGAACACCACTAAGAACCAACCTTCAACTATTGAGGACATATGTGTCATAAATGAACTGAATTGTGCAAATCCAGTGATTGGGTGTCTTAAGGAATAATGCTAGTGTGTTGTCGTATTCTTGCTTGTCTGACGCTATGGAAACTGATGACAACAAATTGATTTGATTGTGAACTGTACTGAATATTTATCCTCGACTAATCAGAATATGTTTCATGCGTTTGCTTCAAGTGTTATCGGGTTTTGGGAAATCAGGTTATAGTAAGTGATATTGTGTTTGTTTTGATGACATTCTTGAGACGTCCTTTCGTGCTAGGGGACGTTAAGCCTATGTAGCACTTTTGTTGAGAATCTCTTTTGCCACCGACGGTTTTGTACGGGTGGGTTTGTCTAATCGATCTCGAGTCGGCCACCGACGGTCATGAACGGGTGTGCTTTGATTCTGAGATGATTATTCTTTTGTTTTGTCCGGAATGTCATCCTTTAGTATTACGTAGATGTTTTAACATCCAAGAAGCTTTGAGAAACCCTGATTACCCGAAGATGTGTAAATTGTGTTTGACATGTAATTGATTGTTTTGATATTACCCTTGACGTCATGGGGATTAATGCATGAATTGTCTTATGCTTTGGACAACTATCAGATGATGTGGAGAGACTCGATGGAACCAAGAATTGAATATTAAACTGAAATGTAAACTGTAGGATGATTGAGGGAACATGTATTATGTTAGAAATGGACTGCTTCAGTGTTATTGTACCTTACAATTTGTACTATGGGGATACATGAGTTACGTATGTCGTGTGGTGGATTGTTTCGTTGTTATCCTTGTTGACTCGGGGATTTGTGCCCGGATTCACTTTAAATTCCTGAAGACTTTTGATTAACCTTGAATAACTGTGATGAGAAACCGAATTAAATGCCAAATCGGATTATGAATTGCGGAATTGTTGGAGAATGAATTGAACTTTTGTGACAAGGGAATATACCGAACTCCTATGGTAAAGTTAGTTGGCTATTGAAATAAATATGTTGGTGACCTATTGTGAAGAAGGAAATTGTTGAAATTGCGCCTAAATGTTTTCAGTGCCAACAAGTCAAAGTTGAATAACAGATATTGGCAGAACTACTGCAACCTCTGTCTATTTCAGAATGGAAATGAGAATATGTAACTACGAATTTCATTGTGAGACTACCTCGGACACCCAAGATATAAGTCCCGTTTGAGTTTTAATGTATGGGATTACTAAATTGCTCGTTTCCTCCCTGTGAAATCCTTGTATAATGCTTGTAGATTAGCTGCTGTTACATCTATAAGGTTGTTTGTTTGCATGGGGTCCCAATATCTATTGTTTAGACAGGAACCCTAAAATGTGCTCGGGTTCTGACAAGCCTTCAAGAGCCAATGGGGACTGAATTGTGACTCGGCGCTGCTTTCCATCCGAAAATCGATGTATAATTAGAAAGAACTTTTGGGAGAAATGCTCCAAATATGTGCAGTAAATTTTTCGGGGAGTTTGGGGGATTTATCCATTGTTGGCAGACTTTGCTTACAACCACAGCCTACACTCTAGTTTTGGTGTGACACCATACAAGTCTTGTATGGAGGAAAAGTTGAGTCCTTGACTGATTGAGAGCAGAGTGTTGCTCGATTTTGAGACTAAGCAGCTAACTATCAAAAAGATTGGAACCATTGAATAAGAAGGTATTCCGAATTGTTTTTAGCTAAAGGTAAATTAAGTTTGGAGGACCAAACTTCCTAAAGAGGGGAAGACTGTGATACCCCTATTCCGTATTATGCTAATTGGTCCTTAATTTGTATATGATTATGTGTTTGTTATGGTTTTGTATGCCATTATGTGAAAATATGTGGTTTTGAATTTCTATATGTTCACTGTAGGAATATCTGTTTGATTTTACCGCTTCAGAAATTAAATTGGAGGCCTATCGGCCACAAAACCCGAAATTGATTACGCCATTGTGATTGGCATAATTTTTAGAGCCTACGGTGAAATTTAATTGAAAAATTGATTCAGGCCAGATTAAATTGATTTAATTAATGAATTAGTGCCATATTATTTATTATTATTAAACTTGATTAGTGGGCTTATACATAAGGGCCATTACACTTCAATTCCTCCCTTTTTTAACACTTTGGCTGATTTTGAACTCAAGAATAGAGAGAGAGAGAGCGTCGGCCTTAGAGAGAGAAGGGGAAGAGTTGTGTGGTTTTGGCTCAAGGCTTGGGAATCTTGAAGATTAAGTCCAAGAATTGACTAGGGTTTGGAAGATTAAACTCCTAGGTGAGTAAATTCATGAGATTGAACTTGTAATTTTGTGAATTAAAGATTAATTGGTGATCAAGAACAAGAGTTGTGCTACAATTGATGAATTTAAAGCTAATGTGCACATGCATGTGTAGGATCACCATGATTTTGCATAATCAAGCATGTATTAAGTTGAATATGGAAATGTGAGTGTTGAATCATACATGCAAGCATGTTTTTGTTGAGCTCCATGAGAATGAACACCATTTGCATTATTTGGAATGGAAATGACGTCAAGATTAGCATGCATGTTTGAATAATTAAAGATAGGAGCTTTGAATGCATGAATGTGTATGATAGAATTGAGCTTGAACTAAATTGAGCCATGCATATATTTGATTTATGAAATTGGGCTCCATGAAGATGTGTTTTGGTGTTTATACCATGTTAGTACAAGTATATGTGAAATTGGAGACATTAAAGGCAAGAAATGATGGTTTGAATGTTGAAGGGAGCTCAAGAACTCAATCTGGAAAACCCAGAAATTTTATGTCCGCTCGAGCGGGGAACCTGCCGCTCGAGCTTGATTTTCGTGCTCCCAGCATTTTTGCAGACTTGGATGTCCGCTCGAGCGGGTAATTTCACGCTCGAGCTGGGAACCTTTTAGACAGGGCTTCCGCTCGAGCTCCCTATTTCGCGCTCAAGCATATTTTTGACGCAACCAACACTTTTGTAGGCCTTAAGGGTCCGCTCGAGCGGGGACCCTATTTTGCTGAAATTTTGTTTATGCATTCTGTGTTCTGTTTTCCGTTCCCTTTCACTTCCAAGCACTCTTAGGCATGCATTGAGCATTGTAATTGAATTAAAGAGATAAGAATGAAGCCTCAAGAGGAATATGTGAACTAAAGAACGGATTGAATTAATTGTGACCCATATGTGCTATGTGATATGTAGGGTCAAACTCCAGGGGAAATCCACAAGCGATCACTGTGAGTAATATCTGACATATGTTATTGTCCAATTGCTACTTCTATATAAGTTTGGTAAAGTTCATTAATTTGAATGGTGGACACAGTTTAATATGAAAGGCCTATGAGCCAGTTTGATATAAAAGGCCTATGAGCCAGTTTAATATAAAAGGCCTATGAGCCAGTTTGATATGAAAGGCTTATGAGCCAGTTTAATATGAAAGGCCTATGAGCTAGTTTGATATAAAAGGCCTATGAGCCAGTTTGATATGAAAGGCCTATGAGCCAGTTTGATATGAAAGGCCTATGAGCCAGTTTGATATGAAAGGCCTATGAGCCAGTTTGAAATGAAAGTTTGAAAGGCTTAGATGCCAGTTTGATATAACAAGTTTGAAAGGCTTAAATGCCAGTTTGAAGTGAAAGTTTGAAAGGTCGAAAGACCAGTTTGACACGAAAGTGTATATGGGCCGAAGGCCGTTTGACACGAAAGTGTATATGGCCCGAAGGCCATTTGATAAAATGTGGCCCGAAGGCTGATTGATAAAATGTGGGCCGAAGGCCGATTGATAAAATGTGGGCCAGAAGCCGTTTGATATAAAATGTGGGCCGAAGGCCGATCGACATAGACGATTGGGCCAAAGGCCGATGGACATGAATGAATTGGGCCCGAGGCCGTATGATATGTTTGGAACCTCAGTTACTTAACTTACATATGTCTATGTATGTATGTATGTATTAGTTAGAAATGCAAATTGGGCCCAAGGCCGTTTGATGTATATTGTTCCAATGTATATTCTTTATTTGATGTTATTCACTGGGCTTTCGCTCACGCTCATTCATGTGTTTGTAGGTGAGCCAAGAGAGGTCCAGACCCAGCCTCAGGGAAGTCAGTTTGGAACAACTAAGGTTTTGAGGAGTCAGCCCTTGCGTCTCACGCACGAGACACATCTCCGCCCTTTTGTTATGTATTTATATTTTGTCAGGTTGGCGAAGTCTTTGAATGTGTTTGTACATAGTTTTGTTTGGCTGACTTAGATTTGAGTGATTCTGTTTGTACAGAATTTTATGTTATTACATCTTCTGATGTGAGTTATTAACATATGTATGTAATGATGTGCATATAAGCACGACTCTATGGACAAAGTTTCAAATTACTTCCGTTTGGCCCCCATGAACTCTGTTAAAATACGTTTGGTTTGGTTTGAGGCCGTAGGTAATCTCATGATTACTGGCCGGTTATGTCCTTAATCCACGGGGGCGGGTTCGGGTCATGACAACAATAGTATTGGCAACATGCTCGATACCAATAAAATGCTCGATCAATTGGCCTATTTTGTCTACATATTGGATTACAACTGCCATTTGCTTGATTGATATGTCACGAGCTTCATCAATCAAAATAGAAAAAAGTGCATCACTAAGCTCTCTACAAATCACATTGATAGTTTCAAACACAGCCACACTAACAATATCTTTTTGAATATCAGGAGCTGTCAACTTAAGATTTTGTGGTGCATTGCTTAATGCAACTACTTTGACATCTTCATTGTAATCATCAAGAAACTTCAAGAGTTCAAGAAAATTTCCTTGGCTACTTGACTTTTCATACTCATCATGACCATGAAATGCAAGTCCTTGTCTTGGAAGAAACCTAACACAATCAACCGATGCATTCAAGGGAGTTCGATATTCAATTCGAGCTTGGTCAGATTGTTTGGAAAAAAGCTTTGAATATGTTGCTTTTGGTTTAACAAGTCTTGACATTTACCCCAAGCTTGATTATGAGCACTATTGGGGCCTCCCACATGAGTTTGAATTTTTTATATTTTCTTCCAATTTGAGAAACCCTCATCAACAAAAGCTTCACCACCTGCTTGATCTCCACTATCAGGCTTGAAAAGATAACAACATAGACAAAATGTCGCCTCTTTCGCTACACTATACTCTAACCAATTAAGAAATTCATTGAACCAAGCTTGATTAAATCGTCGAAGTTTTTGTCCAAATGCTTTTTGTGGGAAATTATGATCACGAGGTTGACAAGGACCCTTTTGTAGATATGCTCTACGGATTTGGTCTTGATCATTAGGGTTATAGTCCATAAGCCGAGGTCGTAATCCTGGATTTGCAGGAAGGTCTGTCAAGTTGATTTCTATACGACTTTGTTTTGCAAAGGAAGAATTATCATCTTCTTTTTGAGGAATAGATGACTCAAACTTTGATTTCCTTTTGAAATATTTCTCCATGTTTGTTTTAAAATAAAAATAAAAACCCCTAATCAAAAACCCTAATCTCTAATTTTAACACAAATCAAAATCCCTAATTTTAATATAAATCACCACTAATCAAATCCCTAATTTTAGTATAAATTAAATCCGTGATTTCAGTACAAATCAAATCCCTAATTTTAGTACAAATGACAACAAATCAAAACTCCAAATTTCATATAACTCACCACAAATCAAGATTCCTTATTTTATTGTTAATTTTAAATCCTTAACAAATCACAACAAATCAAAACCCTAATTTTAATATAAACCACCACAAATCAAGATTCTTAATTTTAGCATACCAAAATCTCTAATTTTAACATAAATAATAACAAATAAATCTTTTTCTAAATTTAACAAATCAAGACATATCATTTTAACCACAAATAACCATATAAATCAATACATTTATTTTCCATTTAAGAGTAAAAGATTAGAGAGAGAGAGATTACTTGTAAACAATGGAAAGAAAAGGTTGAGAGTTGTAGTGTGGTTCCCTATGTGGTATGGTCCCGATTCGCCATGAGTCGAAGCAACAGTGAGTCAAAGAGTCGAAAGGAAGGCTATAGCAGTAGCAGAAAGCAAAGTGATGTGATATGAATAAAGAAATGGGGGTCAGGATGTATGTATATACATCTTAGATTTAGAGATTGAGTGGAGGGCGTGACCCACCGCACGTGTTTGGTAAACACTTTTCCTTTTGCATTTTTTTTTCTTTTTTTTTAAGATAGGGCCACATCTGTTTTGTGTTTAAAAAAAAAAAAAAGGGAATTCTGAAACCTCCTTGGTCCCTTCTTAAGTCCTCCTCTAGTTGCATTAAAGGCATTCCTTCGTTTGAATGTAATCAATATCTCTTTTGGTCGCACCATACTCTTTGACATGTCAACTAACAAGGATATTTCCTCTTCAGATAATCTACCAGTAAATGAGTGCCCTTCAAGATGTTCAGTAGTCAGATGATTGTACTTGCATTGCTGCAATGAATAAAAGTATAATCCTTTCAAGCAAATATATATATATATAATATAATATAAGTAAATAAACTGAAACTGAAAATGCACGGTAATGAGTAACCAAACAAATTAAAAAAGTTCAGCCTTGGGTTATTTGAAATGTATCTTTTATTTGGCCGTGGGTTACAGAACATATATTTTTTGTTTAGCAATATAATTTCGAACTATTTTATTTGATTTGATTTTGACACACCAAACAAAAGTTGAAGAACTTTCTCAAAAAAAAAAAAAACAAAACGAAAACATATTAAACAAATAAAAAAATTCACCATTTCACTTTTTTGATGGTTCTTTACTACCATTTTTTCATCCATTGCTTTCTTCTATGATTAAAACACTGTGATTTTCACTTTTTGAAATGAGATATGTAGTAGAGAAGAAAAACTGAGAAGAGAAGAAGAGTAGTAAGAATTGAAAAGTAATGGGTGTAAGGGAATAATAAAATATATTTAACTTAGTCTTTTGTCCTTAAAAGTAATTTCACACATGAATAAAATTTGGAAAAAAAAATCTCATATAGAGGGTATAAACAGATAAACTAGTAGTGTAAATAGAATCACTCAAAATCAAATTAAAAAAATGCTCATTTTTTTAAGGGTGAATTACATTCACTCGAGAGGGAATTTTTTTTTTTTCACAAACTTGCACTCCACAACTTTTCACTTGCACCTTACATATTCTTGTAATTTTTTTTATCTGTCCCACTATTTTAAAATTTTTCCTTTTTAATTAGCATTCCTTTTAAAATTTAATTTTTTTAAAAATTATATCTCGTCACACTTTTCAAAATTCCACTCATACCCTTATTTTTAACCCCCAACTTCTTATCCTACTTCTATTCTTTTTAACCAAAATATTCTCCAAGAAAAAAAATAAAATAAAAAAAAATAAAAACGAAGAGTAACAAATTAAAATATAAATCAAAAAAATTGGTGAAAAAATCATCCTTTGGGAGTATAAGACATTAGATCTAAAGTAAAATATTGTTAGGTAATAAGGACAAGCCGGAAAGGTCGTCAAAAAAAATTTTCGGAAAAAGTCATTGGTGCTAGAAAAGTCACCACTAAATTGGCCGAAAAAGTCGCCGGCGGCGACAGGTGGTGGTGGTGTGATAGAGAAATATGTGATATTCAGCAAATAAGTTGTTGAATGACTGATATGTGTCACATTTCAATATATAGTTCGGTAAATTTCAATAGATAGACAGATATATTGATTTCAATAAATAGTTATCCTTTTGGCTCAAAGAGATTAGTTATGGCCTAAGTGCCCAAAATAAATTACAAATTAGTGAAATTTTTTATTAAGAGCGATCATAAATTTTGAGAGAAATAAATATAATTTATCTTTTTAAATATAAATATAATAAATTTTATATATATATAGGGGAAATTACAAAAAATATATATATATATTAGAGTTTGATCCTTAACAAAATAAATCTTGAATTTTTAATTTAAACCCTATATATATTTAATCTAAACCATTTGCAAGTTTTCATTAAGTAAATTAATAAAAAAAAAAATGAATATTTTAGTCATTAACTCAATAAAAAATAATATCTTAGACATTTTATGTACAGTTCCGATTTGTAGCTCAAAAATACTGAGGCTCGAATGGCCCGAGTTCCAAAAGCGACGTCATTTTGGGAATTTTTTTTTTTCCCTCTTTTCTCTTTGAAGCAGAGATGAAGATAAAGAAGATGAAGAAGAAGAGAGAAGAGAGAGAGCATCAACCAACTTAGATCATCATCATTAACCGAGAGAGAGAGCATCAACATCAAACAACAACACATCATCATCATCACATATCATCATCATATTAAACAACAACACATCATCATCATCACACATCATCTTTTCTTTTTCTATTTTTTTTTCCTTTCTTTTTTCATAACTCAAAACACAGAGAGAGAGAGAGAGAGAGAGAGAGAGAGAGAGATCTATACACACATAGAGATCATTAACAGATTGGGGAATAGAGAGACATACACACACAGGTCATCAACAGATCGGGGAACACACACACACACATAGGTACACAGATATATATATGCACAAACAGATCTATCTATGTATACACACAGAGGATGGCGGCGCCGGTGATGGTAGCGTCAGTGATAGGTGGAGCCTCTCTCTCTCTCACTCTCTCCCTCTATGTGTGTGTGTGTGTGTGTTCCCTCTTCCTTTCTCTTCTCTCTCTCTTTCTCTTTCTCTTTTTCTTCTTCTCTCTCTTCCTCCCACAATTTCAGAGATATAAGATGAAAAAAAAAAATTTTTGCCCAAAACGACGTCGTTTTGAGCAATCGAGCCATTCGGGGCAAAGGAATTTCGAGCTACGAAGTATTATTATTATTTTTTTTTATGTAAATCTATATTGAGTTTAATAATTAACAATTGAGAGAGGAGCTATAAAGGAAGGATTTGGAGTTTATTGAACTTGCGGGTCATTCGACTAGTCACTAGAGGATTTGACTGCATATCTAACCTATCGGTCATACTAATTGGAGGGACTACACAAGATTGTTGGCTCGAAGCTTGAACATTCATAGTTAGATCTTTTGTAAAATACTCTTCTTTTTTTTTCTTCTTTTTTTTTTTATTGATTTTACTTGACAAAAATATGTTAATGATTTAAATTGAAAATAAATAAAAAGATTAGGGTTTAAATTGGAAAAATTAAAAATTCAGAGTTTATTTTTGTTAAAAGGTTCAAATTTTGAGATTTATTTTGTAATTGTCCCATATATATAATAGCATTTATTGTATACAAACTACTACAAAAATAGTTAAAGATCACACTTTGACAAAAAAAAAAAGATCTCACTTTGATTGGAAGTGTGATAAAAAAAATTAGATTGATATTTTAATCACACTTAATTTGATTGAGTGTGATAATATTTATTTTTTATGTCACTTTTCAATTAAGTGTGATTATATATATATATTTTTAATCACACCTTCTAATTAAAGTGTGATTATATATACACTACTATTTTTTAATCACACTTTTTAAACAAGTGTGATTATATATATTTTTTAATGACACATTCTAATTAAAGTGTGATTATTTATATATTTTTCAATCACACCTTCTAATTAAAGTGTAATTATATATACACTACTACTTTTTAATCACACTTTTTAAACAAGTGTGATTATATATATATTTTTTAATCACACATTCTAATTAAAGTGTGATTATTTATATATTTTTTAATCACACTTTCTAATTAAAGTGTGATTATATATACACTACTACTTTTTAATCACACTTTCTAATTAAAGTGTGATTATTTATATATTTTTTAATCACACTTTCTAATTAAAGTGTGATTATTTATATATTTTTTAATCACACTTTCTAATTAAAGTGTGATTATATATACACTACTACTTTTTAATCATACTTTTTAAATAAGTGTGATTATATATATATTTTTTAATCACACATTCTAATTAAAGTGTGATTATATGTACACTATTACTTTTTAATCACACTTTTTAAATAAGTGTGATTATTTATATATTTTTTAATCATGTAATTAAAATGTGATTATATATACATTACTACTTTTTAATCACACTTTTTAAATAAGTGTGATTATATATATATATATATATATATACATATTTAATCACACTTCCTAAATAGGTGTGATTGTATAAAATATTTCAAATTGATTTTTATATAAAATATACAATTCCCAAATTTTTAATCACACTTAATCTGATTGAGTGTGATAATATTTATTTTTTATGTCATTTTTTAATTAAGTGTGATTATGTATATATATAGGGTAAATTACACTGACACCCCTAAGGTTTATGTTTATTACAATTCCCCCTTCACGTTTTGGAAATTACATCTCCCTCCCTGAGGTTTAAAGTTTCATTACAGATTCCCCCTTAGCAATTTAATTTTTTTAAATACTAATTTTGTCCTTACTGGGTAAATTACATTGACACCCCTTACATTTTAGAAATTACAATCCCCTCCCTAAGGTTTAAAGTAGCATTACCAATTGCCCTCTCGGTTAGTATTAGTTGAAAAAAAAATTCATTGAAAAAAAATTAATTGGAAAAAAAATTATTTGAAAAAAAATTAATTGAAAAAAAAAATTGTTAGTAAAATTTTTAAATTTATGTTTAAAAACCAACATAAACTTATTTTTTGATTTTACGTTTTTTTCCTCAAATTTACAAACTGAGACAACCATTTATAAATCAAAAAAATTATCAAATAAGTTTTTATAACAATTTTTAAAATTTTTGTAAATATAAATTGAAAACTGAAAACGAAATGGTTACCAAACAGGCTTCAAATGATAAAAATGTCGTAAAATTAACAAATAATTAAATAAGTTACCAACATAAGAAATGACTTATCAAAAGATTCTTAGGCTATGTATGGTTTGATTTTTAGAAAAAAAAAATTAAAAATTAATTTGGTTAAGAAATAAAAAATAAAAAATAATTATCATTTTTATATAATTTGTATCTTTCGAGTGGTTAGAAATAATTTTTTACAAATTAAATTGAAACAGCCATACGTATGTATATAACCTGCCCAAAAGTTAAAATGATAATTATTTTTTACCCTTAAATGATAATTATTTTTAGTTTTTATTTCTTAACCAAATTAATTTTTAATTTTTAAATTTTTTTTCTAAAAATCAAACCATATATGGCCCAAATCTTTTGATAAGTCATTTCTTACGTTGGTAACTTATTTAATTATTTGTTAATTTTACAACATTTTTACCATCTAAAACCTGTTTGCTAAGGTGCCATTTAGTAATACCTGCGTTTTTCAGTTTTCTGTTTATATTTACAAAAATTTAAAAAACTCAAATAAAAACTTGTTTGGAAAATTTTTGATTTAATCAATAGTCTCAGTTTATAAATTTGGCCAAAAAATGTAAACTCAAAAAATGTGTTTCCGTTTTGAGTTTTTAGTTGTTTTTTTTTTTTTTTTTACCACCCAACACTAGCCACCACCCTCCACCATTTTCTACCACCTTCTTCCGCCACCACCACTCACCACCCATCCCCCACCACCACCACTCACCACCCACCTGCCACCACTACCCACCATCCGCCACCAACACCCACCTGCCAGCCACCATCACCCACCACCCACCTGCCATCTACCCGCCACCCGCCACTACCATCCACCGCCCGCCACCTACCCGCTACCACCACTCAGCACCCATCTACTACCACCATCCACCACCAGCACCCCCACCACCAGCCACCAGCCACCCGCCACCCGCACCACCACTCACCACCCCACCACCACCTACCACCCACCCGCCACCCCACCTGCCACCACCACCCACTCGCTACCACTTGCCACCTTCACCCACCCACAACCACCACCACCCGCCACCACCACCACCACTCGCCATCTGCCACCCCCTGCCACAACCACCCACCACCTGTCACTACCATCCACCACCCGTTACCACCACTACCACCACACGTTCGCTACCACCCACCACCCGCCACCGTCACCCACCCACCTACCATCACCACCCGCTACCACCACTCACCCGCCACACACATGTCACCACCACCCGTCACCACCACCACCACCCCCACCCACTCGCTACCACCCGCCATCCTCATCCACCCACCTACTACGTACCTGCCGCTACCACCCACCCGCCACCACTCGCCATCCGCCACCCACCTGCCACCATCGCCCACCACCCGCCACACCACCACCACCACCACCACCACCCACTCGCTACCACCCACCACTCATCACCATCACCCACCCACCACCACCACCACCACCACCACCACCCCCTACCCACTACCCACCGTCACCACTTTCCACCACTGTCTTCTACCGCCACTTGCCACCACTTGCCATTTCTCACTCACTTGCCACCACTTGCCATTTCTCACTCTTTTTTATTTTTAAATTTTTTTAAACATTTTGTCAATTACCAAACGCGTTTGTAGTTTATGTTTTTCTAAAAATAAACAAAAAATAAACAAAAATCAGTTTATAAAATTTTTGTAAATATAAACTGAAAACGTAAACGTTACCAAACAGACCCTCTGTGTTACCTACTTTTGTGGGAATTGTTCGCGGAAGAGGATGACCGGGGGGACAACCGGCTAGACGTCCGATGGGTCTCACCCCCAACGTTCACGCACAGTAAACTGGTGAAAGCTGACCCAGGTCCTCAGTTTGGTGAAGGATTTGAGATGTTCTCAATTTGATACGGGCTTTGATGAAACCATTAGAGACCAAAAAAGTATACTTTTTTACCAAATTTAAATTTAGTGATAAATTTGGTTAAACGTTGGAGATGGCCTAACTAGTCGAAGTCTATGGATCTGAGTTTGGGCCAACTGGCAGCCTGCCAAGTCTTAGTTGGATTTTTGTATAAAAATAATTTTTGAAAATCAAATCAAATATGAGTTTGTAAAATGGGGGAATTACAATAGTATAAAAGAAAAATTATTTAAAAAAAAGTAATAAATTTTATAAATATTAATAATTAAAATCATAATTTTTTTACTATTTTATAATAATTTTTAAAAAGACCTGTAAGTGGAAAATAATCAGTATTTTTTATTTTAATTTTTTGAATTTAATTTTTTAAAAATTGAGTTTTTTATTTTTGGTATTTTTTTATTTTTAAGTGACTATTTTTAAAATTTTAAATAATTTTTTATTTTTTTAGATACACCTTAATTAAATATATCTAAAAAATAAAATATTTTAAAAAAATTAATAAATACATAAGAATATGAAAAATGTATTGAATTCTTATATTTTTGATATTTACGCTGTGTTTAGTTATGAGATTTAGGAAGAAATTTAAAAAAAGAAATAGAAAATATATGTGAAATTAGGTGAAATATAAATATATATTATTCGCAGTTCACTTACTTTTTTTCTTTTTTTCTTTTCAAATTATTGCTTAAATTCCCTAACTAAATACATTGTTAGTGAATTTTTTAAAGAGTTTTTTTCACAAATATTATAATTTTTGAGTGTATTTATATTAAATATATCTAAAAATCAAACAAATTAGTAAAAATATTTAAAAAATTCAATAAAAATAAAAATATTTAATTTAAAAAAAATTAAATCTTGAAAATCTAAACCAAATTGAATAATTTTCCCTTATAAAATCGGAAGAAAAAATAAAATAAAAGACCGTAAATAACCCGCACTCTTTATCATCACACAACATATATATACGGTGACAAAGCCCTAAATCTCATTTCTTCCCACTGTTGCGGCCGTCGCGTTTCCTCGAGACTGCTCGGCTGAAGCCAAAGCCTCGATTCATCCACCATGAAGGTTCGATCTCCAAACATCACAATCCTTTGATCACTCTTTTCTCTTCATGTTGCTCTCTATCTCTATCCCTAATTCTCTTTTATATGCATATCTAATGTATTTATACCTGTTTTTGCAGTTCAATATCGCCAATCCGACCACTGGCTGCCAGAAGAAGCTTGAAATCGACGATGATCAGAAGCTGTGAGTTTATTTTCCTCGGAAATTATTGTTATAAATACACGCACATTCGAAGAAGTTTTTTTTTTTTCCTTCTTGATTTGTTCTTGAAAATGCTTACTTTTTGGTTAATATAATTGGTGGTAAGAAAATTTAGATACTAGTTTTTACTCCATATGAAACATTCTCGTGGCATAGGAATTTTTGTTGTATGTAGAGTCATAAGAACAGTAATGTTGTAGAGAAACCCAAAATCAAATATCATTGGCAGGGTGTTTCACTTGTTGAAATGTTGGATTTAGGTTTATTGTTCCAAATGGTTGTAGAAAGGTATTGTGGAACTCAACTTCATTGTTGTGTACTCATTGCAATGGTAAAACATAGATTCAGCTTTCAATTACTGATTTTTTTTTCTTTCATGCCTTTCTGTCAATTCCCATGTCAGATTTTAAGAATTTAGTTGCTGTTTTTTTCTCTGGGTGAAGACTTGTTCTTAATGTAATTTCAATCCCAAGATGTTTAGGCTGTGTTTGGTTTATTGATTTGGGTAGAGATTTGGAAAGGGAAAGGGGAAAGTTGTGTGAAATGTACCTTTTCCCTTTCCAAATTCTTTGCCCAATCCATGAACCAAACACAACCTTAAGGTTTCATTGCATACTGTGATCACTTGCTTAATCCATCTTACAAGCCCTCTGCAAAAGCATGAAGTTCTAAAGTTTTAACTCTTCAACCACACAAACAACCTACTGGCTTGAAATGAGTAGAGTAACCTGTTTACATTTCGTAGTAGCTTTTGAGGTACCTGGGCCACATGAAATGCATGACCTTTTGCTTCTTTTTTTCTAATGTATAGTCATGACGTCCAAACCTACAACTTCTGTATGATGAGGTGCAAGTGAAATTATTGAATATATTTCAATGAAGAAAATGGGTGATAGAAGAAATGAAAGACAAAATGGCATGACATGCTTGTTATTTATTTATTTATTTCTTTAAAAACTCTTCCCCAAGTTCCCTTATATTCAGATAAAATTTCTTATGTGGCTATAAATTCCTTATTTGTTTGCATGTATTTGGATGTCCTTTAAAAATTTAATGGCCCTTCGCTGTTTTATGCTACAATCTCTAGTGGAAGTATTTTTCTTTTTTGGGTGAATAATCTCTAGTTGAAATACACAATGTTGAAAGGAGGCATTTGATAGAGTGAAATTCATTCAATAAAGAATGGGAATTTTTAACTTGCTTTCTCAGAAAGCTTTAAAATGGACTCATGGTTGCTGTTTTTTTTTAAAGCCTCATTTTAGATGACAAATTTTGATCTTCATGTTTCACAGAAGCACAATGGGGCAGTTCATATTCTAGTAATATCAAATGCTTTCCCAGTCTTGCTAGAATCAGGCGGGGAAATCTTTGGGCCTTTGGAGTCAATTTCTTTTCGTATTTTAACTTTATTGCAGTTGAACAAATTGACATCTTGATTTTTAATATCTCATCATCACCACTGTTAGAACATTGAGTTGTGTGTCTATCTATTATCATTGTGTCTGACGTTGCATTTTTTAAACTGCTATCTGGTAATGTGTACTTTAAAATATTGATGTATAATTGCCCTAGTTGAAAACCTTGCATGATGCACCATTTTCTTTTCAGCTAGGCTGTCTTATAACTTATGCATACAGAGTATAAAACATATGTAATTTCCATGCCTTGTATCTTCTGCAATTACAGGAAATAGTTCTGTACATATTCTTTGTTTTTTTACTAATTTTAAGTGACTGACATGTCTCACTTTTCGACCTTTTGTTTTAGCTGCTTTTTTGACAAGAGGATCTCACAGGAGGTCAGCGGAGATTCCCTTGGAGATGTATGCATGCACCACTCCTCAAAGCTCCAAATTTTACTGTAGCAGTTTATTTATTTATATATATTTATTTACATCAAGGCCTTTTTCTATGTTTAATAGGAATTTAAGGGCTATGTTTTCAAGATTATGGGAGGCTGTGACAAACAAGGCTTCCCAATGACATGTTTTTTGTTTGAAATTATCACTTTATTTTCTTCTTTGGAACATATGTGTGTGTATATTATAGATGATCAGGGTAAATTATAGGCCACTAAATTACTTAATTTCCATGTGTTTAGTTAGTAGTTCATTTATCTATCGTGATAAAAAGTTTCATCAACTATTATGAATAAATTACCACCGTGTTGTTTAGGAATTCTATACTTTTCATTTATTTATTTATTTTTGTATTAACTCATTTACAGTTAAACTTGGTATCGGGGGTTTTAGTATGGGTGTTGCAACTGCCCTCTACTCTGCAACTTGTTTTGCCCGGGGAAAATATGGAAATGGGATCGATTACCCTGTTAACTTGAGGGCTATTGTTGGTCTAAGTGGTTGGCTTCCTGGTTCAAGGTATGAATGCAATATTCCTTAGATGGTGAATAGAATGCTTATTCCTTAGCTTAGAGAAAGGATGTATTCCCATTTTTTGTTGGAATGGCAATCCCCACTTATGTAAAGCGAAAGGGAATGCAAAGCTGGAATGGACATTCCATTCCAACCCATTCCATAATACAAACGAGCTTCAAGGCTGTGTTTGGTTGGAGGATTTGATGAGGAAAATAGAAACGGAAAGAGAAATAAAAACAAAAGTAGAAAGAATTGATATGATTCGAATTCCAAACTAGGTTTGGTTGAGTTGAGAAATGGAGAAAAAAAAAAAGTGTGAACTCAAATGATAAAAAATGGGATTCCATTTTCCTCTCACTTTCTTTTCCCTGTGTTTTCCATTATAACCAAACAAAAAGTGAGATTGCATTTTCTCTTCTCTCATCAAATCCTCCAACCAAACACAGCCTAAATGAATCTCTCTCTGGGGAAAGTAATGGAAGTATGCAAAATTTGTGGTCACTTTCTCTATACCATTACAAGAACACCATTGTGGTGTTACCCTATTTTGAAGCATTTTTGTTTTCCTAAAGACCATTTTCTATATGAATCATTTTAGATTCTTGCTTATGTAAGTGATATAAGAGGAACTCTGATCCTTTAGAGATTAAATTTTATCGTATGCCTCGGATTAGCTAGGTTTCCCTGCCATCTGGTTCCATCGACACCTAAATGCCTTTTAGTCTTGACATCTCTCATATAACTTTTTCTTTAATTAACTCGAGAACTTTTTACTTGTGGAATTGATGGTGATTAGTAATCTATATGTAATAATAGATGTTTGTTCATTATTTTCAGTCTCCACTCTCCAAGAACTGATTGTTACTTGTGAAAATGGCTCCCTTTTAGTGTGAAACTGTGAATGGCTTGAACCAAAAATATTTCATTGCTATGGGAATCTTTAATACTATAGGAGGAAAGTCTCCACTCTATCATGTTAGAACTGCATGAGTTTTATTGTGGAATAGTTGTATTCTTTTGGTTACTTTCTAACTCAATGGTATCTTTTTAAGGATCTTTCACCTGAAGTTAGAGAAGCTCAAGAAAAGAAATTAGAAGGGATCAAGAAACAACAAGAGATTCACAATCGACTTGCTGTGGAACGTAAAATATTCTTGCGTGACAGAAAAATTAAGTTTTTTGGTAAAATATTATTCATTTTGTGTTTATCATTACATTTTGTTGCAAATTTATGTTCACAGTAATTACATGGCTTGTTTGTGTTGTGCATGACTCTTGGAACTAATATTTGCAATGGTTAGAGAGAAGAAAGATTGAACGGAGAATAAGACGTTTAGAGAAAATGCAACGGGCTTCATCTGGCCAGTCCAAAGAGGCAGAGATTGCCGAGCAGCTTTCTAAATTGAAAGAAGATCTTGAATATGTTAGGGTAAGCTATGCATAAAAACTCTGCTACCTTTCATGTTTTCGTGAATGAAATGAGTTTGTGACAATAGTGAGCATTTCTTTCACATGTTCATAGATGATAGAGCTACATATGTTTAATGCATCATCACAAAAAATAAATAAAAGGAAAAATAGGCACCAAATGTGGTTGTTGAGTGGGATCTTTGTCCACCCCAAGAACAGTTGTGTGTCAAACCATCTCAGTTCAGTCATATCAAATTTTAGTTAGTAAACTAGATTGGCTTGGGTTTATCAAATCCTGGGTGGCTGAAGTCTGGATCCTTGGAATGCTTCTTTCTCTGGTTTGGCTTTGTTTGGTTTCGTTTTCAGAATTTGTTTTATGAAAAACATTAAAAACTAATTTTGTGAACACATAATGAAAAATTAAGAACCCTTATATTTTCATTTTGTTTTCTTTTTTTCTTTTTGGTTCAAAAATGGTTTTTGAAAATTCAAAACATCTTTTTGGTGTTTATTTTCACCAAACTAAATTTTAATGTTTTTCAGAAAATAGATTGTGAAAACGAAGCCAAATACACAAATATGATACTGCATCACTAATTCAAGAAATAAACTTTTAGTTCTTCTATACTTGTTTGAATTATATGGGTATTATGTGGGTAAAATTGATCTTTTATTTGAACTGTAGTTCTTTCCAAAGACTGAGAAATATGTATCTTTATTCATGGGAGGTGATGACACGGACATAGTTGATAGAAGAAATAGATTACGCAAGCAGATCAAAGCCAACATTATTGCTGCTGCTGCTAGTGGAAAGGATCTTGAAGGTATTTACTTTCTATGGCTTATGCCAATAACTATCCACTATAAAATCATACTACTTTGATTTTTATAGAGCTTGGGCCCTGGAATATAGTGACCACTGGCTATTAGCTTCAGTGTAATTATTGCCAACCTCAAGGGGGTCAAGTCTACACAGGGTCATGGGTATGTTTTCATCCCAACTTCTCAAGAGTTTTCTTTACCCACTATGCCATATCTAGGGCCACAGGTTGTACAAATCATCAGCAAATCACCTAGACAATGAGAAAACACATGAAGTAAATTATATGCTCGTTTTAAACATCTGAGCGTAAACAACACATGGAGTAAACCATATGGGGTAAAGTAAATTTTGTCCTTTTTTCGTTAACTTTTTTTTTAGTACTCTTTTAGGACTAAATGAAGGGCTTGGGTGTTTGTTTGAGCAGGGAGGAAATGACTTTGAGATATATGACTCAGAGAGAACAATGGGTTACACAGGTCAGCTTTATATTTCAGCTTCTTATTGCATTATTAAATACCATGGATTTTTCTATTTCCATGGCATCTAGAGAACCAAATGCATCATTAGTATAGTGTCATTGCAAAGAAAGCTCCAATCAGACTTGGATGATTGCAAAACAGAATGGATCCATTTTCGAAAATAAATATAATTGGTGATATTCTCATACAATGCTGTAAATGATTTTTTTACATAAAACAGAGTACTTGTTTTAAATGCTATGGAAAACAAAATGGAAAAAATGTTGCAACTTCAAAAGAAACAATTTCATTTGGATAATGCTGTAAAACAACATATATATACACATAATCCTCGTTTTAAATGATGCAATTGGGAGTTTCTAAACCCACCACACACCCGCCATGTTCATCTCTACACCTATATCCACAAATTTTTCTTCGTAACATACAAGATATACAATGCATATAGTGAGTGTAGAGAGAAAATAAGCGAGTGTATTTAGAAGCTCCGATGAATTCTTTTCATAAATGCAGCCTCTGCTTTTCCAAAACCTGCTGCTGCTGGTGATAGTAACTGCAATGTATGTACTCTCCCCCCCTCCCCCTCCAAAAAAAAATGGAGTGAATTCTTGAGTTTTTATTTATTTATTTACGGGTACCTAGAATTATGATTCAACAGTAATAATAATATACATTCACAAAAAGATCGTACACAAGCTGTATTGAGATTTATCATTTTTAAATATTGTGCTCATTAGTGACCTAATTACAATGTCATTGACACTGAGCTGCTGTGGCATTAAGATCAAGCAGAAATGATTAATGTTTCTATTTTGGTTTTGCTGAATTAACTTTTTTGTTTATTCATATGCATCAGCGGTTTCTGGATTAATTTGTGTTTTTATTTTTCAGGTCAAATTTTTTTTGGAGAGATGCAAAATATGGTCCAAGAATTAAAGAACTTAGTTTTTTTTAAGTTTTTTCATTTTTTAATATATGTAAGCACAGTTAATTTTTTTTTTATTTAATTCCTTTGTATATACTTTTGAATATTTAATTTTCATTTATGAAATATGTGACGTTATTCTATTCAATATGTGGTTATGATTCAAAATATAGTATATAGTGTGTATTACATTCTTCAAATGTGCATACAAAAATAACATTAATTATTTTTTAAATATGTTGAACCCATGGTTTTAAAAACCGGACCGGACCGGCCGGTTCAACCGGTTGAACCGGTGACCGGATGGGGTTCCGGTCCGGTTAGCCCTCTAAAACCGGCCAATTGTAAAAACCGGCTTATTTTTTGAAAACCGGTGAACCTACATATATTAAAAATTTAATTGGAAACTCTCTTTTTTGAAAACCGGCTTATTTTTTATATATATAATAAAAATTTAATTGGAAACTCTCTTTTAAGGGTCTCCTCTTGTGAGGAATCCCATTGAGAGCTTGAAATTATTGTGAAAGAGCTTCTATCTATTTATAAGAAAAAAATTCTTCCAAAAAAATTCAAGAAATCTATGTGGGATTCAATCAAATTCATTGGAGGGAAACTTAAAATTTTGATATCCCTCCAAAAATTTTGCTCTTCTTTCAATCAAAGTATTTGAATTAAAATCATATGGAGGGAATATTGAATATTTGATTTCTTCTTCCAAAATTAAAATTAATAATATTTTTAAATATATTTTTATATTTTTTAATAAAAAAAGTATTAAGAGAAATATTTAAGATTATTAAAATTTTTAATTTATAATTTTATTACTTATATTTTTTAATAAAAAAAGTATTAAGAGAAATATTTATGATTATTAAAAATTTTAATTTATAATTTTATTACTTATATTTTTATTTAAATATAATTTTAATATATTTATGACGTCACGGTTCGATTCCGGTTCAACCCGATGGTTGAACCGGTGACCCGTCCACCCGATCATTTTTCTGGTTCACTCACCGGTCCGATTTTTAAAACATTGGTTGAACCCTTTTTTTATTACAGATTTTATTAGTTATTAATTACACTTAAAAAGTGTGATTAAAAATGATCCTTTTTAATCACACTTCCAAAGATCACACTTAAAAGGTGTGATCTAAATATTTTTAATCACACTTAAAAGATGTAATCTAAATGTTATTAATCACACTTAAAATGTGTGATCTAAATATTATCAATCACACTTAAAAGGTGTGATCTAAATATTATCAATCACACTTAAAAGGTGTGATCTAAATCTTATCAATCACACTTAAAAGATGTGATCTAAATGTTATTAATCACACTTAAAAGGTGTGATTAAAAATGACCCCTTTTAATCACACTCCCAAAGATCACACTTTAATAAAACTAAAAAGGTGTGATTAAATAACAAACATCACACAAAAAAAGTGTGATCTTTATCTGTTTTTGTAGTAGTGACATGAGAAGAAAATAATTTGGACATGTTTACTAAGAAACAATATAGATATACTTTCTCAGTTTTAGAAACTGACTGATGAATGAGTGTTAAATTCTATCTGTAGTTCATTATGTTTCTAGAAACTACCCAATGTCTTATAAGACGAACAATTATGCATTGTCATATATGACGATGATGTGATTATGTTACAAATAGATTTAAACCATCCTTTTATATGACATGACTACTTCTTATATGTGAAATAATTTTCGTGACAGAAGACAATTTGTGGTGATGTTTAATTGTTATGGTCCAACCCTTGAGTCTTTAGCAAATTAGCACAATGTCAAGGCTATCTTTCTTGGCAAACGGCTTCAGAGATCTTGGCTAATGAACACAATGTTAAGCCCTGTTTTCTTTTCTTACAATCAAGACTTTAGCTATGTCTCTTGCTTAGTTATTTTTCCTTGTCTTGTGTTGACTATTTGAAAACTTTGAATGTTGTTTCACATACATATATGAATATAAAGAATGCAAATCCCAATAGCAATTGTATATAACATTATAATGTGTTTGGAATTAGCTAATTCACAAATAAAAAAACGTTTGGTGCTAAGTTGTAAAGACACATGCTTATTCTCAAAATGAAGTTCCCTTTCACATGTACAAGTAAGTAAACTAGAATTATTACATCAAACAAAGAGTAACGATATGCAAACATGAAAATTATATAGAAAATTTATACCGAATGATGTGACAGATTTGTTATAGCGACCCCGGTCTTTTCCCATTCGATGTTTGTATCCGGACTTAGGTTCCGTAGATTCTATCTTTGTGTAATGGTTGTTGTCGTCCTATATTTTCTTATTTGGAGTTATAGGATGTGTTGGGCGGGTTTGGAACAGGTTGGTTGAGCTTAGGAACCAAAACTAGTTGCCCAGATTTTGGCTTGTCCGCTCGAGCGGGGGTTTTGGCGCTCGAGCGGGAAAAACACCCATCCAGTATTTCTTGTGCAGGGTTGGACGCTCGAGCGGGAGTTGGGCTGCTCGAGCGGGAGTGTGTGAGTGCCGCTCGAGCGGGGACCTGGTTTGTCGAGATGCTGGGAGTGTGCACCCGCCGCTCGAGCGTGGGATTGTCCGCTCGAGCGGGAGTCTGTGAGTGTCCGCTCGAGCGGGAGTTTGTCCGCTCGAGCGGGGCGGCTGAGTATAAAATCGTGTTTAAGCGTTTTAAAACAGTTTTTCAGCCCCTTTCAGTTTATAAAACCCTAGATTACGAGTTCTCTCTCTCCCAACTCATCTTCTCCCTTAGGATTGATCTATTTAGAGTGTGTATCTACCCTAGTTCCTTCATTAAAAAGGTAGAGGAGAGTGAGGGCTACATTTTAATCTGAGAAATTGTTGGTTTGGAGCACTTTGGAGTTTTGGGCATCATCTTCGTCTTCTCCTTTTTGAGTTATTTCTTCGAGGTAGGGATTTCCTACTCCATTTATACGCTTTAATCCTAAGTGATGGTATTTTGGTATGTGGGGGTAGTTTAGTAATTTTGGGAGAAACCTTAAGGTTTTGTCATAGATTAATTTATATAATTAATTTAAGGGAAGATTGTGATATTGGGTTAAATTCATGAGATTGGGGAATTTAGTGGTTTAATGATGTATTTGGTAGTTTAAATACTACCTTTGAGAATATTGAAATTACATTTATTGTTATAGTTATTTCTTGCTTAGAAATAATTGTTTTGGGCTATCGGTGGAGGATAGCCATTGATTGTTGTAGACCTTGCATGCGGCTTGGGTATAACTGAAATTGAGTCAATTGTTTGACTGGTGAGTTAATACAGAACATTCGTGTATTAATTATGTGTTGTGTATGGCAAGTATTGATTGTGTTGCATATGCATTTGTTTTTGGAGGAGATAGGGGATGAACTCCACGGTTTAGGGGAAGATAGGGGATGGACCTCTAAACCGGACTTGTTGGGAGGAGATAGGGGATGGACTCCAGTAGCATCACTTATGTGTGTGCTTAATTATAATAGAAATATTTCTATTTGTTGTTGATATGATACATCACCACCATGTGTATCAGTTGGGAAGTATGGAAGTGAATTTGATTGTGATTGATATAATACCAACATGTGTATTCGTTCTGTTAGGTTTAACTTGAATTGTTATTCCTGTTGAATTGGAAGTATTGTTAATAAAAGATGAAACCCCAGTTGAGTTATTTGGCCAGGTTCTGAGCCATAAATGGAAGATGAATTATGCCATAGACATTGTGTCATAGGCAAGGTAGACATTCGTGTCATGAATTTGTAAATTGATTATCCGGTGTTAACCCTGTATCAGATGCTACTGCTTTAGTTAATTCATATGCTTGGTTTAGTATTTCTCTACTGGGCTGTGGCTCACCCTATATGGGAACTTCATTTTCAGGTTCAGGTGGTTCATTACCTCCAAGGACTTAGCTTGTGAGGATTTGGACTCGAAGACTTGTTTTTATTTATTTGTTTTTATTTGATACATGTAAACATTCAAGCCTAGGGCTTTATTTGTATTGAGTTAGACTCTTATTTCTTTGTGTCCAAGTGTTGGCTTGGCAAGATGTAAGCCCGTAGGGCATTTATTTTGATGTTACATGTAATGCTTTTATTTAGTAATACTCTGATGGATAATAGAATGTTTCGTTTTCTATTATTAATGCATGTTAATCTTATATATAATGGGTTTTATTTTGAGGGTGTTACATTTGTATACAAAAAAGAGTACATGTTCTTGATACTTTTTTATTTAAGTTTGTGCATGTAAACTTGTTGCAACTAGAAACAATGATTAAGCATTCACCTTGTACATGGTATAATTTCTATCGAGCACTCAATAGAGTAATCGTGATTTCATTGGCCGAAGTTGTTGCTTCCTTGCTTGATGAAGAACCAGGTTGAAGAACATTTCTAGCAGTGAAAAAGCCAGGCTGTTTAGCTTGAGGCAATGTAGCTTCACTGGCCAACATCAGAACTACAGATGACATGCTTGGCCTATCCTCTGGACTTTCTTGCACACATAAAAGACCCACATGGATTGATCGCAACATTTCAGTTTGGTAACACAAGTCCCATAGAGTCTCATCAATCAATTCCAATGACTTGCCTTCTTCATAGAGTCTCCATGCCTGAATAATCCACTACAATATTAGCAGTATGAGACACGATCGTCTATCTCCAAATTTCTCGGTTCTTCTTTCTCAAGACACTCACAGTTAGATTATGCCTAAAGATTCTTAAGTGATCCAACAACTGTGAGTGTTTCGGAACAGAAGGCGTAGAGAATTTAGGGACAAAGGATCCTTGACCCTTATAGGAACACATGCATATAAGATTAATTACCTCTAATCTTAGTACACTTACATGGCCAAGGAGGTTGAGGCGGTGACCTGAATGATAGAAACCTCTGTTTTTCTTGCCACTCACAATCTCTAGCACCAAAACGCCAAAGCTAAATACATCTGATTTTACTGAAAATAGCCCATCTATTGCATACTCTGGAGACATGTAGCCGCTGCAACAAAACACAGAATGAAGAATTGGATTTTGAAGAATAAGTGAACTAGAAAAAAACAAGTTATAAAGATTCTTACTATGTTCCAACCACTCTTTTTGTATTTGCTTCTGTCTCATTTCCTCCAAAACTTCTAGCTAATCCGAAATCTGATATTTTTGGGTTCATGTCAATATCTAACAAAATATTGCTAGCTTTGAGATCTCTGTGAATAATTCTTAGCCTGGAATCTTGATGGAGATAAAGAAGCCCCCGTGCAGTCCCATTAATAATGTGGAAGCGCTTTGGCCAATCCAATAGCATGCTTCTTGTTTGATCTGACCAAATTTTTGCCAGATTTAGTCCATGCTCCTGCTAATTAGGTGCATGAATTTAACAGTATTCCACAATGACAAATCCAAAATTTTGGAAACTAAGTTCATGCAAATGCACATGTAATAAAAACCACATATAATTTTGTTTCCATTATCAAATATATCAAAGCTTTACATGAAACCAAAAAAGAAAAAAGAAAGAAAGTTTGTTGGCTGGTCTAAGAATGGAATCGTTGTGGTATATATTCAAAAGAGCCAAACCGAATATAAAATAGTCCAGGCTTTTGTTAGGCATGTATTCATAGATCAACATTGTTTCTTCTCCTTGAATGCAACATCCTAGAAGCTTCACGAGATTTCGGTGCTGAAGTTTGGCAATACAGATAACTTCATTCTTGAACTCATCAACTCCTTGACTAGAATTCTTTGATAAACGCTTCACAGCTATTTCTTGTCCTCCTTCCAGTATACCCTGATAGAATGTTGTTCTATTAGAATTATATTGAAAGAAAACACATTTTTTTCCTTCTTTTTTTCCCGATTCATTTTATTTATATCTTTTACTTACTATTTTTATGTTGCTCTGGCAGACATTGTTTTAATAGGTGCAGCCATGACAAATTAATGATTTATGTTACAACTACTTGAATACATTATTACATAGATTTATGGAGTTTCCTACATGAGAAAAGATGCATCAAACCAATTATCTTCTTTGGATGTTGAAAAAAAATATAAAATTACTCTTCTCAAAAGCAGGTGTATATATAAAAATTTTACAACCGGAACGGTGGGTTCTGTATTAAAAGGTTTTACAGAATAGTAAGTATAGGACCATAATTATCTAAAAAGTGGAGGCCGAAACACCAAGATGAATACAGTGCTGCAGCCTAAAACACAACATTCTATGCTCCTTTTTGTGATATATATATATATATATACAGCATTACTATTTAGGAAAAAGCAGTGATAAAAATGTTGAATGGTTTTGTGGCTTCTGCATAGGCTCCATGAGATTGGGCATCAATCACATTCCTATAGACTACATAAGAGTGTCTCTACATTGTTACCTTGTAAACAGGTCCGAAACCACCCTCTCCGAGCTTATTGTTGATTGAAAAGTTATTTGTGGAATTAACTATTACAGCTAAGTCGAACAATGGTAACTCTAGATCTTCCCTTTGGCTTTTGTCAGTGTGACCTTGTTCAGAGTTGTGCATCAGATTTCCTGCAAAGCCCAGGATGAATGGATATCAATATGACAACTAGTTCCAAAATATAACATACCATTACAGAGTTTGCCACAGAATGATACATATGGGATATATACCTTCTCTCCTCAACTGTGAATTCTTCCTTTTCCTTTTTCGAAGATACACGATTAGGCTCATACCCAACAGAAGAAGTCCAATTAAAATTGCCAAGGTCACTGCTACTATCTTTCTTTTCTTGCCATTCAAGCCGACTTGTTAGATTGTTGAATCATCAATCCATTTAAAAAGAAATGGTCCATTGATTAGTTAGATAATATGATCATGAAAGCACAAACTTAAAGGGATTGATCTCAATTTCAAACCCTTGAAAACCTTTTATATTTTGAAATTGTTATGGCAAAAGGGATGAGAAAAGCTAAAACAAAACAAACACACAAGCACAAGAATTTGCAGGCTAATGCAGATTGAGGCTTTGCTTTTTGGACGATATTCCCCAAATACTTGTGCATCAGTCTAAGGTGTGCGCCTCAGGTGCACTTTGTATGCCTTTTGCACATAATCATATGAAGAGCTTGTCTTAGGCTCTCATTAAACTCAGTCTAGTAGATTGTTTAAACATGAGAAAAGAATAACCTCTTTGACAACTATATTCATAGGAAAACTCATGTTAAAAAAAAAAAAAAAAGAAAGAAAGAAAAAAAGAAGAAGCAAAGTTAAGGCTCAAGGGATAAACTCGATAATTTAAATTAAGGATGCTGATTTCGCTTTCGACGCCTTGGGAAGAAATGTATTTATACCTTTATATTTAACTTTTAATATTTTTTTTGCTACTTTAAAATATTTTATTATTTACTAAATATAAAATTAAAATTAGAAATGCTTACACCTTCTATCACTAGGGGTAAAACGCATCGCATTACGGATTCAACTTTATAAAATTTGATCATCATAAACCCTAGAACTCCGAAACAATCCAATACATACAAAAATCCAAAAATAATAAATTGGGTCAAAATAGACTCAAATTCAAATACAAATACAAGCTGGACCTACTAGGAGGCTGGGCACGTGGATTGAGACAGGTAATAAGAATTATTTGCATTGAATTTGAGGCACACCCACAACAAAAATCAACGTTCAAGATGAAACCAAAATGAACTCTCTTTTTGCTAAATTGTAGTTAGATGTAGAAATGTAATATAGTTTTTTGAGGAAGAAATGTAAATGTTCAGTAAAGTTAACTACATGGTTCTTACATACATATAATCTAATTTATCTTTGTTTGAATTCTTACCCAACTCAGAGGAAGCCATCCTTATATAAATGTCTGGCCCATCTTCACTGTACTCTCTCATATCAATCAACTCACCAAACCAAAGCAAGTAACCACTTCCACCTCCTCTTATGTCTAAATTTGTGTAAGCCATACAAGAGCAGTTTTCTAAGCATACCATCTCGCATTCCCTTAGGGTCATGTTCTTGTCAAACCAGGAGTTTCGTGTATCTGGCATTTTGTATTGTGAATACTTGAGAAACCCATCTCCGCTTTTGCAATCCAACGTTGTCCTTCGAACACACCCATTAGACCAATCTCCGTTTCCCCATTCTGTTTGGTTCCGGGGCACAAATTTACTCAAACAACCACATGATGGCAAGTTTCTAACATTACAGCTGCCATTCGGACCACACAGTTTATACTTATCACAGTTATCGGTTGGTCCAGTCAAGTAAATGATCCATTCCTGTGTTCGAACAATCCATGTCCAGCGCTCGACAACACCTTCATGACTCAGAACAAACCTTGAAACAACTGAGCTGAGGAGTTCATAATGATAATACACCTCCTCCTTAGTGTAAACCACTTCATATCTGTAGATTGTATTAGGTTTAAGGTTTGGTCTCCCGCTGAATCCGATACCATTCCATGGTCCAGTTCGGAACAGGTCAACAGAACCCCCACTCAGAATATTTTGTGGGTATCCTTGAGGATCACACCGGTATGTAAACTCACCTGGAGCTGGATCATCGCTACTCTTCCAGGAGGAGAGGTGGCGCTCTAGGCCCGTTACAAAGTTCTTTCCAAGCTTCATTCCTGGCAAAAGAGTATTGCTCGGATAGTCAAAACTTTGCCACAGAAAATCATCAGACGTATCATTGGCATCTTTCACAACAAAGTTTCCCGACTCCATCAGTTGTGCAACAGGGTCTTGTGTGGATCCGGTCACATTGGGAGACCAAATGACACTGCCAGTACTATTGACAAGGGCGATAATTCCAGGGTTGATTACCGTTAAGACACCCGATGAATCGACGAGTGGGATTTCTCTATTGGCAACCCATACAACGGTCTTGGGGGATATTTTCTTGTACCATATTCCCAAGTACGTATTCTGGGAATTGTCAAGGCTGAAAAAACCCATCTCAAAGCTTCCACCAGATGAAACAATGGTATTGCTGCCTGTAATGGAGTGGGTTTTGGTTATGGTGTCTACTGCGTTGGAGACTATTAAGATGGAAAACAAAGAAGAAAACAAGAAAGGTATTTTGAGGCCTTCCATTGATGATCTAATGTCTACTAATTTCATCTGTTTTTACCATTATTTATTCAATTTATAAATGAGGACTGAAGAACTTTTACAACACAGTAAGTCTTCAGTGGGACTTTTCTAAAAGAGAAAGGTGTATTTATAATCACATAAAGAGAAAAATAAAGAGGAAAACAAGAAAGGTACTTTGAGGCCTACCATTGATGGTCTAATGTCAAATTCATGAATTTCCTCTGTTTTCCATTATTTATTCAATTTATAAAAAATGAAGACTCAAGAACTCTTACAGCAGAGTAAGTCTTCAGTTGGACTTTCATAAATCAGATAGGAGAAGTTACATTCTATGTTACATGGAATCTGGTACAGTAAAGTTCAGGAAAAAAAAAAAAAAAAAAAAAATACTCGGTAAAAAAATGGTCAAAATTTTAATCTGTTATGTGAGATAAAATAATTTTATATATAACATGCAGTGTGAAAAGGGCATTTTACTCATTTTTATTAAATACAAAGGGTAAATTACACCCACCTCTCCTGAAGTTTAGAAAAAATACAATTAACCTCACACTTTTGACATAATAACACTAACCTCGCTAGAAATTTTAATTCATATAACACTTGGTCATTTTCATCCGTAATTCACAAGCCCTGTACATGAAAAAATAATATTGTCGTGTCTTTTATACTAAAATATATATTTACCTTCCATCATTTACATTAGTTCTGTCAGTTATACCCAAAGGAAAATTAGCATAATGTTGTAGGATTAAACTGAGCGGTCAATTTAATTTACTCAAATATAAATATATGACAAGAGAACAACTGTCAAAATCATATGCTAAAAATAAAACCCACAAAACACCCAAAAACTAGACGAAAGCAACCCAAAATACTGACCTCTACATATAAACATTTTAACAAACAGATGACAGGCATGGCACAAATTTGATGTTCACTCCTTCCTCCTACTCCGATTCCAACCATTGCAATTCTAGGCCACCACATCAACGCCCCAGATATCAGATTTTGATCACAAGCAAAACAATCCAAGTTTTTCATAATCTTGCATTTGTAGCAATTCCATTTCACAATAATGCTGCTGTGTTTTGAACCGTAACCGAAAATAGTGAGAGACAGTCGCAATAAACAAATCACTCCGTTTCGTTTTCATTTCCAGAATTCATCTTTTAAAAATTTTACTTTTTATTTTTTACTTTTTCGTTTTTCGTATTTCTTTATTTTTTTTTACTGATATTTTTAATATTTTAAGTAATTTTTTAATTACTAGACATATCTAACATAAATATATTTAAAAAATATAACATTTGTGAATTTTTTTAAAAAAAATTCATTAAATGTCAAAAATACAATAATTTAATATATTTTCACATTTTTCTATATTTATTAATTTTTTAAAATATTTTTCATAAATATTTTATTATTTAGATACATCTAAATAAGGTACATATAAAAAAAATAGTTTACAATTTTAAAAATATTCACTAAAAATAAAAAATACAAAAAATAAAAAACTCAATTTTAAAAAACTTGAGTTCAAAAAATTAAAATCAAATATACTAAATATCTTTTTTTTCTCATTAAAAGTGATCAAATTTGGTAAGAAATTAAAATAATATTTGTAAAGTCGACAACGTCTTTTATATATATATATAATAATTAACAAATTGCCACAAGCCAAGACCTGGTGATCGACGACGATGTGTACACACCAACACCCACTTTCTCCATTCTTTGGTCTTAAAAAAGAAAAAAAAAATATATGTATATATATATTTTGAACCAGTGGCCCTGAACTAGCTAGACTTGGAATTTTGTTGAGTACTAATACTAATTGGCATTATAAAAATAGACAAATTCACCATCCGTGTACAAAAGAGGACTTATAACTGGTTTACACCCAAAAAAAAAAAAATTCAAAACGCTAAAATTAGTCAAAAAAATAATCAGATTCAAATTGTAGTTCAAGGGATCATGAGGGGCATTTACGTGCTAGTGAGATGAGATTTTATGTTCCAGTTAAGTCGATGGAGTAGCGTCGGCATGTGGTAGTGATCTAACTCTACAAACTTATTGCGTGAAAAAAATGGTTTACGTCTTAATAGGTAAACTTATTGTCCAATAGGTCTTATGATAATTAATGACATTTTTTATTAAATGCTATTAAAAAAACGTCACTTATTATTAATTTTCAACGACAATTTGAAAATTTTGTCACAAAAAATGTCACTAATTATAAATTTTTGCGACAGTTTTAAAAAATCGTCACTAATTTTCAACTTTCAGCAATAGTTTGAAAAATTCTTTACAAAAAAATGTTACTAATTGTAAGTTTTAGCGACAATTTATAAACATTATGATAAAAAAAAAGTTACTAACTATCAATTTTTGACAACATATGCAAAAAATCGTCACAAAATATTATTTTTAGTGACAATTTTATTAGGACTTATTTTCAATAGGACTTGAGATGAATTTAGTCCAACTATTAAGACCTATTTCCATTATCTATCTAATCAAGAGGATTGGGTCTCTCTATTTATTGACAATTGATTTTGAATTTGATGCCTTTAAAAATAATATGCATTTCCTTTTAAATATAAAAACATGAGTTAATAACCTAAAAGTCCTATTTACAAATGTTGTAACTTAGGTCATATCTAAGATTTTTTGAACCAATAAGTCTTATTTAGTAAAATTGAGAATATTATCAATTTTTTTTTCTTTTCTAATTGTTAAAACTAAGAACATTGTCAATTTTGCATAGTAATATTTCAGATAATTGTTTCACTAACTGATGAAAAAAAATAAAGCATGAGACTAAATGTTTTTACTTTTCTACTTATTTGTTTGATTCAACTATTCAATAAAACCGAGAACATTATTAGTTTTTTTCAATTTTAAAACTGAGAACATTATTAGTTTTTTCATTTTAAATTTTTTTTCAGCTTTGCACATTAATGTTCCATCATCATGCTCCTTTATAGACACAAAATTTTCAATTTTGCATAAAAAAAAATTTAAATATTTAAATTTTTTTTAAAAAAAAAACTAGTTTTTTTGTTTTGTTTTGTTTTTTTTTTTTTTTTTTGCAAATAATTTTTTTTTCTAGTTTTTTCAATTTGAAAGTTGATGTTTTAAAATTTTGAAAATCAAAATAAATGTCAAATCATCATATTCCCTTACAGATAATCATAAATGATGAATAATCATTGTTTGAATGGTAATTCTAATTATTAAAAATTTAATGGGACTTAAAGATCCAAAAAATCTTAATTAGGACTTAATAGAGTATAAGTTCATAAATTATGATTTGTGTGTAAATACCCCTAAAAACATTTCAAACCCCATACCAATACATATTATAAAGAGCCAGTATTAATATCAACACATCTTTGAATGGAAATGAAAAGATTAATAAGCCAATAAGGCTTAACATTGTGTACATTGGCCAAGATTTCTGAAGTTATACAAGCAAGATGAACAAACCCACTTGAAGAAGAAAGACAACCTTAAACATTGTGTTCAGTAGCTAAACAAACTCAAATGTCTTGAAGCATAACAATTAAACATCAACAATAATTGTCTTCTATCGAGGCTTCTAACAGTGTTATGTTGACCATGTTAGCTGAACATTGTTCAATCCCGCTTCTTGATGACTCTGTTTCAATCAAATTCCTTTCAGTGAAAAAACCAGGTTGTTTGGGGTGAGTCAGTGCACCACCATCTCTGCCCAACATCAGAATCACACTTGCCATGTTCGGCCTATACTCTGGCTGTTGTTGCACACATAATAAACTGACATGAATCGAACGCAATACTTCAAGTAGAATGCATGAGTTTTGTATCGATGCATCAATCAATTCTGCAGTTTTGCCTACCTTGTATAATCTCCAGGCCTGAACAGTTGGTAACAATTTTAAGTTCTAATTTTTCAAAGAGTAATTCTAGATAAACTATACAGAATGATGGGATTGAATTGAGGTCTTTTATTTTTTATTTTTTTAGAACTTTTTTTTTCGTAACATTATTATTTTCCTTTTTTAAAAGAAAATGACTCAACTCTATGCTTACATGGCCGAGAAGGTTGAGGTGGCGGTTTGGGTGACAAAATCCCTTGTTTCATTTCCCACTCACTACTTCTAATACCAAAACACTAAATCTATATATATCGGACTTTATTGAGAAGAGCCTCTCAATTACATATTCTGGACACATGTAACCATTGCACGAAAACAATGAACTAAACAAATAAACCAATTATATAATTGACAGAAGTAAAATTTTGAACTGGTTAGAGGATTCTTACTATGTTTCAACCACTCTTTTTGTATTTCCTCTTGTCTCATTTCTTCCAAAAATTCTGGCTAAGCCAAAGTTCGATATTTTTGGGTTCATCTCATGATCTAGTAGAATGTTGCTTCCTTTCTTATCTCTATGGATAATTCTCAATCTAGAATCTTGATGAAGATAAAGGAGCCCTCGAACAATTCCATTGATTATGTGGAAGCGCTTAGGCCAATCTAGTAGCATCTTCTGTGATTTATCAGTCCAATTTTTCGCCCAAGTTCAACCTGTAAGTTTAGAGAAGAGAAAGAGATAGGAAATGAGTGAGACCTTATCCCCTTTTATATTGATAATAATGTGTAATTACAGGAGTGCCATAAGGCATAAATTATGGGCCAACCCATTACATTAATCAAGGGAAAATAATATCAAATAAGAATAAAATATAACAAATATTATTTCCCATTCCAACACTCTCCTTCAAGATGGTGCGAGAACATCTCTCATATGGTTTGGTCATATACAACGGAGACCAACAGAGGCAATAGTGAAGAGATGCGATACAGTGACGGTAGAGAGAAGTGTTAAGGAAAGGGGGTAAACCTAGATTGACGTGGATTAGAGTAGTAAATAGAGATATGAATTTCCTTAATTTAACTAACCAAATAGCCTTTGATAGAGTCGAGTGGAGAATAAGGATTCATATAACCGACCCCATTTAATAGGACTTAAGGTTTGGTTTGGTTTGGTAAAAAAAAATAATAATAATAATTACGAAAACAATTTTCTCCTCGAAATAGCAATGCCCAACTCAAAACAGGATGTTGTTCCTGCATTGGCAACACAGTTGACACAACACCGTTTGTTGGATTCATTGGGCCTGTTGATGAAAGGTTTCCACCCTCCTTTTCTTGCTAGTTTCTCGATAACCAAACTGAAAGGAAAAATGTAGATTGACCGAACAAACTGCTAATTGTAGAAGTGGATGCTTTGATTACACAATTACGGTTTTCCTTCCTTTTCTTGAACTCTCAAATATAATTTCTCATAATGTGCTTATGTATGTGTGTTGACATTTGTGTATGTGTGTGTGCGTACATATACATACATATGTTGTCTACTCTCTCTTTCAACCATTTTAATTTCTGGAAACCTATTGTTGGTATTGCTAATTATCCTCATTCCTGTAGCTCTGCATTGTCATCAAATATTTAGTTGTCTTTTGCACAATTGATGTTTGTAAATATATCATGGTATAAAATTGATGTTCAAGAAATCACTGTGACTATGTATTTATATTTGTATGTAATGAAAATTAGTGTGACTTGTCAAGATGTTTTTAACTACAGAAGCATAACCACTTATTCATATCTGACGGAAGTGACATTGGTATACAACTAATTTCAAACTGAAATATTACTTAGTTTTGGTATATAGTTATAAGAAATTCTTTATTCTCCGGATCTTTTTTTGTCATTTTAGTTTTATGTAGTTCTAAACCCCCAAATAATTGGAATCAAGCCTTTGTTCAGGTGATTTGAGCTATGATTTATGTTGTTTTAGTAATTACTTGGTTAATTTCTATGAAGATTGTTCGAGGTTGGTTGAAGTGGATCTTTTTTTTTTTTTTTTTTTTTTTTTTGTATGCTAAGCTTAGCAAGTGTGAGTTTTGGCTTTCCAGCATTTCATTTTTGGGTCATGTGATTAATGAAAAGGGTGTTTCTGTTGATCTTAGTAAAATCGAAGCCATTGTGAAATGGTCGAAACTGACTAATGTGTCCGAGGTTCGTAGTTTTCTGGATTTGGCAAGTTATTACAAAAGTTTGTGAAGGACTTCTCAAAGATTGCAGTACCATTGACACAGTTGACTTAGAAGGGAGTGACATATAAATGGACTGAGGATAAGGAATCAACCTTCCAGGAGCTAAAAACGAGGTTAGTCACAGCACCAATTTTGGTACTACCATCAAGTAATGAGGAGTTTCAGATTTATAGTGATGCTTCATATAAGGGTTTGGGTTGCGTATTAATGCAAGCGGGTAAAGTCATAGCATATGCATCTCGTCAGTTGAAACCTCGTGAAAAGAATTATCCTACCCATGATTTAGAATTAACAGCCGTGGTATTAGCTTTGAAAATTTGGCGTCATTACTTGTATGGAGCTTCTTGTCAAGTTTTCACAGGTCACAAGAGTCTAAAGTACTTGTTCACTCAGAAAGAATTGAATATGAGACAGAGAAGATGACTTGAGTTGTTGAAGGATTACAACATGCAAATTTAGTATCACCCAGGTAAAGCTAACTCAGTGGCCGACGCATTAAGCAAAAAATCTGTAGGGAGTTTGGCATGTTTATTAACCAAGCAGAAAAGCATACTTCAGGATTTGCAAGACTTAGATATTGATGTTATACTTCACCGAGATGAGGGAATTTCAGCAATGATTTCAGTGGAGCCGACTATTGTTGAGAAAGTTAAGACAAGACAGATGGAGGATGAATTTTTCAAGAAGGTAATTGATGAGATCACCACAAAGCCGAGACCAGGATATACCATTGGTCATCAAGTACTAAGGTTTGAGGGAAGATTGTGCGTGCCCCACATTCTAGAGTTGAAAAGAAGAATTTTGTAGGAAGCATATAGTTCCAGATTTTCCGTTCATCTAGGAAATACCAAGATGTACCAAGATGTGAAGCAAACTTTTTGGTGGCCGAATATGAAAAGAGGAATAGCTGAGTTTGTATCACAGTGTTTGCATTGTCAGCAAGTGAACGTAGAACATCAAAGACCAGCCGAACTTCTTCAACCTTTGTCGATTCCTGAGTGGAAATGGGAACACATCTCCATGGATTTTTTTGTAAGTTTGCCGAGGACGCAAAAAGGTATGGATTCAATTTGGGTTATAGTTGATAGATTAACTAAGTCAGCACACTTTTTGCCTGTTAAGACTACATTTAATGCCGACCGACTTGCTTTGTTGTATATGAATGAGATTGTTAGACTGTGTTGGGTTATTTCTATTGGGTTTTGGCTCACCCTATGTGGGAAAAATATTTCAGGTACTGGTGATATGCCTCCACCAAGGAAATAACTTGGGAGGAATTGGAGCAAGGGCTTCATTTTATGTATTTGTCATACTTATTTTTGTACAAGCCAAGGGCTTTAATTGTATTGGATCTAATCCATTTTTGTTGTAACCAAGTATTGACTTGGAAAGCTATAAGCCATGAGGGCATTTCTTATCTGTTCAACTTCCATTCTATTTCTGTATTTTACAACATATGCTATTGATTCAGGGCCCGACTTGTGAATGTCTACCCGCATATGTTATTCTTTTGTAAACTCAATTAGACTTAATGGAAGAAAATTACTTTATCATTGTTGTCACCTGTTGATATTGTGGATGGGTTGTATTTATTTCGGGGCGTTACATCCACCATGTCATTATCGCCATACTGGCAACAAGAGAAAAAGAGAAGAACAAGGATGAAGAAAATGAAGGAGGGGGATAAAGAGTCCTTACTAGAAAATAATTCTTCACATTTGCAGATCAACACAAAGATTCAAAGACAAATCCAGTAAAAAAATTTATAATTGACACATTCAATAATAAATTTATCGCTATCTATTTGTTAAAAATTAAAAAAAAAAGAAAATCTCGTTTTCATAATCACAAATCTACATAAGATTCAAAGAAATACTCAGTGATAAATTTATCACTGACTGTTTGTTAAAAAATTACAAAAAGAAAATCTTATCATCATCATCGCAAACTAACACAAAATTCAAAGACATATTCAGTAATAAATTTAGCAGTGATAAACACATTCACTGATAAATTTTTCACTAGTTGTTTTTAAAATATTGTCAAAAAAAAATCTCGTCATCATCGTCACAAATCAACACAAAATTCAAATAAATATATCAATGATACATTTATCAATGATACAACAGATTTGGTTTAAGAAAAAAGAGAGAGAGAGAGAGAGAGAGAGAGAGAGAGAGAGAGAGAGTGAGGAAGACGGAGGTGACAAATATAACATGAACAAAAATCAGTTATAAATTTATCATTGTATTAATATCAAAATTCTAGCAGCAGCAGTCCACAACATATTAAACAAATCAGCGATAAATTTATCACTCATTAAGTGATAAATTCGTCAGATTAGTTCAATATGTTTAACAAATGTAGATCTTCACCAATACACTGTAGAAAGAGTCTCAACCTCACCGGCGACCATGTAAAGTACCAGATTGGTGCTGAAGATGGTAGATCGGCATTGAAAACAACTAGATTTGAAACCATATGTGAAGTTTGACATTGAAGATGGTGGATCGATGATTGAAGAATAACGACAGTGATGGCAGATGAAGGATGCAGGATGGAGGAAAAACAACGGTAATGGCAAATAGGAAGGAAGACGACAAAATTAGGCTAGCGAGTCAAATGGTTGAGAAATGGTGAATTATAGATCGGTGACGGTGGAAATGGTTGGTGAACAATGGTGGTAGTGGCTAGTGAAGGTGGTGGTGGTGAACGGTGGAGGTGGTGGTGGTTAGTGACGGACGACGATAGTGGTTGCAGGTGGATGGCCATGGCCATAGCTACAATGGTGGTATTTTCTAGAGAGAGAGAGAGAGAGAGAGAGAGAGAGATCAGAAAGAAGAAGAGTTTTGGAAAAATTGATCAAGAGTAAAGTTAATACAAATTGAAAAATTAATGAGTAATAAATATTATAAACAATTAAAGATTTAGAAAGTGTTTGGCATAGCAGGGGCAAAATTGGGATAAAATAATATAACAGGACTTCTTGGTGTATGAGATAGAAACTTAAGACCTAATGGGTAATAGATTCAATTATTGGGACCAACTAATAAAAATCCCTTTTGTTTATCCTACCTTGACTATTTAACTGTGGTGGGCCTCATATGACATGTCGCACTGAACTCCTCATAGGTTAGTCAATTATATCAACAATAATTGAGACCTCTTTTTTGGAGACTCCCACAACTCCTTTTAGATCTCAACCATTGATGGTGTGGAGCCCACATATACATGAGTGAGTCTCACACATACATCAATGGTTGAGATCCAAAGATGGTTGTGGGGTCTTCAAAAAAAAGGGTCCCAAGCATTTTTTCAATTATATATCCATCCATCAATTAATAATAATATAGAGAGTTTATAAAATTCTGGAGAGTTTAAATTCGATGGGGTTTATGTGTAGGGTGGGTGGTGAACCTGAGTTGATGACAGCAGCAAAGATGGTCCTCCATGATTGGCAGAGAGGGAGGTAGGAGACCACCATTCTTGTTTGTTTCTCCCCACAGGAAGAAGATAACTCTTCAGAGAAAGGAACCCAATGAGCATGATGATGTGTAGATAAAGACATGGCTGTTGATGACCATCAGACCAGACCTCTGCAGCTAGAAGTGCCTTTGCAAATGTCATTTCATCCCGGCACCAAAAAAACATGGTCCTGCTCATAATAATTTTTGAGAAAAATTATATTTAAGTGGTACTTTAAAAAAAATTAGAAATTGATGAAAAAATATGACTTTTATTTTATTGTTGTTGTTGCAAAGTTCATCATTAATGCGAAAATATTTTTTTAAATTTACACTATATTTTCTCATAATTTTTTTTACCAAGAAATTTAAGGAAAAAGGCATTTCATGTGCATGCGAGATTGCAAAATGTAACTCCTAGATAAGTTATAATATGAGATTTAAGAGACAATAAGAAATCATGATATTTAATGATTGGTTTAGAACATGAGACACATGATATTTTATGAGCACTAAATAATTTTTAAAACGTAAAGGGCTAGAAACATAGCATAAACATCCAACCACTAACATAATCAAGCAATTGCATGGATAAATATTATATCTAAATTACAATAAACAACGATAGTTTTCACAAATCATTTTTTAAAGACTAAATAAATAAATAAAATAAAATAAAATAATTCACACAGTATTATGCGTTAAGTAAAAACGAGATTGGTAAAATTGTTTTCATGACTTTTGGTGCAAAATTCTGTAATAGAGAAGAAAATGATAGTAATTAATGTTACAAAAAATTTCACCAAGCAACAATAAGAACATTTTTTTGGAAGTATAATACATTATTTGTTTAATTTTAAATTAAAAAACGAAAACATAAAATGGTTTACACCCCCATATTTCCCCATAGATTTTTGTTCCAGCAACCTTATCAGGTCCTGGGATGGGTTGTCTTCCATTATTCATCTAATTGTTTCTTTCAGCTTTGGCACTCTCTCTTCTTTTAGGTTTGATTGGCTAGTAGTTTTCTAAAGAAAAATAAAAGGGCACACTATCCCTTTTCTCTTACCTTTTTTGGTGAGAGAGAATATCATAAAAAGCTAGGCTGATTCCAACTTAATTTTTATTATAAAATAATAAAAAAGTAACATATTGATTCCAACTTTCTTGATGGATTTGAACTCGAACCTGCGATCTTATGACATGTTGAACTCTCTGTTTTAGAATGAGACCCTCCCACCACCATGCTCTATTATTGTCTTCTAAATTATTGTGTTAATCTCTTTTACTTTGTTGTAATCCAAATTTTTGTTTTGCATAAATTTTTGGTTTGCCGGTATGTATCGTTAAATTTTCTTATATAATTGTTTGTTCAGTTTGATAGTTGCAAATAATTTGCAATTGATTGACAGGAAAAATAAATAATTGTAGCATAATACTAAAAATACAATAAGAAATACAAAACTTTAAGAACATGTTTGTTTGGACGGACTGGATAAGGGGAGATTGTAATCCATCAGACTATTAGTTCTAGGATACATTGTCCCTGGGCTATTTGGTTGGACTGGATTTGTATCCTATGTTTGTTTAGTCATGGGATTAGATGTCTTGATTGAATTATTTTTAGTGAATCCAATGTTTGGTTGGACGGACTGAATAAGGATAAATGTTCAAAAGACTATTTTACCCTTATAATTTATAATTTATATTTTTTGTTTAATATATAATTTTAAATTTGTAATATATAATTTATAATTTAACAACACTAAAAAATTTTAATTTATAAGGCCATAATTTTTAATTTATTATTTTTAATTAAATTAAATTTATAATTTAAATTTTTTATTTAATATATAATTTTAAATTAACAACACTAAAAAAATAATTTTATTTAATATATAAATTTAATTTTTCAACAATACTAAAAAAATTTAATTTATAAGGCCATAATTTTTAATTAAATTAAAATTTTAATTTATATTTTTTATTTAATATAGAATTTTAAATTAACAACACTAAAAAAAGATATTAAATACAAGAGGGTCAAAAATGTAATTTCATAAGATAATCTCATGAGATGAGTTATTCCATGATTTCTATCCCACCCCTCCTCTATGGGATATAACAATCTAACAAATATGAGACTAATAGTCCGGAGCAAAAACTGGCTGCCAAACAATGGACTATTAGTCCATCCATGTCCCAATCGTTCAAAACAAACACCACGAAAATAAAATATTATCAGAATTTTTATATAGAATTTATTTCCAAAACAATGTGGTAGTAGAAAACTTGTAAACTATATTGGTTTTGGATCTTTAAGAGTGAAACATTCACACTAAGCTATTTCATTTTATATAAAAACTATGCACAATATTCTATTTGTATAACATTAAATTTTATATTTTATAGTGCTACAAAATTAATTCAAAATTATATGATGATGGCATTTTAACAATTCAATCTTGATAGATGTTTTATTTTAAAATTTAAGATTCCAATGATGGCACGTATTTTATTCAAAATTTGAATAGTATTACTCTAACAAATGATAAATGAGACAATCAGAATTATTTACTCTCGAACACATTTATAAAAATAAAAAATAAAAAAAATCGAGTGTGTAAGACCCCATACATTTACGTAGAACCCACACTCACTTTGGGTGTCCAAGTGATAGTGATTGCAGTATTGACGCTAACAAATAATAGGACATGCTGAGTTGTATCCATGGTTGAATCATAATGTATTGAAAGGAAATCTTTTTGGAATATGTGGTGACCTACATATTTTGCTACTGCTTAGTGTGGTCTAATATAGGAAAATATCAATATGCTCAAGTCTTGCCAAACAGATTTAAAGAAACTTGGGACTGAACCACTCCACATTTGTAACAAAATATGAGGCACTCAAAAGTAAATAGATTGAGGTTGCATTGGGAATCTAGTTAGGCATGCCAAACGCGCAAATACTCAAAAATCATGTTTTTCTGTATTTAATACCAGCCCCACTACAGACTTGCAGGACCTCCACACACCCCCCCCCCCCCCCCAAATTTATGAAAGATAGGGAGGAGAGAGAGAGGGAAAAAAATAATGAGTGATCATCAATTAATTGGGGGTTGTGGGGGTCACAAAATTTGAGGGTTCTAAGTATTTTCCTTAATATACTTTCAATCGTATAATAGTAACAAATCTCAAAATATAATTATATCCTGGAAAGTGTATTGAATATAGCACTCTATTTGTTTAAAGTATAAAAGATTTTTCAAACGAAAACATTTGAAAATTGTTCGTAAAAAATGTTTTCTTGTTTAGTTATGTCCCTATAACTAATTAGTACTAGTTATTATATTAATGGTGGTGGTGTTAGTGGTTGTGGTGGCAAGCTGGTCGCGGGGTGATGGTGGTGTTGTTGGTAGTGGAAGAGGAGAAAATGGTGGTGATAGTGACGATGACAGTGATGGAGTTGATAGTGGAAATGTTGTGGAGCTGGTGGTGGTAATCTTCACTGTATTTAAAGAAATAAATTATGTTTGTGTACTAAATAACAAACAGAATACAAAAGAAATAAGGGAAATGAGGGAGATTGTTTGATTACAAAAATCAAACCAATAAATAAAAATAAATAAATAAAAAATAGATTTTTGTTTTGTTACAAAAACAAAATCAAAATCAAAATCTGATTTAAATAAATATAACAGAAAATTAACAACTTACTTGATTAAATTCTTAAACAATATTCTGATTAAGTCCAGTGTTTGACATTGTGTCCTTAAGACATATTCGTCCTCTCCACGGTGCTTTCAGAATATGGACGTCTATCTCCCAAGATAAAATGATCAATCAACGAAAAATAGCAATACTACAAATTTTTCGTACAACGAACACACTAAGTGTTTATACTCTTTTTCATAGAAATTTAGATGCAGCAAAATGCAGAGATTATTTGTAGAGGAAAAGTACGAAAATTGTGACTGAAAACATCAAATGAGGGCTACTTATTTATAGATGTAGTGGTGGCTTTTCAATTTGAATTAAATAGGTACCAAACCTGTTTGAACAGGTGCAACACTGTTTCAACAGATAATCGAATCTGTTCGGTTTAATTTGCACAGATTTAAATATGTTTGAATTTAAACTTAAACATGTATGCGTTTTCCTTGAATTAAACAGACAGATTTTGAAATCTTTCTAGAAGGTTTGGACAGATTTGAATTTAAAAAATTTGATTTTATTTTACCAAAAAATAAATTAAATTCAAATATTTTTGGCCCAAAAAGATTAGTATTGGGTCGGACAAGCCCAACCCAACCACACACCACACATCCGTGCCCAAGTCCAGCCGAGCCAGCTCGACTAGACAGACGGCGGCAGCAGCGGCGCGTATGTGTGTTTATTTTGGGTCCAATGGGTCTGACCCACTTTGCCCATAACCTCCCTCTTTGCAAAACTTGGGTGCCCCTTGGGGCCTACCCCAAGTTCCAACTCCAAGCCTTATAAACCCACTCAAAGTTTCACACCAAATCAATGTGAGACAAGCCATTTTCAAACCTTAAGGAATTTTCACAAAAAACTCCATTTCCATGGAACTCACTTTAGTTTCAATTTCCCATTCACCCGATAATGGTTTTAAGCAACCAAATATACCACGTGAATCACAACGCGGCATAGAACACGTTACTACTTAGACCCGCGAAAATTCGGCGCGTGGGTCCCACCTAAAAATTAGATCAAAGTTTAGGAAAAAATCTATTTTTTCAAATTTTTTCAAAACCAATTTCTAACAATCCCCCACATGAATGGAATTTGATGACAACGGAAATGCAACAATATGCAAAATTTGTTGAAAGAGTATAAATCGAAAATATTTTGCATCAGGATAGGTAGCTTTCGGCATTGAACCTTCTCTAGTGATAACCTATCGGACTTACTAGCTAACCAATGGACGTGATGCCTTGAATTGTTTAGCCATTTGTGTAAGCCAAGACAATAGATTTCACACAAAATACCTTCTAACACATTGTGGTTCTCATTGTTGTGTTCATTTTGGCCTTGAACGCTCTTGGTTTTTATGAGTGCTTCTAGAGAATTTAGTCTCTTCATTCTCATAGAATCGGCCCCAGTTCGACACTCATATAGGTAATTCTTATTGTGAGTATCTCCTTATACTTGTCTTGATTTTTATGCCTAAATCAAGATATAAGTAATCATTAAAAGCAAAGCTTATCCTTAAACCCCTACATACAACATATGTTACAAATATCATTCTCACCATAGGAATGGATAGGGAATTTTAATCCCTTGGTAATTTCTGACGAGTCACACATAACTTAGTTGTCCCTTTGAACTCAGTTCTTGGGATCTTCAGTCATATAAGTAGGGTTACCATTACGATGACTCTAATGTAATAAGCTTTAATCCTATCCCCTTCGATGAACTATACACTTGCTCTTTTGTCAAACCTTTTGTTAACGGATCCGCAATATTTGTCACGCCCAAACCCGCCCCTATAGGTTTAGTGTCGTAGCCGGCCAATAATCCGAGATTACCAAAGGCCTTCCTGTATAATAAAAAATAATCAGGGCTAGCGGAAGCAATATACAAAAACACCAATAGTCTAATGAGCTGTGCATCTATATGAACAAATATTGTCATGTAAAAACGTTAGTTTACCCACATTCAGTACAAAACTTATAACTTAACATCTTATACATGACAATATGCACATAACAAAAGCGTACTTCATGATCAAAAGCCTGACAACGGCCTTCCAGGCCTAGCCCCAACTCAGAGGTACACAAAACAACTTGGTAGGCTTCAAAACGGTGGCTCAACTAAAGACCCCTTCTAGGCTTGCCCTCCAGAACGCTCACCTATACATATATATAAAAACAGTGAGCTAAAGCCCAGTGAATAACATTAACGTAAAGGGGTTAGTGAATGAATTCCAAATATATTAGATCCGTAAAACAAATCATGACACAATCATTCATATCAGTCTCATATCAGAACATAACGTAATGGTACATCTCACAGAACATATCACTTATTGTCTTCCAACTAGAGTAATCGGTTCCGGATACCGATTAAATACATATCACCACAATGAAGTGGCTAACGAGATCTCGTATCACATATACGTCATTGTCACGACCCAAACCCGCCCCTATGGGTTTAGCACCGTAACCGGCCAGTAATCCGAGATTACCAAAGGCCCGCTTAACAGTAAACAGTAATACAGAGTACAGGGGTTGGCGGAAGCCAAAACAGTAATTAAAAGTTGTCCAATGAGCTCTGACAGTCTGTATGCAAAAAGACTTTTTATAACATTTCCACATTTAGAACAAAACAGTATATATATATCATTTACAGGCATTCAGGTTAGGGACCAAATCCCCACCATAACAGTACAGTACAATTATCATTCAGTCTATCCATAACAGAGACAGATAGGGTAAATCTGAGACACCCCAAAAGCAGCCTTAGCTTGAACAGATCTGGAACCTCAAAGTGAGGCACAAAGGTTGGCTTGACAAAACAAGGGCTTAGCTTGACGCTTCTAGCAACGGTCCGGTGCCTGAACATCTACATATATATATATATATATATATATGAGCAGTGAGCTAAAGCCCAGTGAATAACATATGCGTAAAGAAGTTAAGAATGAATGTCCTTTCAGTATTGGAAACAGTCATTTATCAGTATATCAGTCATTCAGTTTGTGGCTCATAATTCATGCCATAACAGTCATTCAGAAACTATAATAGTCATAAGTGGTACATCCAATAGCAAAACGGTACAGTAGGTCTTATCAGATCGAACAGTCAGTTGATGGCCATCATATCAGTAAACAGTAGTGGTTCCAAACATGGGAACCGACAGAGATCTCTGTGACAGTAGCAGTACAGTACAGTAACAGTAAATTGCTATGGATGCCACGAATACAGTTCACAAATAGGACAAACATTCATTCAGTAAGAAATATCATTTCAGAAAGCAGTATAGTTCTTCATTCAGAAAATATTCATGATTGAACATATCTTTACAACATTGTTACTCACAGAGCACTGGGCTATAAGCAGCTAGAGCGTCCTCGGATGCCAACCCTACACAGTTACAGAACGAACACACACTAAGCTACACAGTTGGGAAATAATAACTTAATCCCTAATTTGGCTCGGTGTGGTTCTACATCAGTATCCTTCTTAAGATGCCTTAAACATGCCCTAGGAATGCCTAGGATGGAAAGAGGATGCAAAGATGCACTTTAAAACACTTTTCAAAATTTGCTGAAACAGGGGTCCACGCTCGAGCGTGACCTTCTACGCTCGAGCGAACATGCAGAACAAAGGAGCTCCGCTCGAGCATGGTTTCCCCTACTCGAGCAGACTGTAAAATCATGCAAAAGTACTAGATGCATGCAATTCACGCTCGACGGACGCTCGATCCCCGCTCGAGCGTGAGACACAAGTCCTCGCTCGAGCGTGCATTCCCTCGCTCGAGCGGACTGTAAACATGGGCAAAGTACTGGATACATGCATTTCCTGCTCGAGCGTCACTTTCCCCGCTCGAGTGGACTGCATGAACTCAGTGTGTATGCTCGAGCGTGGAGTTCCCCACTCGAGCGTGAGTCCAAAATCTAGAATTTCCAGATTTGAACCTCAAGCTCAAAACTTAACTTTAAAGCATCAAAATCGATCCTTTTGGGCTAATTTTCTAGAAAACACTTGTAAACTCATAATATGACATGTTTCAAAGATCAATTTGAGAAATCAAAGCCCAAAGGTAGTTCAATTAAACACAATTTCAAAGAAGTTTTCATGAACATGAAGAACAATGCAAATTCAACACATGCATGGGTTCCTAGGAACTCCAATGCTACAAAACAAGATCAAATGCAATGTTTAACTTCAAAACATGGTGAGTTCATGGATCAAGACCAAAACTATCAACATGCATGAAGAAATCCTCATGAAACAACTTCAAAACTCAACAATATGAACATGCATGCATGATACAAGCTTCAATTCAATAATTTAAGCCATATCTTGGCTCTAGACTTCAAAATTAACATGGAACATGCAAGTCACAACTTAAATTCATAAACCAAAGGATGAATATCCTACCTTAGGTCTTTAATTACAAGAAGGGAAGCTAAATTTTTGCAATCAACCTTAAATTCTCCAAGTCTCCAAGCTAAATGCCTAGATGAAATCAATTCTCCTACTCTCCCTCTCTCTCTAGTCAGTTTGCTCTAGGAATAAGGCTAAAGAAATGGTGCTAAACAATGCTAAAGTTGAGAGAAATAGTGGCCTAGCATAACCCACTCAATGGCAATATGGAAATAAAGGCAAACTAATGTAATTTATCATTATTTAATCCAATTTAATCATACCAAATCACATTTCAATTAAATATACCATAAAATCACATAAATTCTAACTAGCATAAAACATTAATCAATTTCGGATTCGGCCGCCGATAAGGCCTTCACTTTGCAGTTTAAAACATAAAACATGAACAGATCATTTAATGGACAACAGATAGAAATGCATTTCAACTAATACACTAAATCAATCAGTTCATAATTTCAGTCAATCAGTCATTTAACATGCTTAATCATAGATTAGCACTAATCAGTGGTGAGGGTTGTCACAGTCATGGACCCGCATTTACATGCCGTCCCCCCCATGACTTGGGATTATCTGTGGATGCCATAATAGATTCGCAAACAGGACATTCGTTCACATAATCAAGATAGCATTTCAGGAAACCATAACTTATCGATAACAGTTAAAACATAATTTATATCAACATATCTTTACAGAAATGTTACTCACATATAATAGGGCTGGAAGCAGGCTATTCAACTTCCTTGAGGTGCGTAACCTACACAGTTACAGAACGAACGTATACTAAATTACACACCCGGAATTGTTAACTTAGTCCTTTCTACTTCATTATCCTCATTATGATGCTTTAATCATGGCCTAGGAATGCCTAGGATGGAATGAGGATGCAAAAATGTACTTGAAAATATTTTTCAAAACTTGCTGAAAATAGGGGTGTCGCTCGAGCGGACATACCGAATGTGAGTGGTCGCTCGAGCGCACACTCCTTCGCTCGAGCGGTCTGCAAAATGTGAAAAAGTTCTAGTTGCGTGCAATTTCCGCTCGACGGTCGCTCGACGCTCGCTTGAGCGTAAGACACAAGTCCTCGCTCGAGCGCAACTCTTGTTGCTCGAGCGTGCTGCAAAACACGTGAACTTCGGAGAGCATGCAATTTACACTCGAGCCAACTTTTTGTCGCTCAAGTGGAAGTGTGAAAATGCAAGCGGTCGCTCAAGCGTGGAATCCTTCGCTCGAGCGTAGAGGCAAAATTCTGGGTTTTCCAGATTTGCCTCCAAATTGCAAACTTTGAATTCAACATTCCAAAACTCATCCTCTTGGGTCAAAATTCTGGAAAACATTTAGAAACTCACAAAACATCAAGATTTAAGGATCATTTCATGAAATCAAGGCCCAAAAGCATGCCAGTTGTACACAAATTCAACTTAAACTTTATGAATGTTTCAAGAATATAACATGCATGAATTCTTTTGAACTCCACCACTCCAAAACATGATCAAACTTGGCAAATTGATGAAAACATGATGGATTCCCAAAACATAGGTGGGATGAACACATGCATTAAAGAGTTCTTTGAAATCATGCCCAATTTGTGAAGAAATGAACATGCATGCATGGTATTTCTCAATTCTCCTCAATTCTAGTGCAATTCCCTCATGAATTCGCCTAATTCACTTGAAGTCTTGTAGAGTCTAACTCAATTACACAATTAAGAGTTTGATTTCTTACCTAGAGACTTGAACTCACAAGAGTTGAAGTTGAAACTCTCAAATCTTCTTCAAATGTCAACAATTCCTAGCAATTCTCTCCTATCCCAACTTTGATCTCAATTTCCTTCCCTCTCATTCTCTCCCACGTTTTGCTTGTTTGAGCCACAAAATGAGGGATTGAAAATGTATTTTCCTAGTCTTGACTCAACAATTTGCCTTATATAGACTTGGGCAAAAATGTAATTATTTATTGATCAAGTTAATCAAGTAGATCTTAAATTATTTTAATTTAATCGTTCCAAACCGAATTTCAATTAAACCCACCATAAAATTCTATAAATCCTAATTAACATATAAATCAAGTCAATTTCTGAATCGGATGCCGATAAGGCCTTCAATTCACAAATCGAAACTAAAACATGAATAGATCTTTCTACATCAAACAGATAAAAATGCATTTAAAGCAACACACTCATGTAATTAATTTAGGAGTTTGTCTTAATTATTTACTTGGCATGTTTAATCATGAATTAGAGTTAATCATGGGTCGGGGTTGTTACAATATTCTCTTTAGATTTTATATAATCTATTGAGATTATTCCATTTGAGAGCAATTGCCTTACGGTATTATGTCGACGACGAATATGTCGTGACTTACCGTTATACATATGATTATGTGCCTTGCCTATTGCAGATTGACTATCACAATGAATGCAAATAGCTGGCACAGGTTTTGGCCACATTGGAATGTCTTCTAAAAAGTGGCGAAACCATTCTACTTCTTCTCCTACTTTGTCTAAAGCAATGAACTCAAATTCCATTGTGGATCGTGCGATGCATGTTTGTTTCGTGGATTTCCAAGAAACAATAGCGCCTCCTAGAGTAAAGACATATCCACTAGTGGATTTTGAATCTTTAGTATCCGATATCCAATTGGCATCACAATAACCTTCGAGTACTGCTGGATATCGAGTAAAATTCAAACTATGATCACGGGTAAATCTTAGATATCTAAGAACCCGAATGATCGCTTTCCAATGGTCTTCTTTGGGATTACTAGTGTATCTACTCAATTTACTGACAGCATAAGCTATATCAGGACGAGGACAATTCATTAGGTACATTAGACTTCCAATGATTTGGAGGTATTTTAACTGAGACACCGCATCACCTTTATTTTTTGATAAATAAAGACTGATGTCTACAGGTGTTCTAGCTACATTTATATCATCCTTGATAAATTTACCAAGAATTTTCTCAATATAATGTGATTGAGATAATGCATATCCGTCAGATGTTTTAGTAATTTTCATTCCTAATATTACATCTACGACCCCCATATCTTTCATATCAAATCTTCTATTCAGCATTTGCTTAGTTGATTTGATCATGTTTTGACTACTTCCAATGATAAGCATGTCATCCACATAAAGACAAACTATGACATATCCTTGGTCAGTGTTTTTAACATAGACGCACTTGTCACATTCGTTTATCTTAAACCCATTAGTAAGCATAGCATGATCAAATTTTTAATGCCATTGCTTAGGTGCTTGTTTTAATCCATAAAGAGATTTTACAAGCCGACAAACTTTCTTTTCTTGCCTCGGCACTATAAACCCTTCGGGTTGCTCTATATAGATCTCTTCATTTAGATCACTGTTTAAGAAAGCTGTCTTAACATCTATTTGATGTATTTCTAAATTAAACAACGTTGCTCTAGCAATAAGCATGCAAATGGATGTTATTCTTGTCACAGGGGAATATGTGTCAAAATAGTCCAGACCTTCCTTTTGTTTGTAACCTTTTACTACAAGTCTTACTTTATGCTTGTCTATTGAACTATCTGTTTTTATTTTTCTCTTGAATATCTACTTATATCTAAGAGGTTTAGAACCAGGTGGAAGATCTACCAATTCCCAAGTATGATTTTGCATAATGAATTCAATTTCATTATTAACAGCCTCTTTCCACAAAGGTGCTTCAAGATCTGTCATTGCTTCCTTAAAGCTTTGAGGTTCATTTCCTAACAAGTATGTCACAAAATTTGGACCAAAGGATTTTGATATTCTTGCTCTCTTACTCCGTCTTGGTTCATCATTAGTTAAATCCTGTTAGTCGAGACCATTACTAGTCTCTTGTGTTTGATTGTCATTAGTCTCTTGACTTTGTGTACAATCATAAGTTCTTTTTTGTGAACTTAATTCTTGTCCTTTCTTGTAAGGAAAGACATGTTCAAAAAATACAGCATTCCTTGACTCTATAATAGTGTTCACATTTATATCAGGTATTTCTGATTTATAAGTCAGAAACTGATACGCACTACTATTCTGAGCCTAACCAATAAACACACAATCCACTGTTTTTGGTCCAATCTTAGTCTTTTTAGGAACAGGAACTTCAACTTTTTCCAAACACCCCCACACTTTTAAGTATTTGTAGGAAGGTGGTCGACCTTTTCACAAATCATAAGGAGTGCTGTTAGTTTTCTTGTGGGGTATTCTATTAAGAACATACTTAGCAGACAATATTGCTTCTCCCCACAAGTTCCGCAGTAAGCCTGAACTTAGTAACATGGCATTCATCATTTCTTTAAGGGTTCTATTCTTCCTTTCAGCAATTTCATTTTACTGTGGAGAATAGGGTACCGTAGTTTGATGAATAATGCCATGTTGTGCACAAAATTCATTTAATGGTGCATCATATTCACCACCCCTATCACTTCTAACCATTTTAATGGTTTTTCCAAGTTGATTTTCAACTTCTGTTTTGTAGAGTTTAAACATTTCTAAGACTTCATATTTACTTCTAAGTAAATAAACATATTGAAAAATCTAGAAACCCTAGATGTTGATTTGTGATTATGTACCAATTTTAAGCGGAATATAACAATCCCAAACAAACAATCAAAGACAAATCGACACAACGATTTTACGTGGAAAAACCACAATTGGACACCTCCAACTGTGATAAAAAAACTACGGGCAACAGCCACAAGACAATCCACTAAGAAGTTATAAAAGAATTACACAGGTATACTCTCAATTACCTAGCGAATCCACAACGCCTAATTGAACCAACCTCTATGTGCCTCTTCCAACCCCATCTTCACCTCGGAATTGTCTTTCCAAAGAGCCACTCCAGGATCCACCGAAGCTTCAGACTCGAATTCTTCAGACTCCACTGAAGAACAACTCTCTCTTTTGTGTATAACAAACCAAACCTTTGATGTACTCTCTTTAAACCATGAGTTGAATACTCAATAAAAACATCAAAGAAACTAGCAAAATATCTCCAGATATAAACCTTAAGATCCAAAAAGAAGATCTGGAGAAGTTCCTTTAGTGTTGGGAGAAAACCAACTATTTATAGAAAACCAAAGCAATCCTAGTTTCAGAAGAAAACCAACTCCTTAACAAAACTGGAAATCTGGGATCGCACGGTCCGCTCGAGCGTAGGACTTCCCGCTCGAGCGGAGACTTCAAATTCCGTGATTTCATACAGGCTTCACGCTCGAGCGTCGGTTTCCACGCTCGAGCGTCGAATCACACCATCCAGTATTTTTTCAAGCATAGCAGAGATACTGTGAGCTTGTAAACCCCGCTCGAGCGCCCCTTTCCCCACTCGAGCGGGAAGACCAAAACTGGAAAATTTGACAGGCAACTTTGAATGCTTTTTTGCATTTTGCTTCGCCCCCGAGCTGACCGGGCAGCTCGACCCCCGTCGTAATCAGCGAAGTGGCAATCTTGAAAGCATTAGCACCACATACTACTCTGCAAGACACGATTCGGGTTGGATTCGCCTCTAACAACTCATAGCCTTACTGAAATAAAAATGTGAATAAAATTACAACTCAAAGGAGTTTTGTCAAACGGGGTTGCCAATAATAAAAACCTAACAATCTCCCTCTTTGGTAATGCCGTGACAAAACACACCTAACAAATAAAATCTTAATCACCCCAACCCATTACATCCAACAAAAACAAACTTCTTTCTCAAGGTCATGATCTGCAAAACAGCTATTAGTGCCACAATCTCCAAAACAACTATTAGTCCCACAAGAGTATAAGACAAAACAATAAACATAGGACAAGATTATCTTGAAGCATGAGATGGAAAACATGAATAGAAGCAGCTTGGAGATGTTAAGAACAACAACTCTCACACAACAAAAGCAAGATCATAAACCACACAAACAATGATATGACGATGTAAATATCAGGAGTATGCAAGAAGGAAATAATTTGCAAACAGTGCACAGAAACATGCAAAACAACTATCGCCAATTTCCCTTACCAAACAAATCAAAGTGTTCATGATAAACAACTCTTGCAATGACAAACCAAACTCCCTTACCAACCCAAATCAAGATGAACCAAACTCCCCCTCACTAAAAGCAACCACAAACACTGAAAACAGTGAACAAGAAAAAAATGACAAAAATAATATGGTGGAGCAAGCAAGGAATTTCTGATTTGTACCTTGAAAACACACAAGATTATCCAAGAAACACAATTACAAGAAAACACAATGTGCACAGCCTCTAGAAAATTCCTCATAAAAGAAAGTAATGCATTATGTGAAAAACATAGATCCCATGAGAAAAGTGTGTGTGTGACTCTTGGAGTTCGACAAACACTAGATTCAATCCTAGTAGTGATATGAAAGCTGGACCTCCGACAAGAGAATCTAAGCACAACAAAAGAAAGTCAAACCACTAGGAATCAAGGGGTATTTGGTGAGTAAAGGCGGAGGCTCCCCCTCAATCAATGAATCCTTTTTTTCTTTCTTTTTCACATTTTTTTTTCTTTTCTTTCTTTTGCATATATTTTTTTTTCTTTTGCATATTTTTTCTTCTTCTTTTTTCTTGTTTTTTTTTTCTTTTGCACACTCATTGGCGGCTAACACGCTCAAGAGTATGGAAACCAAACCAGAGAAGCATGGATATAATAAAGATAGCCTGGTTAGTGACTCTGAGGTAGCCTTTTCCTCATGGCTAGACTACAAAGAATAGAGGGGAAAGCTGTGGAGATGCAAAAAGATGGAAGATGGTTAAGAGACTCAACATCACCCATGATATGCTAGTATAGGTCAATTCCTCTAGAAAAGCAAAAGATACAATGCCAGAAGTCCATAGAGAAAAAATAATCACTAAGGCGGAAGACTCCGATATTTGCTAATCCAAGAGTGTGTACAGAATGAGACATACTAATCAAAGAACTCACACTCCATAATGAGTAATGACCATAGAAAGCACACACATATTAACATGTAATGGTTATTCTCATCAATTCCAATATGTACCAAGGACTGCTCAAAAATTTCAAGCTTGCAAAACCATACAAGAAAATCTTTTTGGGTTTTTTATTTTTATTTTTTTTCTAAACAAAGCAAGACAAAAAAAAAAAAAAACAAACATTCACACATTTTTTTCTCATTAAAAAAAAACACACAGAGACCCAAAAAACTAAACAGAGTAAACACATTAACACGAGTCAAGTTTTCTCACCCAAATCTTTTTGGTCTTAACAAAATCAGGTCTAGCGATCTTGGTAAGAGTCGTGGCGTTGTGAACACCCTCATGAATCTTGGTATTCCTAGACATGTAAGATTGTCTCCTAACCCAAAAAGTATTCGAATTTCGACCCTTTTGAGACACTCTCCCATGCAACTTATAACAATAAGGGTGAATATGACCATGCATACCACAATGATGACAAATAAAAACAGGATGTATAGGGTGTACCTTTTTTTCTTTTACCTTACCAACTCTAGGAAGTTTGAGAAGTCCATCCTCATGTTGAATTTTTTGTTCTTCTTTTCCTTGAGTTCTTGTATCATGAGATGTAGATGCACTCTATTTTTGCTCTTTATTATCACCAAAGCCAATGCCACTCTTGTCACAACTCATTTGTTAAGACCCAATGATATCCTCCAAAGTCTTTGATCCTTTGTTCCAAAGACCAATGGTAGCCATAGCACACTTGAGCTCTTCCTCTTTCTTGATCAATAGTTCTTCCAAAGCAACTTGTGACGTCTCGAGAGATTCAATCTTTTCTTTATCCATGGCATGGGTTTCCAGTAGCTCATTCCTCTCTGTCTCACAGGTCAATAGTTTTGCACAAAGAGCTTGTCGATCATTAGCTATCTTGATGGCATCAATCCTAGCCTCGGAAATCTCCTCCTTAAGTTTGACATTCTCACTTTCACATGCTTTGAGTTTCTTTGTGAGTTTGTCATTCAATTTGAATAAGTTAAGAGACTCCTTATACAACTTTTCATAAGCTTGCTCAAGCTCTTCATGATCACTCTCCGAGGATTCATCATCAGTTGTATTCTCAACTGACCTCTTCGGAGACTCTATTTGTCCTTCAGTTTCGGAAGCCACCATGAAAGCAAGGAATTGCTTATGTCCCTCTTCGCCTTGACCTTCGTTGTCACTTTCATCTTTATCAGATTCTGATTCATCATCCCAAGTGATGGCGAGGGCTTTCTTCTTCTTCTTCAACCGAGTGGGGCATTCTGAAGCAAAGTGGCCAAATCCTTGGCATTCATAGCATTGGACACTTTCAGAGTTCCCTTGTATCTTTCCTTTCTCCTTCTTGGCTATAGAATTAATTTTGAGTTTATCTTTGCCTTTAAATTTATGAGCATGAGTAGAGTCCGAAAGATTAGGATTCGTTTTCAAAAAAGATTTTTTAAATTGTTTAACAAAAGCATCCATAATCTTGGAATCTATCTCACAGTCCTCATCAGAATCCTCTACTACTTTATGAGCACTACTAAAAGCAACATCTTTTTGTTTCTTTTTGAAATTTCTATGTGCCTCATAAGTTTGGAGATTTCCAACCAACTAATCTAGCTTGAGGTTGTCAACATCTTGAGCCTCCTCAATAGCCGTAACTTTTGGTTGGAACCGATCAGGCAAGGATCTCAAAATTTTTCCCACAACTTTGGATTCTGGTATTTTTTTCACCTAAATTGAAGCTGGAATTTACAATGTCACTCAACTTCGCATAAAATTCATCAAATGTCTCATTATCTTTCATAGAAAAGTTTTCGAAACTGGATGTGAGCCTTTGGAGTTTTGAGCGTTTAATAGAATGAGTGCCCTCGTGAATAGTTTGTAAGATATCCCAAGTCTCTTTTGCGACTTCATAATTGCAAATACGGCCAAACTCTTCAGGTGTGACAGCGCAAAAGAGAGAATTGATAGCTTTACTATTTCAGCTACTATTTTGGTAAACAGTTGTGTCCCACTTATCAATTGGTTTGGGGAAAGTTATTCCATCAACAGTGATTGTTGGTTCAGTCCACCCATTCATGACGGATTGCCAAACTTTTTCATCAATAGATTTTAAAAAAGATCTCATCCGAGCTTTCCAAAAAGAATAATTGGATCCGTCAAGTAAGGGTGGTCGAACCATAGAATTTTCCTCACGTATTGACTCCATTATCACAAATCAAACAAGATCTCGTTCTAAATTTTTTTTTTTTTAAAAACAAAATAGAACGACCCGCTCTGATACCAAATGAAAAATCTAGAAACCCTAGATGTGGATTTGTGATTATGTACCAATTTTAAGCGGAATATAACAATCCCAAACAAACAATCAAAGACAAATCGACACAACGATTTTACGTGAAAAAACCACAATTGGACACCTCCAACTGTGATAAAAAAATCACGGGCAACAGCCATAAGATAATCCACTAAGAAGATATAAAGGAATTACACAGGTATACTCTCAATTACCTAGCGAATCCACAACGCCTAATTGAACCAACCTCTATGTGCCTCTTCCAACCCCATCTTCACCTCGGAATTGTCTTTCCAAAGAGCCACTCCAGGATCCATCGAAGCTTCAGGTTCGAATTCTTCAGACTCCACCGAAGAACAACTCTCTCTTTTGTGTATAACAAACCAAACCTTTGATGTACTCTCTTTAAACCATGAGTTGAATACTCAATAAAAACATCAAAGAAACTAGCAAAATATCTCCAGATATAAACCTTAAGATCCAAAAAGAAGATCTGGAGAAGTTCCTTTAGTGTTGGGAGAAAACCAACTATTTATAGAAAACCAAAGCAATCCTAGTTTCATAAGAAAACCAACTCCTTAACAAATCTGGAAATCTAGGATCGCGTGGTCCGCTCGAGCGTGGGACTTCCCGCTCCAGCGGAGACTTCAAATTTCGTGATTTCATACAGGCTTCACGCTCGAGCGTCGGTTTCCACGCTCGAGCGTCGAATCACACCATCCAGTATTTTTTTAGGCATAGCAGAGATACTGTGAGCTTGTAAACCCCGCTCGAGCGCCCCTTTCCCTGCTCGAGCGGGAAGACCAAAACTGGAAAATTTGACAGGCAACTTTGAATGCATTTTTGCATTTTTCTTCGGCCCGCGAGCTGACCGGGCAGCTTGACCCCCGTCATAATCAGCGAAGTGGCAATCTTGAAAGCATTAGCACCACATACTACTCTGCAAGACACGATTCAGGTTGGATTCGCCTCTAACAACTCATAGCCTTACTGAAATAAAAATGCGAATAAAATTACAACTCAAAGGAGTTTTGTCAAACGGGGTTGCCAATAATAAAAACCTAACACATATCAATATCTTGGGCAATCATCGATAAATGTTATGAAATACTTTTTGCCTCCTCTAGTGTGAATAAATTTAAGATCACATACATCTGTATGAATTAATTCTGGAGGTTCGATTTTTCTTTCAACCGATTTAAATGGAGCCTTAATTAGTTTCGCTTCTACATAAATCTCACATTTGTGATTAGGATCAATTTCAAACTTTGGTATATAACCCAAACCAATTAATCTACGCAAAGTATCAAAATTCACATGTCCTAATCTACCATGCCATAAATTCGACTCAAGAATATAAGCAAAAGATGTGTTATTCTTATTAATAGCAACTTTTGGTACAACTGTCATTACATTCAATTTGAAGAGACCATCACTAATGTATCCCTTACCAACATACATACCACTCTTTGTTAATACAAATTTATCAGACTCAAAGACAAGCCTAAAGCCATTTTTACTTAACAAAGAACTACAAACCAAATTCTTCCGGATGTCAGGTACAGGGTCAGTTCTTTTTCTGATGTCATCTTCAAGATCACCTTTCCTTGTCTAGCCACAGTAGAAGTAGAAGAATTTTTCATGAAAAGTTGTTCACCATTTGCAGTCTCATTGTAAGTAGTGAACATCTTTTTGTCTGCACAAATATGACGAGTTGCCCCAGTGTCAACCCACCATTCCTTGGGATTTCCAACCAAATTAGCCTCAGACACCACAGCAGAGAGGTTGATGTCATTCACCCCGTCAGAGATGTAATCTAATTCTGTCACATTGGCCTGATTGGTGGTCTTCTTGCTTGTACTTCCGTGATCCTTCTTAGGGCAGCGGCAGTCAGAGGCTCGATGTCCAGTCTTGCCACAGTTACAGCATTTTCCTTTGAACTTCTTGTTGCCATTGTTGTCGTCTTGTTTAGGACCATCTCTAGTAAACTTCCTATTTTTGTTATGTGGTTTGTGAACTTGTTTAACCACATTAGCCTTGGACTCTATGGGATTTTTTCCATTTCTCTTTTCAGCCTTTTGGTTATCTTCCTCAATTCTCAATCTTACAATCAATTCATCCATGGCCATCTCCTTACGTTTATGTTTTAAATAATTTTTGAAATCTCTCCAAGCCGGTGGTAACTTTTCCAGTAAAGCAGCCACTTGGAAAGACTCGCTAAGAGACATACCTTCAGAATAAATATCATGCAAAATTATTTGAAAATTTTGAACTTGAGAAATTACCGTTTGGGAGTCTACCATAACGAAGTCCAGAAATTTACCGACAGCAAATTTCTTCGTATCGGTAACCTCTGTCTTGTATTTTTTCCCATCCCCTTCTTTTCTTGTTTTCAGAGGGTTGTAAACATTATACAGCATGTTGTCAAGGCCATTAATGATGTAGTTTCTGCACAGGAAATCTGAATGTTTCCAAGCATCTACAGTGGCAACAATTTACCGATCACTTTCACCCTCTTTAAGTGCTGGAGCCTTTTCACAGAGAAACCGGGCCAGATTTAGAGTTGTAAGATAAAACAGCATTTTCTGCTGCCATCTCTTAAACTCAGTACCGTTAAATTTTTTCGGTTTTTCTCCATGATTTATTGGAACTTGAACATGGTTCTGGATAAGGACCGGAGTTGGTGTAACAATTGAAGTACAACTTCCAGTTGCAGTGTCAATTGCAGTAGCCATAATATCTGATTACAAAAATCAGAAGAAAACCAAAACACAAATTTATTTTCTAGTTACTAAAACCAGAAAATAAATTATAACACAAAATAATTTTATTTTCCTTGTTACTAAAACTAGAAAAATAAAATGTCACAATAATTTTCTGTAACACAAATTAATATTCTAAAAATTGCTAATGGCACCAGTATATTACTACTATTTGTCAAACAATATATTACTACTATTTGTTTTCCAACCAAAATATCACTTTGTGAAAACACAGAAAATTAAATACAATGAAGACACCAAAAAATAGTCTGTCTTAAGATTGTTGGACAATCTTCACTATATTTAAAGAAATAAATTCTGTTTGTGTACTAAACAATAAACAGAATACAAAAGAAATAAAGGAAAGGAAAAAGATTATTTGATTACAAAAATCAAACCAATAAATGAAAATAAATAACAAATTTTTATTTTGTTACAAAAACAAAATCAAAATTTGATTTAAATAAATAAAGCAGAAAATTAACAACCTACTTGAGATTAAATTCTTGAACAATATTCTGATCAAGTCCAGTGTTTGACACTTTGTCCTTAAGATAGATTCGTCATTTCCACGGTGCTTTCAGAATATGGACGTCTACCTCCCAGGATAAAATGATCAATTAATGAAAAATAGCAGCACTACAAATTTTTCGTACAACGAACACACTAAGTGTTTATACTCTTTCTCACAGAAATTTAGATGCAGCAAAATGTAGAAATTATTTGTAGAGGAGAAGTACAAAAATTGTGAATGAAAACATCAAATTAGGGTTGCCTATTTATAGATGTAGTGGTGGCTTTTCAATTTGAATTAAACATGTACCAAACCTGTTTGAACAGGTGCAATACTGTTTCAACAGATAACTGAATCTGTTCGATTTAATTTGCACAGATTTAAATCTGTTTGAACTTAAATTCAAACAGGTATGGGTTTTCCTTGAATTAAATGGACAGATTTTGAAGTCTTTCCAGAAGGTTTGGATAGATTTGAATTTAAACAGTCTGATTTTATTTTACCAAAAAATAAATTAAATTCAAATGTTTTTTGCTCAAAAAGCCCACACACCAACGCCCAAGCCAAGCCCAGCCCGCCCGGACAAGTGGCGGCGCGCATGTGTTTATTTTGGATCTAATGGGTCTAGCCACTTTGCTTATAACCTCCATCTCTACAAAACTTGGGTGCCCCTTGGGGCCTACCTTAAGTTCCAACTCCAAGTCTTATAAACCCACTCAAAAGTTTTCCACCAAATCAATGTGGGACAAGCCATTTTTCAAACCTTAAGGAATTTTCACAAAAAACTCCATTTCCATGGAGTTCACTTTGGCTTCAATTTCTCATTCACCCGATAATGGTTTTAAGTAATCAAATATACCACGTGAATCACAACGCAGCATAGAACGCGTTACCACTTAGACCTGCGAAATTCGGCACATGGGTCTCACCTAAAAATTAGACCAAAGTTTAGGAAAAAATCTGTTTTTCCAGATTTTTCCAAAACCAATTTCTAACAGTGGCGGCAATGACAAAGTGACGATGGGGTGAAATTGGTGGAAGCAATTGCAACAATGGTGGTGACAAACGAATTAATTTTTGAAAAATTACACGTAAGTGGGATATTTACAAAATATTTACAAATGATGAATGAAATGTTTATAAATTTAATTAGTAATATTTATAAAGTTTGCCATTAATTTGATTTTTTTTTTGAAAAGGTACACAGAGTTGTAATTCCTCCTTAATTTTTTTTAGTGTTACTTTTTTTATTGTTTTACTTTTTAATCTATAATTAACTTGGGAGCTGTTATTCACATTTCACTTTGCTACAAAAAATATACTTCTTTCTTTATCTTTATTATATATGGTTATATTAATACATTTTTTTACTTTTGTACATATACCTCAATTATTAAACTATTTTAGTAATTATGTGTGGGTGTAAAAGTAAAAAGGGTTCTAATGTAACTAAGTATTAATAAAGACAAATAAAGGAGTGTATTTGAAGTAAAATGGAGTAAGAATAACAGTTTCCATTAATTTTTAACAAAAACTCACAAAGAAAGTTATAGTGCAGTGAGTGACATTGATAAAATTTTAGTTTCGAAAATATTCTTTGCCTAAATCAATTTAATTTCTATTTTTTGTTATACGAAATACTAAAAAATACTTTAAAAATAATAATAATATTTTTTTTGTCTAAAGGATTAATAGAATAGGAATTTTTTACAAGCTGGCAAAGCATGCAGATCCCCTAATGAAGAAATGATATGAACCAGAAAGTGGGTAAAACCGCGTTGTGATGGTTGGTGGATGGAGATTTAGTGAATCCACGTGAATGAATGTTGGTCGTTGTTTGGCGATTTAATTCATGATGACGGTGATATAATTAAATAAATACTAATAAATGGTGATGAGGCTATCTTCTAACTACTACTATTCTATCGTGGTAGCCAGGGGTAGGGGATGCGGCTAGGAGGTTAATTAAAAGCTTCTTCTAAACATATTTTCATAATTTAAATTATTTATAGAGTTACTTAAAAATCTTATTTATAAATATTATGATCGTTCAGGTCTTATTTAAATTTTTTTGCACCAATAAATCCTATTTAGTAAAATTGAGAATATTATCAATTTTTTTTCAATTTGTAAAACTAAGAACATTATCAATTTTGCATAATAATGTTCAAGATAATTGTTTCATTCACTGATATAAAGAAAATAGAGCATAAGATTAAACGTTTTTGCCCTTCTACTTATTGGTTTGTTTCAACTATCCAATAAAACCGAGAATATTAACAGTTTTTTTCAGTTTTAAAACTGAGAACATTATTAGTTTTTTGATTTTTAAAGTTAATTTTTTTTTATTTTTTATTTTTTATTTTTTATTTTTTATTTTTTATTCAGTTTTGCACATCAATGTTCTATCATCATGCTCCTTTATAGACATAAAATTTTCAATAATGCACAAAAAAATAATTAAGTTTTTTTAATTTTTTTTCACACATAATTTTTTTTTAGTTTTTTCAATTTTAAAGTTTTGAAAATCAAAATAAATGTCAAATCATCATATTCCTTTATAGATAATCATAAATGATGAACAATCATTATTTGAAGAGTAATTCCAACTATTAAAAATTTAATGGGACTTAAAAGTTCAAAATATCTTAATTAAAACTTAATAAAGTATAAATTCATATATGCGGACTTGTGCATAAATGCTCCTTATTTATATTATAAAGTTTGTGAAATATATTATTCATAAAAAAAATTAATTTAATTAGAAATATATAATCTCATGATTAAATCTTTATTATTTTTTTAAAAAGTATTAAAATCATACTAATCATTTTATGAATATTACAATATAACAATTTGAATCATCAAAATAGACTCAATACAAAGGCTACAGTGTCTTATGGCACAGCAGTATCCTAACTCCGGTAAACAGCCAACACCTCCTTTTAACCTCGTACTATTCTGCTATGTTTCTACCTTTTAAAATACCTACAACACACCATTCAATTTAATTGATGAATCAATCAATGGGATTGTTTGATATTGTTTGTAATTTTTTATTATTATTTTAAAAGTTTATTGTTTGGTACAATTTGTATTTATAACAAATAATGTAAATAAGTTTTTTTTTTTTTTCTTTTAAATCTTTGACGACCATGGTAAAAGGCTGTCACGTAAAAAAAAAAATGGAAAAAAAACACTTTTATTGATGCATATAACATTAAGATACCGTTAAAAAATATATATTAGTGAGAAATAGAAATTGTTATTTTGAAGAATTTTTAATTTTTAATTTGTACTTTTATATTGTTACGCTCACACATTATTGTCAATTACCGACTATTGCCGGTTGTAATCACCGTCGCTCAACGAGTCAGCAGAAACTCATCGTTGCTAACATTAAAGGCTTGTGACGACCGATAATGGTAATAGATTAGTGGAGTAATATAGTATTTCAAGTTAGAATAGCTAGTTAATTTGTGTTGTAATTAATTAATTAGAATAGATAGTTTGAATAAGCTAGTTAATTTCGGTGTTTTAATAATTAGTTAGCTAAAATAGCTAGTTAGTTTCATTCGGACCCTCTTGTGTGAGGGTCAATATGTAATAATGCGTATATGTCTTCCAACCCCCGTTCTTTCTCCCTTTTATTTTTTTGCTTATATTGAATAGAATAGATCATCATGTTTCTTTTAGCATTTCCCATAATTTGCATCCATTTGTCTTGCATGCACAAAGTTCAGCTCATCATTCTAACAACATTGTCATTTATTACTTTTTTAAAAATGTGCTTAAACTGCATGCTATCAAATTGATTCACATGCCATGTTAGTAGCCGAGCCTATTTAAATTGCATATTGCATATGTTGCATTAGTCATATTGCATTAGTTAGGGCCATGCATGTTTTCTAAATCTTTTGCTTTGATTGGCTTACCTTGGAATACTAGGTGAGCATTTATTGCTTTACCATATCGCATGCGTGTGATTGTTCACATATTGGGCATGATTACTATTAAGCTAATTGCTTAAGTGATATCTCTGTTTGAATTTCTATGAATGAAGGCTAATTGCTTAAATTGGACTGATTTGATTAAATATACATATGAGCTCATTTTTTAAGTGACACGTGTTCAAAACAATTTTTAAATAGACATGAAATCAAAGTGTTCCTGTGATGATTAGGTGCGCTACTCGTTTCGTTTTTCCTCGTTTAATTTTGGGTTGGTCATGTTACGGTGTCGGTTTGACTTGGAATCTTGTTAATCGTTTGGGTTCATTATGTTTGAGAGTTTTTCCTCAAAACTTTGTTCTTGTTTATTCCGGTGTTGAATTTCACATGTTTCGGAGGGTAAGGGTTCGGTCCGGAGTGCCAGGGATTGAGTTGAGGAAATTCTAGGCTAGAGGACCAGGGCCGCACATGCGGGAAAGGGGCCGCACATGCCGGGGGGGTGAGGCCGTACGTACGGGAATCTGAGAAATTCTAGCTTGCACACTGCATTATATGCAGGTGCGGAAGGAGGTGCGGATTGGGAGGGCCGCACGTGCGGGGATGAGGGCTGCACTTGCGGGAAGCATGCTTCGCACGTGCGGGGGTAAGTGCCGCATGTGCGGGATGGGCTGAGTCCAAAAATCAGCTTTTCTTCTTTCCTTGGGTTGTGTGTATCTCATTGTTTGTATATCACTTTCTCTCTAAAAAGCCTTTTCCCCTCATTCTCTCTATATTTCCTACACCAAACAAGATTAAAGCCTTGATTCCTTTAGATCCATTGAAGTTTCAACCCAAGTTTCTTCATCAAAGTTGGAGAGCTATCTGAGAGCTTCATTTTGTACGGTGAAGATCGTGTTTTAACACCATTATATTCGAGGGTTTCTTCTCAATCTCCTTCAAACTTGAGGTAGGGACTTCTTTGAGTTATACATATGTTTTTGCAAGGTTGATATTAAACTAGGAGTTTTCTTGATGTTAATAAGAAAGTTTTGATTTTTGGCTCAAGAATGTTATGATTTTCAAAAGTGGGTTTAACCTTGTTTCTTTTAAATGATCTCTTGAGGGCATTTTATTTACTTTTGAATTTGACGTTCTACATGCTATAAATTCATGTATGTAATATCATTGAATGTATAATTCGCATGTGGGACTATTTTGTACAAACTTCTATGATCAATGTTATAGTGATTGGGGAATTGCTATTATTCTTTAATGAATGTCGGCTGATGTACCAAGATTATGTTGGGTAAATTTTGGGGCATTACAGTTCCAAATTTTGCAAATTAGTCTATACTTGTGTGTGCATCACATAGTAAATTGGCTTAATAATCGGAACAAGAGCATATAATGTAAATATGAATCATATCATGATTAGTAGAGGCCGATCTTTGATCAGGCGAGTGGGGTGCTCAATTCATGACTTTCCCCTCTCATACCTAAGTTCCTGAGCTGAGACACTTTGGTGATGACGGACATGTGGCTTTTGGCACGAGTCGCGGGTTTCCTAAATTTCTCAAAAATATTTAGGTAGTGACTTTGTAATTTGGCAAAGTAGCTCATTTTTGGCATTTTGATTCAAAATCGATTTTCCAAAAGATTTGCTAGATTTGGACTCATTTTTGTTTATCTATTTCACATTGCACTTGTGAAATCAGATTTAGAACCATGGGAGTTCAAACTGTAGGACTGTCATATCCGAAAGGAGCACGAAAAGCAAGCTACACCATTCTATCGTGGTCCTCATCGACCAACCTTTGAAAAAAGTTATGCAATAACTAGAGTCATTAGGCAGGCTCATGTAGTGGTCAGTTATAATGACCCCGCCACGTATAATATCTTATATTCAAGTAATTATAAGGAGACTTGGATTTTAATTAGTCATTATGAGAAGTATTGAGAATTATGAGATTTGGAATCTATGAGAGTTATTGGGCTTGATTCGCATATGGTTTTGTCAAGTATTTATTTTGAAAGCCTAATGGGTTAAGGAGGTAAAATTAATGAGTTGAATCAATTCGATTTCAAGTATTGGACCATATGGGAGTTTAATTAAATATTCGATTCAGTTTAGTAAAATTAGGATTTGATTAATTGGGTTCAAATTGGAGTTAATTAAATTAATTAAGTTATGAGGATTGAGAATTGCGATTAGTTTGAATTAAATTATGAGGTGCCCAATAAGCAATTTATTGGCGGAGATTTTTAATTTTAATATGAAATTGAAGACCTTAATGATTTGAGAAACCAAAATTGATGGGGACAATAAACTTAATTTGATATTTGGAGCCTTTTGGGAGTTTGATTGAAAATCTGATTCAAATTCATAAAATTTAAATATAATTAATTGGGCCTTAATTGAAGTCAATTAGGCTAATTAAATTATGTTGGATTTGTGATTAGTTGTGATTAATTAAATTATGTGCTAATCAAGATTTATTAAGACTAATTATTAATTATAATTGGTTAAGATTAAGTGGGGTTTAATTAAATGAATATATAATTAGTCACTAAGCTAATCCTATTCATTTACTTTAATCAAGAGAAAAGTGTAGACAAACCTAGAGAGAGTGTGTGTGAGTTATATGTGCTGGAGCCTAAAAAAAAAAAAGGGGGTGTGCACGTGTATATGGTGCGGGTGAGCAAAAGGTAGGTGTAATCCATTTGGTTCAAAAACACATTTTGCTGAGAATGAAACTCTAGAGAGAGAAAGAGTAAGCTCATGGACTTCAAGAAAGAAGAAAGAAGAAAGAAGAAGAGAAATTGAAGGGGGAAACTCAAGAATTCACCAAGGAACTCAAGAATTCAAGTTCTAGGTAAGCATTTCACCCTTAATTTTTGTACATAACTCACCCATCACATGAATTCAAGAAACAACTTGAACCAAATGCATGTAATATAGAGAAATTGAAGAGTTAATTCATGAACATAATTAAGGTTGATAAACTTGGAAATAATTGTAAGAATTCTTCAAATTGAGCTTGGATTTGGAAACCTTGATATATATGAGATATATGTTTGCATGCACCATGAATTTTGAAAGGATTTGAGACATTCAAGTTCATATTTTGAAGAAGGAAAGGAAAAAAAATAACGGGGGAAAAAGTTTTATAAAGATCAAGTTTATGAAAATTTGGAGTTACTCCTAAAATTAGATAAGGTTTTGATTTTATAATGGAAATTAGACATTGACTTGATTTTGATCTCTAACCCATGCATGTAATGTAAGAGTTTTATTGAATATATTTTGGAACATCTATGATTATGAATTAAGTTTTGGGTGTGATATGAAGAAAATTAATTAAATCTGAATTTAGATAAATCAAGAAATAAATTATGACTTAAAATTTGACAATCTAGAATTGGCTTGATTTTGAATTGAAATTTCATGCATGCATTGTGGATTTTTCAAGATTTTAGAACTTTTATTCATATTTTAAAGTTTATGAGTTTGGGATTGAGTTTTGATATAAATTAAGAAGTCAAATTATGGTTTGAGCTTGATAGTGAAGAATTGTTTGGGTTTTGATAAATGTTTCATGCATGCAAATGATTTTCTAAGAAACTTATAACTTTAATTTCATGTTTTAAAGGAAAATAGAAAGAGTTTGAAGTCAATTTTATATAATTAAAAAGAAAATGAGGAATTGGAGCTATGTTCAAATTTATGGAAATTAATTTAGAAATTAATCACATTGAGTTTCAATTGTACATGCATTATGAATTTTTCAAGAGTTTTGAAAGTTTAATTCAGGTTGTTAGGTTTTTATTCTTGGCAATCCCGTTTGACAAAACTGCTTTCAGTTCTAATTTTATTCGCTCTTGTATTTTAGTGAGGATATGAGTTTATATGTGAATCCAACCCGAATTGTGCCTTGCAGAGAAGTTTGTGATGTGAATTCTTTCAAGATTGCCATTTCGCTGACTATGATGGGGATCAAAGTTTCTTGTCTGCCTTTGCTCGCTCGAGCGAAGGAGTCCTCGCTCGAGTGAAGGTTGTGTCTGTAGAAAAACCTGGGAAGGACAATTGTACGCTCGAGCTCAGGTTGCGTGGCTCGAGCGAAGCCACTTATGGAAAGCACGCGTTTTTGGTTCCTCGCTCGAGCGAGAGAGTCTTCGCCCGAGCGAGCTTCGCGATTCAGATTTCTATAAGTACGTGTTTCTGTCAGATTTTAGGATTACTCCTTCAGATCTTCTTCTTGGATATTAGGGTTTATATCTGGGGCTAGTTTGCGGTTTTCTTTGATGTTTAATTCAGTATTCAACTTATGGTTTAAAAAGTATACATCAAAGGATTGTTTGTTTATTCTAAAAAAAGAGAGTGTTCTTCGGTGGATTCTGAAGAATTCGAGCCTGAAGCTTTGGTGGATTCTAGAATGGCTCATCGTCAAGACAATTCTGAGGTGAAGACGGGGCTGGAAGAGACACATAGGGGTTGGTTCAATTCGGGCGTAGATTCGCTAGGTAATTGAGAGTATACCTGTGTAATTCCTTTATATCTTCTTAGTGGATTGTTTTGTAGCTGTTGCCCATGGTTTTTTTTTCACAATTGGAGATGCTCTAATTGTGGTTTTTCCACATTAAAATCGTTGTGTCAATTTGTCTTGATTGTTTGATTGGGATTGTTTTATTGCTTAAAATTGATACATAATCACAAATCAATATCTAGCGGATTTCTAGATTTTTCAATTGGTATCAAAGCAGGTCGCTCTATTTTTTTTAAAAAGCTATTAGAGCGATACTTGTTTGATTTGTGATAATGGAATCAATTCGTAAGGGAAATTCTATGGTTCGACCACCCCTACTTGACGGATCCAATTATTCTTTTTGGAAAGCTCGAATGAGATCGTTTTTAAAATCTATTGATGAAAAAGTTTGGTAATCTGTCATGTATGGGTCGACCGAACCAACGATTACCATTGATGGAGTAACTTTTCCCAAACCAATTGATAAGTAGGACACAATTGATTACCAAAATAGTACCTAGAATAGTAAAGCTATCAATTCTCTCTTTTGCGTTGTCACATCTGAAGAGTTTAGTCGAATTTGCAACTGTGAAGTCGCAAAAGAGGCTTGGGATATCTTACAAACTATTCACGAGGGCACTCTTTCTGTTAAACGCTCAAAACTTCAAAGGTTCACGTCTAGTTTCGAAAACCTTTCAATGAAAGATAGTGAGACCTTTGATGAATTTTATGCGAAGTTGAGTGACATTGTTAATTCTAGCTTCAATTTAGGTGAAAAAATACCGGAATCCAAGATTGTAGGAAAAATTTTGAGGTCCTTGCCCGATCGGTTCCAACCAAAAGTTACGGCTATTGAGGAGGCTCAAGATGTTGACAACTTAAAGCTAGATCATTTGGTTGGAAATCTCCAAACTTATGAGGCACATAGGAATTTCAAAAAGAAACAAAAAGATATTGCTTTCAGTAGTGCTCATAGAGTTGGAGAAAATTCTGATGAGGATTGTGAGATAGATTCCAAGATTACGGATGTTTTTGTAAAACAATTTAAAAAATCTTTTTTGAAAAAGAATCCTAATCTTTTGGAATCTACTCATACTCATAAATCCAAAGGCAAAGATAAACTTAAAATTAATTTTGTAGCCAAGAAGGAGAAATGAAAGATACAAGGGAACTCTGAAAGAGTCCAATACTATGAATGCCAAGGATTTGACCACTTTGCTCAAGAATGCCCCACTCGTTTAAGGAAGATGAAAGCCCTCGCTATCACTTGGGATGATGAATCAGAATCTAATAAAGATGAAAGTGACAATGAAGATCAAGGTGAAGAGGGACATAAACAATTCCTTGCTTTCATGGCGGCTTTCGAAACTGAAGGATGAACAGAGTATTCGAAGAGCCCAGTTGAGAATGCCACTGATGATGAATCCTCGGGGAGTGATGATGAAGAGCTTGAGAAAGCTTATGGAAAGTTGTATAATGAATCTCTTAACTTATCCAAATTGAATGACAAACTCACTATGAAACTCAAAGCTTGTGAAAGTGAGAATGTCAAACTAAAGGAGGAGATTTCTACGGCTAGGATTGATGCCATCAAGATAGCTAATGATCGACAAGTCCTTTGTGCAAAACTCTTGACTTGTGAGATAGAGAGGAATGAGCTACAACAAATCTGTGCAACATATGAAGAAAAGATTGAATCTCTTGAGATGTCTCAAGTTGCTTTGGAAGAACTAATGATCAAGAAAGAGGAAGAGCTCAAGTGTGCTATGGCAACTATTGGTCTTTGGAACAAAGGATCAAAGACTTTGGACAATATAATTGGGTCTCAACAAATTTGTTCTGACAAGAGTGGCATTGGCTTTGATGGTAAGAAAGGGCAAAAACAATGTGCATCCACATCTCATGATACAAGAACTCAAGGAAAGGAAGAACAAAAAATCCAACATGAGGATAGACTTCTCAAATCTCCTAGAGTTGGTAAGGCCAAAGAAGAGAAGGTACACCCTATTTTTATTTGTCATCATTGTGGTATGTATGGTCATATTCGCCCTTATTGTTATGAGTTGCATGAGAGAGTGTCTCATAGAGATGGAAGAAATTCCAATATCTCGTGGGATAGGAGACACTTCATTGGTCGTAAGGAGATTAAAGGTCATATTAGGCCTTGTTACTTTGATTTGCTTGAGACCAAACATGGAGCGAGTTTGCATTTGCCTAGACCTAGAAGTAGGAAGTTGAAAACCACGCCGAGACGGGTTCCTATTGAAAGGGAAGGGAACCACAACATCAAGACACCACCCAAGAACCGCAATTCTCACAACTTTGTTCATACTTAAGCGGTTTGGGTAAGAAAAATTGACTTGTGTTAAGTTGTTTATTCGGTTTTTTTGTGTTTTTTTTTTGGATTTTTGTGTGGTTTTTTTGTTCTTTTTGGGTCTTTTAATGTGTGATATCATTTAGTATGTGCTTGTTTTTTTTGTCTTGCTGTTTTTTTTTTTTGTAAAATAAAATAAAATAAATTAAAAAAACCAAACAGATTTTCTTAGTATGATTTTGCAAGCTTAAAATTTTTGAGATGTTCTTGGTACATATTAGAATTGATGAGAATATCCATTACATGTTAATATGTGTGTGCTTTCTGTGGTCGTTACTCATTATGGAGTGTGTGTTTTTTGATTAGTATGTCTCATTCTATACACACTTTTGGATTAGCAAACATCGGAGTCTTTTGCCGTAGTAATTTTTTTTCTATGGACTTCTGGCATTATATCTTTTGTTTTTCTAGAGGAATTGACCTATACTAGCATATCATGGGTGATGTTGAGTCTCTTAACCACCTTCCATCTTCTTGCATCTCCATGACTTTCTCTTCTATTCTTTGTAGTCCAGCCATGAGGAAAAGGCTACCTCAGAGTCACCAACCAGGCTATCCTAATTATATCCATGCTTCTCTGGTTCGGTTTCTATACTCTTGAGCGTGTCAGTTGCCAATGAGTGTGCAAAAGAAAGAAAAAAATGTGAAAAAGAAAGAAAAAATGTGCAAAAAAAGAAAAGAAAAAAATGTGAAAAAGAAAGAAAAAATGTGCAAAAGAAAGAAAAGAAAAAAAAAAGTGAAAAAGAAAAGAAAAAAAAGGGATTCATTGATTGAGGGGGAGCCTCCGCTTTTCCTCACCAAATACCCCTTGATTTCTAGTGGTTTGACTTTCCTTAGTTGTGCTTAGATTCTCTTGCCGGAGGTCCAGCTTTCCTATCACTACTAGGACTTGAATCTTGTGTTTGTCGAACTCCAAGAGTCATACACAAACTTTGTTTCATGGGATCTATGTGTAGACGTCCCCGAACGCCCCGGGAAGGATGACCCCCGTTCCGTTCACTTTGCGGGTCTACTACAGTTCGGACTCGATTGTCACGGTTCTAAATCTGAACCAAAGAGTCCAAATCCGGCAAATCGTTTTGAGAAAAAAAAAACAGATTTTGAAAGAAGTGCCAAACATGGACTGCTTTGCCAGATACAGAGTCGCCACCTAAATATTTTTTAATGGGGAAATTTAGAAACCCTGACTCGGTGCCAAAGGCCACATGTCCGTCATCACCAAAGTTGCCTCGGCTCGGGAGCTTGGGTACGATTGGGGAAGGTCAGCTATGAGCAGCCCCTCTCGCCCGGTCCGAAGACCGGCCTCTACTAACCGTGATATCCGATTTTGAAAACGTTATGTGTTCTTATTCCGGTTATTAGCCTAGAATTACTATGTTATGCGCACAGCAAACAAGTATAGACTAGATTGCCTAATTTGGAAATAAGCATTGCATATCCGTTTGTCTTGAAAAACACTTTGGAATTTGCTACTCGCAAGTAGGCTAAAATACGGATTTCAACGAGTTTTTCCAACTCAGACAATCCAACCTTCACCCACAGGCAATCAAACAGTTTATCTCACATAAGCAATTAGCCACATGGTAAGCATGCTGTCATGATAGCACTCACACGCATGCGATATGCTAAAGCATGAAAATACTTACATCATACTCCGTGCCAAAACAATAAACTAATTAGCAAACATGCATGGTCCTAGTTCATGTTAAGTTGACTAATGCAACACATACAGGATGCAATTAGGGTAGGCTCGGCTAACCTAAACATGACATGTGAAATGCAATCAATTGATGCACATATTCAATTTGGAATTGAAGTACAAATGTAGTTAGCATGATGCGCCGAGCCCGGTACATGCAAGACAAATGAATGATGCACGCATGCATAGCATAAGGTATGCTAATTTAAATATGCCCTAATCTACCATCATAAGCGGGTAAATAAAAGGGAAGAAAGAAGTGGGGATTAGAAGACATGCACACACACACACCCACACTTATTACAGATTCGCCCTTGCCCGGAGGGACCAAATAAATATTACAGATAATTAACCTACAAGCTAATTAAATATTACAGGCCATCTAATTAGCTAAGCAAATTAACTAATCTAGGGAAAACAGTAAACCGCCTCGGGAGGAGAGCCTGATGCAATGCATGCTCGGTCTTGCTCTGAAGTACACTGCCATGCGCAAGCTGCCTCTGTTTTCCCTCTTGTACTCCTTCAAAGGCTTCCAAAGCCTCAGGGTTGCCTCTCTGAGCACTGTACAGTACCACCGGCTGGATAGAATGGCCACCGGCCGTAGGAGATGTTCGTCGGCTGAGAATGAATCCATCGGCCACCAATTGTTTGCCGGTCGGCACTCTGTGCAGTCGATCGGCAAAAAGTTCCTGCAGAACCTGTTTGACAGTAGTAGAGGACAGAGCTTTTGCATGGCAATGCAATTCAAGCCATATATGCACCAATCATGTCCCTTATCATGTTAGTGACTCAAAGGGACATGCTCCTTGGTTCTCGGACCATCAATCGCGTATTTCCATGCGTGATGGCCCAAGGGACCAAGTGTGCACATTTTGATGTCAAATGCAATGCAAACCAACAAACCAAAGGGGCCCAATTCCTATCACTAGATCAAGGAACAAGGCATGCATGCAAGATGCAATGCAACCTAGGCATATGAACTAGCATGCAACATGGACAATGCAATGTATACATGCAAGCATGCAAGCAAACGTGCAAGGTAAGCATGCAAGCAAGCATAGGATGGACTAGGCAGCCTTAAATAGACCTAAAACAGTGGCCAAAGTGCTATGAAATGAGGACTAAACACACATACACACATGCACATGTTAAAGGGCTAACACTCAAGCACAAAAGGGCAACTCTCAAGCACACTTGAAAGAGGCATAACATGGACTAATGGCATGCAAGATAAGCTCTGAAAATCATGTTACAAAAGGTGCTGAACCAATTAAACGAGACAAACAAGGCATGCAAACAAGGCCAAAAACCCAAGACAAGCCAAGAGGCTTAAACCAAGACTAAGTCCACCAAGCCTCACAAGGCTAAGAGGACTTAAAACAAGTCTAAGGCAGGCCTAGACAACACCCAAGGGACACCTAGATGGCATCTAAGTGGCTCAAATTCAAAGGGTATGCACAATGGCCAAAACATGGAGCATGCAAGACAAGCTTTCAAAGCTTCAAAGAGGCATCCAAGGCAAGCATACAAGCATGTTAAAGGGACTGAAATAACATGGCAAATGGTCCCAACCCACTAAATTAAGGCAAGGATGCATGCTATACATTCACACACTTAAGGCCAACAAACCAAAAATGCAAAGGGGCTATACTAAGCATGCCAAAGTCGACCCAAACAACTAAGGACATCACACTCAAACTAGCAAAATAAGCACAAAAGCTTCACAAAGCCAAGCCTAAAACATGCTAGAACAATGGTTTACAACCTAAGGCATGTTAAGGCAACAAAATGACATTACAAGGCATGTATGCTAAGCAGGCATGGTGTACCAAAACCAACATACAACAATGCTATTTCATGGTAAAATAAGCATAAATAACAGCCAAGGCATGGTCAACATGAGGCTTAGCTAGGTGCTCATTAAAGAGGCAAAAATGGCCCTTTTCAAGGACAATAAGGAGAGGGGGGGCCCTCTCCTTCTTGGGACTTCAAGGCACCATCCTTACCACTGAAATCCCTCAAGATTTCAGTGGTGAGGAGGCCCAAACACCAAAGTCCCGGAGCTTACTCAAAATAGCACAAAATGGAGCCCCTCAAGGCTTAAGAGGGGTCAAACACCTCCAAACCACAAAACACTCTAAACAAACTATTTAGAGGGCCCAAAAACAGAACTTTTTTATATTATACACTAAGCTCAAAAACAGTTCTAAGATAGGAAAAAATAGTATGCAAGAATGGGGTAAAAAGGAGCAAGTTTCTTACCCTTGTTGACCTTCTTCACAAATGGCGGACCAGCTGCCTCCTTGAGCTTAAAACCACCCAAGAACCTCAAGAACAACCTCTTAGAACCTCAGTAGCCAAGGGAAGGTGTAACACTATGTGTTTGTGTGCAATAGTAAGCCTAAACACATACAAATACAAGAGAATGAGAGATATAGATATAGGATAGATACAAAATCATAAACGTAGAACCAGAGCTCCCCTGAACTTTTCTAACAAATCTCCAACCCTAAAGCCAAGAGAGGAGGGCTCCTCTTATAGAGAAGCCAATCTTGTAAAGCTTACTCGAGAAGCTAACAAGGAAGCCATCCCTCCATACACGTGTATGGAGGGGAACAAAATGCAAGCCAGCTGTATTAAAATATGTGCAAAAGCAGATGAACAGTAGTCGGCTGCTTAAAATTGCCATTTTGAGAAAATGGACTGCCGACCGGCAATATACATTGCCGATGGCAACAAAACACCAGCCGGTGGCCTCTAGCCATGGCCGGTGATGTGTGGGGATGCCTCACAAGGCATTCCCTGCCCCTCTAAGGCAAAACACAAGTGTTTGGTGCAAAACCAGACACTAAATAGTCGAGTTCGGAGATCCTGAGGCAAGGCGCGTAGCCGAGACCTCCGGGAACTCCAAACGAACACAAACATGGATGATCACCGGGTGTTCAAACGGTGACGTCCAAGTCTTGAGGACGGTCAAAAATGGGGTGTCTACAGTTGCCCCTCTTTGACAGAACTCGAAAGTCATAACAATGACGGGAGTGAATGTCAAAGCCCAGAGACGACCCATTTTTGACAAGGCCGAAGACTTAGACAAACATGCAAGACAAACAAGGTATGCGCCCGAAGGCAGGGGCAAAATGCAAGACAATGCACGAAGCCGAGCATAACTTATGATCATGCAAAGAAAAGCTGTAACGAAGCACACATGCAACAGTTTTAAGCTAGCATACACCAAACTACATTACAATGCAGAAAGGATGTAAGAGAATTATGCAATTCTCGAGACGTCTCACGTGGAGGATACAATACCTATCTGGTTCGTCTGGTTCCACCAGCTGCAAATGAACCGTACATACAATATCGTGCCTGTAAAGAAAACAACTTAACAGGTATGATATTGTTAGCAACATGCATGACAATGCAAGAATGAATGCAAAATGATATGCAATATATACAAAACAATGTATAAATAATGCAAATGAAAATGCAATGCAATTGAAACAATGCGAACTACATGCAAAGCAATTGAATCATGATCCAATCATGAGCGGTTTGAAACCACACAAATGTCAAATAGATTGATGGAGGTAACAAGTCCGTCTACCATAGAACGGTCCACTGAACTATGAGTAATGTAGACGGACACGAGTATTGGGTGGAATGACATAAGTGGGGTAACGACCCGCTGGAGAAAGAATGATGATCCTAATGCCGGATGCAAAAATTACACTACAATGTAATATCTACAATGGATATGGCATGCAGCCAAACCAAATCTTGCCTAGGAAAGGCATGTACACAAACAAGCCGCGGCTAACATAGAACGGTCCACTGAACTATGCTTTGACACGAGAAGTATGGGCACATACCAGACCAAGCTCAACATGGAAAGGCGCAAGCCATAGATGGAAGGTGATGCAATGAATGCATGCAAACTAAAATGCAATAGAAATGGATACAATGGATATGGCACGCGGGCCAAACCAAATCTTGCCTAGGAAAGGCATGTACACAAACAAGCCGCGGCTAACATAGAACGGTCCACTGAACTATGCTTTGACACGAGAAGTATGGGCACATACCAGACCAAGATCAACATGGAAAGGCGCAAGCCATAGATGGAAGGTGATGCAATGAATGCATGCAAACTAAAATGCAATATCTACAAATATGCAATGGAATGGATATAATGGATATGGCACGCGGGCCAAACCAAATCTTGCCTAGGAAAGGCATGTACACAAACAAGCCGCGGCTAACATAGAACGGTCCACTGAACTATGCTTTGACACGAGAAGTATGGGCACATACCAGACCAAGCTCAACATGGAAATGCGCAAGCCATAGATGGAAGGTGATGCAATGGATGCATGCAAACTAAAATGCAATATCTACAAATATGCAATGGAATGGATATTTATAAAAATGCATGACAATGCAGTATGATGCGATCTGCTGGGGAAAATGCAATGGATGCATGCAAGCTACAATGGAAATGCATGACAATGCATGTTTATTTTCTACAATGCATGACAATGCAATATTTACCATGTATGCATGACAATGCACTACTTACAATGGATGCATGACAATGCACTATGATGCAACGGCTATAATTGCAGCTTTCCCTATCTTACCAACAGGGCGATATACTAGGTTGGTTCAGTATCCAGAACTGAGGCGCAGACATGCTGCCTCAACCTATGGGGCTTCCATACAGATTTCAAGCCAAGGATACACCCTGGGTATTTAAACCAGACTTTAGTCTCGGAACTCCCGAACCTTTGCGTTCTAGGCATAAGCCGTTCGAACTCTAGTTTCCACCGTCCCAGTTGGTCTTCTAGGAACTCACCGCAAACACAGGCAGGTGGCTTTACCAGACCACCGAAAGTCGTTCGGGTACGACAAACACCAAAGGAATTGCACCTTTAGAGGATTTAAGGTCTCCTAGATCGGGATGCAAAATGTATGCATGACAATGCATGTTTTTTTTTTTTGGAATGCAAATGATGCATGATGTTGAAGTGCGCGACAACGCAAGTTTACTTGAAATGCATGACAATGCATGAAAATTTGATGCGCGGCGACGTGCGGCTTTAGATGCATGACAATGCAAATGAACTGAGAATGCATGGAAATGTATGATCTCGAGATGCGCGACAACGCGCGGCTTTTGAGATGCATGACAATGCGACCGAGCGGGTTTATGGTCTCGCCGGACCGCACGTGTTTTCGGTCCCGCCGAACCGTGGCGTGTTTTCGGTCCCGCTGGACCCATTTTGGGGCAATGCATG
>JAPPVO010000031.1:20913850-21119942 GCA_030407325.1 Camellia japonica | reverse complement strand
AATAACAGTGAAGTGGTGCATTATAAATTTATGACGCATAAAATGATTAAATGTTAACCAAGCGAAGTCTCTCCTAAGTTGAGGTCTTGGATTCTACTCTTGGGAGTGGAATGGGAGACAAAACTTAAAGGGCTTGTAAGGATAGGGTGGGAGTTCAACTCCCCCAAAAGCTAATCTAGCTATTAACCACTTATTTTCGGTTTCAATAAGTTTGTGTCTTCTTTATTGATTGGACATTTCATACAGTGGGTAAATTGGACTCTTTACGAGAACACACAACTCTTCCACTTGAGCTTCCATGCTTGATGCAGTTTGGATGGAAGACTGAGCATCTTTTCCCCTCTTTTAAATGATTTTAATTAAATTCCTTCCATATTAGGTCAAGCTGGCCACAACTGGAAGGCAGGAAAGAGGATTGTAGTCATCTCAGTAATCTTGACAGGAACACTTATACTTGCCTTGGGCATTTCATTGTACATTTGGAAGAAAAAGTGGCAGCCAAAGAGAGAAGGTAATAAAAAGTCATTGATGCTTCAGCATCTCACGTTTGTAGGTGTGCTTGCTTGAACATTTACCTGTTTTGAACAAGTTATTTCATTTAAATGTTCTTGACGGCCCCCTTCTGCAGGACGAATAAGACATCATCTTGGAGAAGCTTACTACAAAGAAGCCAAGAATGAAGATATAGAATTACCGTTATTTCACTTTATCAGTAAAGCTACAGAAAACTTTGCAATTAACAATAAGCTTGGAGAGGGTGGATTTGGACCTGTTTACAAGGTAAAAATATAACTACACTTCCAGTTTTCTGAAAACTAACCGATGCCCAACCACATGAACTGTTGATAGTAGATTGCCTAATTCAATGACTGATTCAGTATTTTGCTACAAACTTCCCATTATGTCAAGCAGAATTAATAACTCTGCATTTTAAAATTTTTAAGAAGCACATGTATTTAATAGTGTTATTATCTGAACAAGCTCCAATGAAGATGTAGAGTGACTTTCAACATAGACTTTATGCTAAGCATGGGGTAGAATCAAACATAAACATTATACAGAAGAAAAAACATGAAGGAAAAATGCAGAAAAATTGATGTGGCTTCTTTCAATGGCACCATATTTGTACCTAACAAACAAGATGATTTTTAATTGTCAGGGTATGCTAGAAGGGGGACAAGAAATTGCTGTGAAGTTGCTTTCGAAGAATTCAAAACAAGGAGTCGATGAGTTCAAGAATGAAGTCATCTGCATTGCCAAGCTTCAGCATCGGAATCTTGTAAAGCTTTTAGGATATTGCATTCAAGGAGAAGAAAGGTTGTTAATATATGAATACATGCCCAACAATAACTTGGACTCCTTTATTTTCGGTATGGCTTTCTTAAAACCATTAGCTAGTTTCATTCCATTTCATTTTTTTTTTTTAAATCGGCTAAAGAAAATAAATTTTATTGATGTAAACAAAATGCATTACACATGAAATTCAAAAATAAAGAGGGCAAGAGCAACACGCATCATAGTGAACCTCCTAATCCTAACTAGGTTGGCACCAAGAAAAACAACGAATCATATGCAAGCTCAAGCCAAAAAAGTTGGTGAGAGACCAACATAAAGACACCAAAATCAACAACCCACCATATATCACACAATATCAGCACACTACCAAACTAACCTACTAAATCACACTGCCAAACTAACCTCCCAGATCCTCATATATCACACAGCAATATCAGCAATAGCATAATGAAGAATGATGTACTCCTCCTCTACTTCACCTCTGTCATTACTAGCATGGAGCAACCATCAAGCTTCAGACCACCCAGATTCCCAACTCCATCAGTCCACCAAGTCCTTGAAGATCACAATGCGTGGCCCCTAATCAGCTGCAGATTATGAACCAGATCATGCACTGAAAAAGCAAAGCTTGGCTTGGGTTATTATACTTAACCCACAAAGCAATCCTAAATTTTACCATCTCACAAAGATCTATCACCTGTGGCTGAACTCCTCTAAAAACACAATCATTCCTGCACTTCCAGATGGACCACAGCAAAGCCATAGGAATTGTTTTCCAAATCATCCACTCAAGCTTCTTAAATTTAAACCCAGCCCACCAATTAAGCAATCATTTTATTTCATATTGGAGCAACATTGTGACCAATGTCTCATTGTAAAAGGTGAATTACGAGGTTCATAGCCAAAAGGGAGGCACTTCTACTTTACAAACCAGTGACATTTTTGTCTTTTATGCCCCATTCAATGGGAACCTTCCCATTTTATGAATCAAGGATGAAGGTCTTACTTATTGACCTCTTAGACTTCCTCCAATGCAAAATTATATTTTTATTTATTGGAATCATTTTGCATTTATAATTGAGAAACCATCTCGCAGCTTGGTTTAAACTTGGGCAAAAAATTGGACAGATCAATCACAAAAGATGTTACTAGATAGGCCTATGCACTTCCACATCATCAATGGAATTGCTCGGGGGCTTCTTTATCTTCATCAAGATTCCAGAGTGAAAATTATCCATAGAGATTTGAAAGGTAGCAATATTTTACTAGATCATGAGATGAATCCAAAAATATCAGACTTTGGCTTAGCCAGAATATTTGGAGGAAATGAGACGGTAGCAAATACGAAAAGAGTGGTTGGAACATAGTAAGAATCTTCTAACCAGTTCAAAAGTTTTCTTTTTTCAACTATATAAATTTGTTAATTTTTTTATTGCTTTCCTTTAGTGGGTACATGTCTCCAGAATATGAAATGGAGGGGCTATTCTCAGTAAAGTCCGATATATTTAGCTTTGGTGTTTTGGTATTAGAAGTAGTAAGTGGGCAGAGAAACAGGGGATTTTGTCACCCAAGTCACGACCTCAACCTTCTTGGGCATGTAAGCATAAAGTTGAATAATTTTTCTTTTGAAAAGGAAAATCATGATCTTACAAAAAAGGGTTATATATAGAAAATTTATCTATAATGATGTAGCAATAATATCTCTAAATCCAATTATGAGCCACTTTGAAGGATATTTTATTTTAAAATAAAATGCCTCAATTCAACTGCATGATTTTGTATAAAAATTATGTACAATACTTTTAGTGTCACTTTTTGAATAATTCAAACGACAACTTGAAAGTGTGTTCTACTAGTTAGGCCTGGAGATTATACAAGGAAGGCAAGGCTACAGAATTGATTGATGTACAACTACGGAACTCATGCAATCTAACTGAAGTGTTGCGTTCAATTCACGTGGGTTTATTGTGTGTGCAACAATGGCCTGAGGATAGGCCTAGCATGGAAAGTGTGGTTTGGATGTTCGGCAAAGAGGGTGCTCTGACTCATCAGCCTAAACAACCTGGTTTTTTCACTGAAAGAAATCTTTTTGAAACAGAAAGACGAGAGATTGAACAATGTTCAGCCAATATGGCCACCATAACACAGTTAGAGGCCCGATAGAATACAATTCTTGTTGATGTGTAATTGTTATGATCCAAGCAAGACCTTTGAGTTTGTTTAGCTAATGAACATAATGTCAAAGCTGTCTTTCTTGGCAACCAGCTTCAGAAATCTTGGCTTATAAACACAATATTAAGCCCTGTTTTCTATGCTACAATCTGACTTACCTATGTCTTTTACTTGGTTTGGTTGCTTTTCCTTGTCTTGTGTTGGCTATTTGCAGACTTTGAATGTTGTTTCACATATGTGTATCTAAATATAAACAATGGGTAATCATATCTTTTAATCCCAACAGATATTGTGTATAACACAAGGTTTTGAATACCGTAACAACTTTGGTTTCATTTTTACTACGGAAAATTGACCAATAGTCCATCATTTAGAAAGTTTTGTCGCGGAGGTCCAAGGAATGGTCTTTGTTAGTAATAAGAACATACGCAAGCTACTTACTGGTTGTTAAATCCAAACATGATGCATCAACAAGGGGATTATGGTGTGAATACATGCTTAACAAAAGCTTCTGACTTCTTTATTTTTGGTTCTTCTCTCTCAAGCTTAACAACTCCACTCTTTATTTTAGTTCTCTCAACATTGAAGTGGTTTTATATTTAGAAATTCATTTCTTGATATATTCAAAAATTCAACGAGCAAAGCATGGATTAACAAAGCCAAAATGTTGCACAAATCTAACGCGTGGCACATTATTGGATTGGACTAAGCACTTTCACATTACCAACAGTATCTCTTGGTGGTTTTTTTTTTTATCTTCATTAAGATTTCAGACTCAGAATAATTCATAAAAATGTCAAAGCTAGCTATTGCTAGATGTTGACAATGGCTTCATTTGGGATGTGGGTTGGCTTTTTGGCTCTTGTAAGTCTGGAACTAAAAAGTCTCATTTGGGATAGACTTTTTGCTTTGTCTCCATTTTCTTTGAATTCTATAACTTTATAAATGTATTGTTGTATTGTGTGTTTTACAACAATTCTGGTGATGGGTTTCTGCTTCTTCTTTTTTTTTTTTTTTTTTTTGCAATTGGTGAATTGTAGATTAACAGATTTCTCCTTAAGTACTCATGGCTGGTGAGCCATAATCTTCAGTCAGTGTTAATGGATTGGTTTTATGGCTTTATTTGGTAAATTGGGCTTTAAGTCTTTGATGCTTTTTATAAAATTGGGTGGTTTGAGATTGTTGTGTTATTAGCTTTGGGGAGAAGCATTCTTTTTGTTGCGTTTTTATGCCTGTTGTTAGTTTGTTACAAGGCAGTGGAGTGACAGATCAAAGGGAACACAAGAGATGGAATATGTTAATAGAGTTAAAATTGGAATTTTAAAATTCTTAGTAGCTGACATCATCCCTATGTATTAGTTAACCTAACAGTTGATTAACAGAGAGAGGAAATTGTAGTGCGACTAAAAAACATAGGGAGAAGTATGTAATTTCCAAAACTACAGGGGTACTAATGTATTAGCTAGAAACCTCAAGGGAAATTTAGTGGAATTTACCCTATCCATAATAGACTTCTAATACTAATCTTTCTTTGTCCCTCTAATTTTTATGGTGAAGGGAAAATAAAAGGCCCACTGTATTACTAAGCAGCCACATAGAAGGTGAAAGAATTTGGTGAAATAGAATCAATTGATGCTCCTTTTATCTCATACATAAACCTTAGGAAGCCCCTGTTTGAAGCTACACATGATGAGATGTCCAAAAATCTACGGTAATAAAGAAGGTGATGGTGATAACAGACTGGACTTTTATTTTCCAGTATGCATGAAATGGAGTTGTTCAGTTGAGAAGCTAGACTATTCCGTTAAAAGAAAAGTAAAAGACGAAGAAACTAGACTATTGAAGAGTTGTTGGAATGATTTTCATTCTATTTACTAGCTTACTTTTCCTGTCTTATGAAGTTTCAAATGCCTTACTTTTCTCAAAATGTCCAAATCGATAGTAAATTTGGTCAGCTGAATTAGTGCCAAGTTGGTTTGTACTCAATGGGATTCCAACCCTTTGGACCAATAATTGAAAGGAATCTTTACCTGCTCTCCAATTTAGTGTCTAATAGAGAGAAAAAGAAGGGCATGGTGTGCTGATTGTGGTATCAGTGTTTGAAAATAAATAAATAAAATGATCAGTAGAAAACAGAAATGACAATTTCTGAAGTTGACATTGCAGGGATGACTGAATATGTGTTTGAAATTTCTTCGGTTTCGGTGAGAACAGCTTCTCCGTGCTCCATCAGAAAAGATATCAAGCCATTTACGTCATCAACAACAGAAGCAAACAAGGAGACACAAAAAATGGTATGATCTATGAATTTTGTTATCCAAGATTCCCAATATCTTGCTGTTCCAATTGAAAGGTACATTTAAAATTTAGAAAAGTATGCATTTCTAAATAATGACTCAAGATTTATTGCAAATAGAAACCCAATGTGGGGCAAAGGAAGACTTACTGCAAGAGGTCTTGAGTCTTCCTCCTTTTTTTTTTTCTTTTTCTTTTTCTTTCTCTGTTTCTTTTTATTTATTTATTTATTACATTTCTTTTAAATTGAACAAACAATGGAAAAACAAAGGTAGTCCATGGATTGAAGAGGAGACTGTCAATGGAAAGCCTTAAAATACCTTTATTTTTTTCCTCTTTATTTTCCATCTTAATAGTCTCCAATACAGTAGACACCATAACTAAAACTCACTCGATTACAGGCAGCAACACCATAGTCTCTTCTGGTGGAAGCTTTGAGATGGGTTTTTTCAGCCCTGGCAATTCCCGGAATCAATACTTAGGAATATGGTACAAGAATATTTCTCCTAGGACCGTTGTATGGGTTGCCAATAGAGAAATCCCACTCCTTGATTCGTCAAGCGTCTTAACTATAATCAACCCTGGAATTCTTGCCCTTGTCAATGGCACTGGCAGCGTCATTTGGTCTCCCCCCAATATGACAGGATCTACACGGGACCCTGTTGCACAACTGATGGAGTCCGGAAATCTTGTTGTGCGAGATGCCAATGATACGTCTGAGCATTTTCTGTGGCAAAGTTTTGATTATCCGTGTGATACTCTTTTACCGGGAATGAAGCTTGGAAAGAACTTTGTAACGGGCCTAGAGCGTCACCTCTCCTCCTGGAGTAGCAGCGATGATCCAGCTCGAGGTAACTTTACATACTGGTGTGATCCTCGGGGATACCCACAAGATATTCTGAGAAGTGGTCCTAATGAGCTGTTCCGAACTGGGCCATGGAATGGTATCGGATTCGGTGGGAGACCACGCCTTCAATCTAATTCAATCTACATTGAATTGGTTTACACCAAGGATGAAGTGTATTATGATTATAAACTCCTCAGCTCAGTTGTTTCAAGGATTGTTCTGAGTCATATTGGCGTTTTGCAGGCCATGACGTGGATTGATCGAACCCAGCAATGGGTCCGTGTCCTGACTTCGCCGACAGATAACTGTGATACCTATAAACTGTGTGGGCCGAATGGTAACTGTATCGTTGGAAACAATCCGGCATGTGGTTGCTTGAGTAAATTTGTGCCCCAGAACCAAAGGGAATGGGAAAATGGAGATTGGTCTAATGGGTGTGTTCGGAGGACACCGTTGGCTTGCCATAATGGAGATGGATTTGTCAAGTATTCGGGCTATAAAATGCCGGACACACGGAACTCTGGTTTGACAGGAACATGACACTCAGGGAATGCGAGATGGTATGCTTGAAAAACTGCTCTTGTATGGCTTACGCAAATTTAGACATAAGAAGAGGTGGAAGTGGCTGCTTACTTTGGTTTGATGAGTTGATTGATATGAGAGAGGTAAATACAAATGAGCAAGACGTTTACATAAGGATGGCTTCCTATGAGTTAGGTAAGAGTTCATACCAAACACATAGATTAGTGAACATTGATTAGATTATACATATGTAAGAACCATGTAGTTAACTATACTGAACCTTTACATTTCTTCCTTAAAAAATTCCTCACTATATTACTTTTCTACATCTAACTATAGTTTAGCAAACGGAGAGTTCATTTTGGTTTCATCTTGAATGTTGATCTTTGTTGTGGGAATTCAATCTGGATGATACTTATTACCCATCTAAACCCACATGCCCACCACAGTAGGTTATACTTGTATTTGTATTTGAGTCAATTTTGACCCCGGTTTATTATCGTTTGGATTTTTGTTTATATTGTGTTATTTCAGAGGTCTAGAGTTATGATTATCTTTGATCTCTATACTCAAAGTGAAACTGCATCATTTACTTTTTCCTACCCTTTTCCTTTCTTTCTACAAATCTTTTGTCAAATTCTTGATCAGAACACAACCTTACTTTTATTTTAATGAAGACCCTGGTTTAAAAATGAAGGCTGAAAATCAACTAAGCTAGTCAACTTTAAAATAAAAAAAAAAATGCATTGGCCAAAAAAAAAAAAAAAAAAACATGACTACCAAATTTATTTATCAATACAAGAATAGCGATAAAAAAAGTCTAATTAGTTGCCATCTTCACTTTTATCAGCACCTAAACTGTCTTTCTACTACAGAACTCTCTTTTTGGTCAACTTTAAATCTCAAAATAAATTTTCAAAACCTTATCAAATGACTAAACTTATATTGTTGAGATATTTTACTATATGATTTTTATAACTTTATGTCTATCTTATATAAAATTATAAAAAGATTTGCTCATAGCAATTCTAAAATTAAAAATGATAAAATTCTACCTAAAATTGTCTGTCACAAGAAAGATTAAGTGAATTAGCCATATTATCAAGTAAAAGAATATATTAATGAAATTTGAATAGAAGATTTAATTATTAGTTATTTTCTCATCTCAAAAGAGAATAAATTTTAAATAAAAAAATTAAAACAATACTGAAAATTGTAGAGAACCTCATTTAAAACTATCCCTTCAGACATCAAATTATCTCGAGTCGCCCTAACCAAACCAAACCAAGCCTTAAATCCCATCAAATGGGATCGGCTACATAAATCCTTCTTCTCCTTTCGGCTCTATCAAGGGCATCTCGAGTCGCCTTGATTGGTGAAAATACTTTCTTTTGATTTGGCCCCCTCAAGTCGCAATTCTATTTTTGCCCCTACATAAGCTTCTAAATTCTTGTGTGCTTGTGTGTTTGTTTTGTTTAGCGTTATTCATCCCTTTTGCCATAACAATTTCAATACATCAAGGGATTGAAATCTAAAGCAATCCCTTTAGGTTTGTGCTTTCATGATTGTATTATCTAATTGATCAATTGACCATTTCTGTTAAATGGATAGAGGATTCAACAGCCCATAGCAAGAAAAGAGAGATAGTGGTAGTGACCTTGGCATTGTTAATTGGACTTCTTCTGCTGGGTATAAGCCTGATCGTGTATCTCCGAAAAAGGAAAAGGAAGAATTCACAACTGAACAGAGAAGGTATATATCCATACATGTCATTCTGTGTGAAACTATGTACTGGTATGTTACATTTTTTGAACTACTTGTCATCTTGATATCCATTTTGTCCCCGCTTTGTAGGAATTCTGATGCACAAGTCTGAACAAGGTTACACTGACAAAACCCAAAAGGAAGATCTAGAGTTACCATTGTTCGACTTAACTGTAATAGCTGATTCCACAAATAATTTTTCAATCAACAATAAGCTTGGAGAGGGTGGATTTGGACCTGTTTACAAGGTAACAATGTAAAGACACTCTTATGTAGTCTACAGGATCAATGCCCAATCTCATGGAGCCTATCCAGAAGCCATAAAACCATTCAACTTTTTTATCACTGCTTTTTCATAAATAGTAATGCTACAAACACATAAATTTTTCTACAGAAAGGTGCATAGAATGTTGTTTTGCAGGCTGCAGCACTGCATTCATCTTGGTGTTTGGCTCCCCACTTTTCAAAAAAAAAAAATGTATTCCTAAACTTACTAAATCTTTTAATACAGACCCCACTATTCTGAAGGTAAAATTTTTATAAATATGCCTGCTTTTGAGAAGTGGAATTTTATATTTTTCTTTCAACTTTCAAAGAAGACAATTGGTTTGATGCATCCTTTCTCCCTGTGAAACTTCATGAATTTGTGTAATTTTGTCTTTTAAGTAATTATAACATAAATCATTGGTCATAGCTGCACTTGTTAGAACAATGTCAGCCAGAGCAACATAAAAACAATAAGTAAAGACACAATTAATAAGAATGGCGAAAAACAAATAAATAAATTGTTTGCTTTCAAGCTAATTCTAGCAGAAGATCATTCTATCAATTATAAAGGTAATTCTCAGGGTACACTGGAAGGAGGACAAGAAATAGCTGTGAAGCGGCTCTCAAAGAATTCTAGCCAAGGACTTGATGAGTTCAAGAATGAAGTTATCTGTATTGCCAAACTTCAGCATCGAAATCTCGTGAAGCTTCTAGGATGTTGCATTCAAGGAGAAGAAATGATGTTAATCTATGAATACATGCCCAACAAAAGCCTGGACTATTTTATATTTGGTTTGGCTCTCTTCAAAACTATTATACTATATATATTGCAACTATTCCACTCTAAGACCACAGCCAGCAGTCATTCTTTCTTTCCTTTTTCCTATACTTTTTTTTTTGTTTATTTTTGGTTTCATATAAACCTTGTGCTTTATTTGATAATGGGAACGCAATTATATGTGGTTTTTATTACATGTGCATTTGCATGAACATGGTCTTCCAAAATTTGGGATTTTCCATTGAGGAATCATGCTAAATTTATCTGTCAAATTAGCAGGAGTGTGGACTAAATCAGAGAAAAAATTTGAACAGATCAAAGCCAAAGTACATTACTGGATTGGTCGAAGCGCTTCCACATTATCAATGGGATTGCACGGGGACTTCTTTATCTTCATCAAGATTCTAGGCTGAGAATTATTCACAGAGATCTCAAAGCTAGCAATATTTTGCTAGATATTGACATGAACCCAAAAATATCAGATTTTGGAATAGCTAGAAGTTTTGGAGGAAATGAGACAGAAGCAAATACAAATAGAGTGATTGGAACATAGTAAGAATCTCTATAATATGTTTTGTCTAATTCACTTATATTGTTGCTTCAAAATCCAGTTTTTCATTCTGTGTTTTGTTGCAGTGGGTACATGTCTCCAGAGTATGCAATAGATGGGTTATTTTCAGTAAAATCAGATGTATTCAGCTTTGGCGTTTTGGTGTTAGAAATTGTGAGTGGGAAGAAAAACAAAGGTTTTTATCATCCAGGGCACAGCCACAACCTCCTTGGCCATGTAAGTGTACTGATTAGAAGTAATCTCATATGCATGTGCTCCAATAAGGATAAAAGATCCTTTATTCCTAAATTATCTCTACCTTCTGTTCTGAAACACTCAGTCGTTGGATCCTTGAGAATCTTGAGGTACGGGTATCTTGGGGCGTAATCTAACTGTGAGTGTCTTGAGAAAGGAGAATAGAGAAATTTTGAGATAGAGGATCTTGTGTCTCGTACTGCTAATATTGTAGTGGATTATTCAGGCATGGAGACTCTATGAAGAAGGCAAGTCATTGGAATTGATTGATGAGGCTCTATGGGACTCATGCTACCAAATTGAAATGTTGCGATCAATCCATGTTGGTCTTTTATGTGTGCAAGAAAGTCCAAAAGATAGGCCAAGCATGTCATCTGTAGTTCTGATGTTGGGTAGTGAAGCTGCATTGCCTCAAGCCAAACAGCCTGGCTTCTTCAGTGCAAGAAATGTTCATCAGACTGGTTCTTTGTCAAGCAAGGAAGCAACAACTACGGGCAATGAAATCACAAATACTACGTTAAGTGCTCGATAGAAATTATACCATGTACAAGGTGAAAGCTTAATCATTGTTTCTGGTTACAAGTTTACATGCATGATGCACCCACAAAAAAAGTTCACATGCACGAAATTAAATCAAAAAGTATCAAGAACATGTACTCTTTTTTTGTATACAAATTTGGTTTTCATGTTTGCATATCATTACCCTTTGTTTTATGTAACTAACTCTAGTTTGCCTACTTGTACATCTGAAAGGGAACTTTATTTTGAGAATGAGCATGTGTATCCATAACTTAGCACCAAATCTTTGTTTATTTGTGAATTTGCTCAGTCCAAACACATTACAATGTTATACAATTGCTATTGGGATTCGGATATGTACGTGGAACAACATTCAAAGGCTTCAAATAGTCAACACGGGACAAGGAAAAACAACCAAACCAAACTAAGCAAATGACCTAGCTAGGTGAGATTGTAAGAGAAGAAAATAGGGCTTAACATTGTTCTTATACAAGATCTCTGAAGCTAGTTGCCAAGAAAGATAGAGAGCCTTAACATTGTGTTAATTTGCTAAACAGACTCACAGGTCTTGGACCATAACAATTAAACATCACCATGAATTGTCTTCTGTCAAAAAAAAAAATAAAAATAAAAAATAAAATAAAAAAAAAATAAAAAAAAATAAAATTCTCGTCAAAAGTGGTCGTTTCAAAAATAGATTTGAACTATTTATTTATAAATCTATGTAAATGGGTGATTTAGATCTACTTGTGGCACGATTACATTATTATCACATGCGACAGTGAATAATTGTTTTTCCTACCAAATATATTGGGTAGTTTCTACAAACATAATAAATCAGAGATTGAATTTGGCACCTATTCATTACCTAGTTTTGAAAACTAGAAAAGTGTATCTATATTGCTTCCCAGTAAATATGTACAAATTCTTTTTATCTTCAGTCATACAATAAATGTTATATATATGTATAAAACTTATTATATTTAGAAAGATAAATTACATTTATTTCTCTCAAAATTTGTGTTAGATTTTGTTCACTTCAGAATATTTTGGCTTGAAAATTTGACTTATTTTCATTTAAAAAAAGAGAAATATTAGGGACACAAATTTTGAAAAAAGAGAAATAAGGGTATGAGTGGAATTTTGCAATGTAATAAGGAGATAAAATACTTTTTAATTTTTAATTTTTATTTTTTTTTTAAAGGTAGCAGAATTAAAAAGGGTGTTTTTGGCCAAAACCCTCTCCTTGGACCATTTTTGTGATGTAAAAATTTTATTTAAGTTTTGTTTAATGACAATCTATTTATAAATGACGGTAGACTTACTTTGGCCAAAACTCCCTTATTTATTAATTATTATAGTGACTACAATGCCTAGTGTTGATGATAATATTTTTCTATTTAAATATTAAAATTTTATAGGAATATTATTGTAAATCAGAATAAAATTTTACTGTAAGATAGAGTAAAATTTTACTGTTGACATTAATTTCGATGGTGAAAATTATATTTTATTTTTTTAAAAGAATTTCATAACCAACATAAAACTTGTTTGATAGATATTGATAAGAAAATTCTAAAAATACTAATTTTATAAAAAAACCAACATTTAGATAAAAAGTTATATCATTTTAAAATTTTAAATTTTAAATTACTTACTAAGAATATTTTGATAATAATTATGTGTGTTGGACTTTTGAAAGAAAAAAAATTTGTGTTTGTACTTAATGTATGAAATTTTATTATGAAGAGGTTTTGATTAATTTCTTTAATTAAACAATAGATATAATGAGTTTTATTTTTTTTTAGAAGCTACCAAAAGAGAAATTGGGAGAGACAAAGGAGCAACAGTCATCTTAATAAATTAACGAAATAAATGAATTACTATATTACACTCACCTTCATTCCTTACTCTAAGTCCTTTGCTTTACAGGTTGGGCTTGGGATGGGTTATTTTCGAAGTAGGTTAAAAGTCAGTTATTTGATTATTATTTTTTCTTTGGCTTTTTTTTTAAAAAAAATAATGCATAAAAAAATAAAGAGGTGATGTGACTAAAAAAAGCCAAAAAACTAAAAAGCTGTCTTTTAACCCAATTGACAAAATAGGCTTTTGTGGTAATTTACTTTCGTTTCGTATCATATTAAGGAAGGGACAAATCGGGAGTGGTGGGTGTGGGACAATAAATGGATTAATTTTATAAGTTAAAGAATAAAAATATTAACCAAAATTATGAATAATATAGTATATTATGGATAACAATTTATACTTAATAAGAATTTTAAGATATAAGATATGAGCAAAAAAAATATTAGATAAAAAATAAATAAGTAAAAATTAATATTAAGTATAATATTTTAATATTTTAATTTTATTATAGTTAAAAAAATTATATATTATCTATACTATTATTAATATATTTAATAATCAGACAGTCGGGAAAACAGGACGGGTAGCAAAATTGGTTCCTGCCCCACTTCCATATTGGGTCGGGTAGAACAGGGCGGGTAGCAAAACTCGTGCCCCACTTTCTCTCATCACTCTCTCTCTCTCTCTCTCTCTCTCTCTCTTCAATGCCACCACTGTTTACCAGTCTGAACCAGAGGCCAAGCTATAATACCCATTTTAATGTAAGCTTCTTCAGCTTTGTCTCATTTTCATTTGAATTCCATAATTTTGTTGTTATATTGTGTGTTTTTCAAATGCCTTGCTTTTCTCAAAAAGTCCAGATCAATTGGGAATTAAGTTGTTTGATTTTAGTGCCAATTTGGTTTAGACTATTCTACTGACCATGACTGATTGTTCATACTCAACCATTTTGGACCACTAATTGATAGGAATCTGTATAACTTTTCCAAAAGAATGGTATGCTCTCGAATTTGATAGTCTTTAAGAGGGATAACTTGATATGTGTTTGAAACTTCTTCAGTGTTAATGAGAATAGCTTCGTCAGGCTCCATTAGAGAAGAACATATCAAGCCATATGGGGTGGCCAACCCTTTGGCCGGTTGGATGCAAAATTTTAAAATGAGACATTTTATATTTAAATATTAATTTTTATTATTTTAGTTTCATCAAAAATTAATTTTTGTTAGTTTTTGTGATGCAAAATTACTAATTAAGCTTTTGTAATCAGGTTTCTAAACATATCATTTTCAAGGATAAATTGCAAATACACTTAATCTTTCTTGTGATATAATTAACCATAGGTAGAGCTTTATAAATTTTAGAAATACTTTTTTCTATAAAAGCAATTGTTACGCGTATTGTTAATAATATTTTGTAAGCAATACATGCATTTGAAAAATAATCTAGTTTTTTTAAATATGATTTAGTATGCCAATTGGTGTACTTTCCTTTCCTCTTATTTGTGTGATTTCTTTGAAAACTTTTAATTTGGAAAATAAATCTAAACCTTCAATTTTATAAAAATCATCAAAACTTTCAAAATGAAGACTATTTTTTTCAAACTACCATCTAATGATTTTAATTTTTTTTAAATTAAATAAAAAAAAAAAAGGATAATTAAAGCTTGTCACAGATAAAAAAAAAATTTTGGGATTTACAAAAGAAGCATTAAAAATATGAATTTTGTAAAGAGTTTCCCTAAAAACACTTGTTAAGAAGTTTGAAATGGTTATGCATTATTTATAAAAGTGTATCAAATAAAATGCCCTACCATTTTAAATTTTCTTAACTAACTATTTTCGAGCACTAATTAACAAGACTCAACAAATATATAATCATTATATAGGCATTGCACAAAATGAGGATGTTAGGTTTTTATTCTTGGCAATCCCGTTTGACAAAACTCCTTTCAGTTGTATTTGTTTTCGCACTTTTATTTCAGTGAGGCTATCAGTTTATTAGATGCGAATCCAACCTGAATCGAGCCTTGCAGAGAAGTTTGTGATGTTAATGCTTTCAAGATTGCCACTTCGCTGATTATGACGGGGGTCGAGCTGCCCAGTCAGCTCGCGCCCGAAGCAAAATGCAAAATTGCATTCAAAGTTGGCTGTCCGCCCTTGCTAGCTCGAGCGAAGAAGTCCTCGCTCGAGCAAAGGACTGTGTCTGACAAAAACCTGAAAGAGATGAATGTGTGCTCGAGCGAAGACTAGGTGGCTCGAGCGAAGATTGCGTCTGCATAAAAACCTGAAAGTTTTCATTGGTCGCTTGAGCGAAGGTTTCGTGGCTCGAGCGAAGGCACTAGTAGAAATCACGCGAGTTAAGGTTCTCGCTCGAGCGAGAGAAGCTTCGCTCGAGCGAGCTTCAAAATCCGAATTTCTATAAGGAAATGGTTTTCTTCCAAAACTAGGTGTAACAAGCCCGCGGGGGGGACCCCGTTGCATGCTACAGTTCGGACTCGATTTTGTGTCACGGTTCTAAATCTGAACCAAAGAGTCCAAATCCGGCAAATCGTTTTAAGGAAAACAGATTTGAAAAGAAGTGCCAAACATGGACTGCTTTGCCAGATACAGAGTCGCCACCTAAATATTTTTTTAATGGGGAAATTTAGGAAACCCTGACTCGGTGCCAAAGGCCACGTGTCCGTCATCACCAAAGTTGCCTCGGCTCGGGAGCTTGGGTACGATCGGGGAAGGTCAGTTATGAGCACCCCCTCTCGCCCGGTCCGAAGACCGGCCTCTACTAACCGTGATATCTTATTTTGAAAACACTATATGCTCTTATTCCGATTTTTAGCCTAGAATTACTACGTTATGCGCATAGCAAACAAGTATAGACCAAATCGCCTACATTGGAACAAAACATTTCATGTTTGTTTTGAAAGTGATTTGCTACTCGCAAGTAGGCTAAAATGCAGATTTTGCCACTCTCAAGTGGGCTTTAGAAAAGGTGGTTTTGCCACCATTTAGTGGGCTTAAAACTCTCAGTTTTAATGCATTGTTCCAATTTAGGTAATTTGACCTCCATCCACAGGTATTCAAGCAGTTATATCACGTAAACAGCTAGCATCATGGTATTTATGCTATTATGGCAACATTCACACGCATGCGATATGCTAAACAATAAAAACTTACCTAGTACTCCAAGCCAAAACAGAAACTAGTTAGCAAACATGCATGGTCCTAGTTCATGTCAATTTGACTAATGCAACACATACAGGATGCAATTAGGGTAGGCTCGGCTAACCTAAACATGTCATGTGAAATGCAATTAATTGATGCACGTATTCAATTTGGAATTAAAGTACTAATGCAGTTAGCATGATGCGCCGAGCCCGGTGCATGCAAGACAAATGGATGCACGCATGCATAGCATAAGGTATGCTAATTTAAACATGCCCTAATCTACCATCATAAGCGGGTAAATAAAAGGGAAGAAAGAAGTGGGGATTGGAAGACATGCACACACACGCACCCACACTTATTACAGATTTGCCCTCGCTCGGAGGGTCCAAATAAATGTTACAGTCCGAATAATAAATACATTAATTATTACAGAATTTCTAATTAATTAACAGAATGAATAATAATAAAGAAGAAAGAGGGGTGGCCACAGCCCCGTCTTGGAAAGCGCAAATGATGCATGCTTCAGTCTGTCTTGCCCGGGAAACCCGTGCCACACCACTGCTGCCTCTGTTTTACACTGCCCTGCTTCTCCAAAGACTGCCAAAGTCCTGGGACATGTTCCTTGCACATTGTAGAATACCATCGGCTGGAGGAAATGCCCACCGGCCATAGATAATTTCCATCGGCTGCTAATGAGGTTATCGGCCATTCATCAATGGCCGGTCAGCACTGAATGTTGCCGGTCGGCAGAAACTTCCTGCAGAAGACAGTTTTGATAGCAACAGAAGACAGGCAGTGCATGGCATGAAATTTCAGGCACATGTAAGCATGGCTATGCTCCCTATCATGTATTGAACTCAAGGAAGCATGGCCCTTCGATCCTCGAGCCATCAATTGTGCATGATAGCCTAAGAGATCAAGCTTGCCATTTGATGTAAAAATGCATGAAATACACAAATGAGGACCAAGACCCTATCATGTCCAAGTCAAGGGCCTCGGTGACCAAGGGTTGAGATGTGTTTTGTCACTTGAAGTACAAACACCTCTCATCCCTTACACTTGGTTTGACACCCCAAACCAAGCAATGCAATGCATGTTATGCAAACATGGCTCAAAATGTAACATGATATTAAGATGCAAAACATGCCAAATGTGATGCAACCTATCATGTTAAGTATGTAATGCTAGACATGCAAGATGCAAATGTGACGCAAACATAGACCAATATGCCATAAGGCTAGCATGGGACCACATGTAATGAACCAAATAAGCAACAAACATATGACAAGCATGCAATGGTGAACTTAAACCATAAAGGGGCAGACCTCAATCCACCCCAAAACAGTGGCCAAAAGTGCCCAAAATGGTGGACAAACACCTATGCCAACATGCAAGCCAATGGGCCTAAAGTTAAGGCACAAAAGGGAGCACTTTACTTCCACTAACATGACCACTCATAGCATGAATTAGACAAACAAAAATAGAATCTTAGCATGCAAAAAGAGCTCCAAAACTCACACACATGGCATCCCAAATGATCCAAACACATAGGCATACACAATGCATATTTCAAGGCATGAAATCACAATACTTCCAAGCATTAAAAAGGCACAAAGGACAATGTAAGACCACATTATATGGACTGAAACATGATATCAAATGATGCCAAATGATGATAATAAGCTTATGCTAAGCATGTTAGTGACCCACATAACTAAGGCTTACAAGCCAAAATGCAAAGCAACTATACTAAGCATGCCAAACATGACAAAATCAGTGGCCAACAGACCTAGAGCATGAAAAATCATGACCAAAAGCTTCAATAAAATAAGCTAAAACATGAGGATACACTAGGCTAAACACATGGCACATTTCTAGGCAAGATAGAGAATTACAAAGCAAGCATACTAAGCATGCTAAGGGCTACAAATCCGACCAAGGACAGAGATATAACATGACCTAGAGACACCCAAAAACCTCTGAAATAGGGCCAAAATCAGTCAAGCATGCATGTTGCCCTTTAAGCCAAAAGGCAATTATAAAAGAGGGACAAGGGGGAGAGGGGTGTCCCTCCCCTATACAAGACTTCAAACCACCTTCCTCACCACTAAAAATCCACTGGTTTTCAGTGGTGAGAAGACTAAAACACTCAAGCAAACAAAGCCTCACAAAGGAAGCACCAAAAAGGGCAAATAAGGCCTAAGAGGGTGAGTTTGTACTCAAACCACAAAACACCCTTAATGAAAGTTCTTAAGCATGAAAATATAAGCTCTTTTTATGTTATGCACAAAGCCTAAATCAGCAAGCAAGACAGGTAGAAAACTAGTGCAAGTTTGGGGAAACTAAAGTAAAGTGATTACCCTTGAAGAACACCTCAAGAACAGCCAATGCAGCCCTCTTCTTTTGATCAAAATTAGTCCAAAAGCTCAAGAATCAACCCTCAAAGTCTCTCAATCTCGGAGCTAGGTGTAATGGTGTGTGTATTAGTGCAAAAGTAAGGCAAAAATGCACTTTTAGGCTTCCAAACACACCCTAAGGATGAGAGAGAGGAAGATATAGAGAGAGAGAGAGGATGATATACAAGATATATGTATGTATTCTCTGGTTCTTTGATCAGAATTTTCCAACCCTAGACAAAGGGGAGGAAGGATGACTTATATAGGCAAAAAAGAGGATTCTAAGCTTCTCCAAGAAGCTATATCAAAAAGGGCAAAGGGTGCAAAGGGGTCTTGGCTTCTAGAGGAAGCTAAGACAGCTGGCCAAGCTTCTCCAAGAAGCTTGGCCAAAGGGTGCAAGCTTCTAGAAGGAAAGGGGGTTCAAAGGAGTCACACCAGCCAAAACTGCATGGGGAGGAGTGATGGTGCATTCCAGCTGGCACAGCTGGCATGCACCATGCCTCAAGGGTGCAAAGGAGTCACACCGGCCAACGAAAGAGGTTGCCGGCAAAATAAAGTGCCGGTCGGCCAAATATAGTGCCGACCGGCCATTAGTTTTAAGAAACCATGGCCGGTGGCACCCATAAACAGCCGGTGATGCTAAGGGAAGGCCGGTGGGATGTGGGGATGGCCAACAAGCCATTCCCTGCCCTTCAAGGCAAAAACACAAGTGTTTGGTGCCAAAACCAAACACGGAACAGTCGAGTTCGGAGATCCTGAGGCAAGGCGCGTGGCCGAGACTTCCGGGAGCTCCAAACGAACACAAACATGGATAATCACCAGGTGTTCAAATAGTGACGTCCAAGTCTTGAGGACGGTCAAAAATGGGGTGTCTACAGTTGCCCCTCTTTGACAGAACTCAAAAGTCATAACAATGACGGGAGTGAATGTCAAAGCCCAGAGACAACCCATTTTTGACAAGGCCGAAGACTTAGACAAACATGCAAGACAAACAAGGTATGCGCCCGAAGGCAGGGGCGAAATGCAAGACAATGCACGAAGCCGAGCATAACTTATGATCATGCAGAGAAAAGCTGTAACGAAGCATACATGCGACAGTTTTAAGCTAGCATACACCAAACTACACTACAATGCAGAAAGGATGTAAGAGAATTATGCAATTCTCGATACGTCTCACGCAGAGGGTACAATACCTGTCCGGTTCGTCTGGTTCCACCAGTCGCAAATGAACCGTACATACAATATCGTGCCTGCAAAGAAAACAAACTTAACAGGTACAATGTGATTAGCAACCTGCATATTAATTGTACTTGAAAATGCGTGACAACGCAAAGTAAGTGGGAAGCATAACAATGCTGTGAAGGCACAGACATGTAAGTGGAGCATGCGGTCTACGCAGGCAACGAAATTGAACACGAGTATGCGGTTCACGCAAGCAATGAAATGGAACATAAGAATGCGGTCTACGCAGGCAATGACATTGATTACAAACATGCGGTCTACGCAAGTAGCGTAATTAACTATAAACATGCGGTCTACGCAAGCAAAACATGCGGTCTACGCAGGTAATGAATTTAATTAGAAACACGCGGTCTACGCAAGCAAAACATACGGTTTACGCAAGTAATGAATTGTTCATAAACATGCGGTCTACGCAAGTAGTGTAATTAGTTCTAAACATGCGGTCTACGCAAGCGAAACATGCGGTCTACGCAAGCAAAATATGCGGTCTACGCAGGTAATGGAATTGAATATACACATGCGGTCTACGCAAGTAGTGTAATTAGTTATAAACATGCGGTCTACGTAAGTAATGATAAAACATGCGGTCTACGCAAGTAAAGCATGCGGTCTACGCAGGCAATGATAAAACATGCGGTCTACGCAAGCAATGAAATTGAACATAAGAATGCGGTCTACGCAGGCAATGACATTGATTACAAACATGCGGTCTACGCAAGTAGCGTAATTAACTATAAACATGCGGTCTACGCAAGCAAAACATGCGGTCTACGCAGGTAATGAATTTAATTAGAAACATGCGGTCTACGCAAGCAAAACATACGGTCTACGCAAGTAATGAATTGTTCATAAACATGCGGTCTACGCAAGTAGTGTAATTAGTTATAAACATGCGGTCTACGCAAACAAAACATGCAGTCTACGCAAGCAAAACATGCGGTCTACGCAAGTGAAGCAAGCAAAACATGCGGTCTACGCAGGTAATGGAATTGAATATACACATGCGGTCTACACAAGTAGTGTAATTAGTTATAAACATGCGGTCTACGCAAGTAATGATAAAACATGCGGTCTACGCAAGTAAAGCATGCGGTCTACGCAGGCAATGATAAAACATGCGGTCTACGCAAGTAAAGTATGCGGTCTACGCAAGTAAAGCATGCGGTCTACGCAAGTAATAATAAAACATGCGGTCTACGCAAGTAAAGCATGCGGTCTACGCAGGCAATGATAAAACATGCGGTCTACGCAAGTAAAGATAAAACATGCGGTCTACGCAAGTAAAGCATGCGGTCTATGCAAGTAAAGATAAAGCATGCGGTCTACACAAGCAATGATAAAGCATGCGGTCTACGCAAGCATATGTGTATAGAAACCTGAGGCGTGTAATGCAAAGCACTGCAACACGATACAATTGAAGCATGTTACGGAGCTCACAAGATGCAAAAGGATACGGGAAGGGATGTTCCTCGCACATACGGAGCGTCGCTCAAAGAGATATGGCCTGAGGTCAACTCGAAAGCCTACTAATGTTCTAAAAGTGCGCTTCTTCGCACCATCTTGGATAATGAGGGTGTCATGCCAAACAATTGACTCGAACAAGGGTGCGGGGGGTGTGTCGACCGCAAAGGGGAAGGGTTGCCAATATCAATCCCGATACTTTGCTGCCCTACTCTTCTTCTGCTTTACTTTTCCTTTTTTACTGGTAGTTCAAGCACATTGCACTGCCTCAGGCAGGTTTGTTACCATTATTTTTCAAAACTGTGTATTTCTTTGCAAAACACATGACGGAAATGAAATTGCTATTTGATTCAAAAGATGTTACATTTGCACGTTCTATGCATCGCATCGCAAGGCATCACGTAACAATGTGAATGAAACTGAAATTCATTTGAAAAGTAAGCACTTGCATCGTAATAATCAGGTAGCGAACCGACTTACAACTCGATAAGCGAAACGAGAAAACTCGATAAGCTAACTAAGTGCAAGTACAACTCGATAAGCAACACAAAGACTTAAAGAGAGTGAAATACAACTCGATAAACAAATATGCAACAACTCGATAAGCAAATGGGCGCGGCCCCGCAAGAATTAATCACTGGAGGGCATTGGAAATGGTGGGATTCCCCAACTTCTGAACATAAACAACTCAGGAAACCAAGGGGAAGACCACCGGCCCTAGGGAAGAGCCACCGGCCATTAGGAATCTCCACCGGCCAAAAGTAATGGTCGGTCAGCAATCTTTTTGGCCGGTCGGCCAAAAATGGAAGGAACCAGCAGAATGCTGACACCTGTCCTCCATTCAACCTTATCCCCTACAAAAGACCCCAGCTTCGTAGTTTTCCTCATTTCCACACTGATTTACTCCAAATGGAAGAATTTCTTGCCCAAAATCTTGCAGCTTGGATTAACAACTTGGATGGCTCGGAAAAGCTAAATTTATGGGGTTTCGGCATAAACGCACTATTCACTTTGGGTCGTACTCCACTGCACTTTCCATTTCTCCATGCCGCGGCAAGGTTTTGGAATCCGGTGACACGTGTTTTTAGCTTTGGCGGGCAAGAGGTATGTCCCACCTTTGAAGATTTTCAAGCTTTAATGGAGTCTGAGCGTAATGAAGAGATCTTGCCCCAACCCTGTTTTGGCCATGCCCAAGCCTTAGGACAAATGTGTGGGTTCTCCGTACCTGATGCTCGATCTCTGATTTGTGACGGAATGCTGGATATTCCGAGTTTGGTTTGCCGTTTTTCTGAGACTGGTGACCGCGGCGACCGTCATTGGCAAGGTTTTCGACAACACGCACTTTGTTTGTGTATGCTATCTCATTTCTTACTTGCCTCGGGTTCTGGAGGATCTAGCGTCCGATTGATTGAAGTTACCCAGGGTTTGAAGGAGGGTAAGAGTTGCATTGTCATGACTCTAGCTAAGACGTTGATGGGCTTGGATGCCTTCTATCGTCGCGAAGCAACCAAATTTGCGGGGAGTCCACTACTACTGCAGGTAAAGTTTCCCACCCAATCTCTCACATGTATTGCTCACATCACTCGGCCCTCAAGCTCGGTTTTTCTCACAACACCCTTTTCTTACTTTTCTCTCATCGTACACCTCTCTATTCTTTATTCTCTCATTTTTCATCCCTCCCCAGGTGTGGTTGATGGACAAGTTGCAGGTTGTGGACTCTTGCCCAACATACTCAGCCCGTGGTTACTTCTTCAGGCAGCGCCTAGTCGATGCCCTTGATGAGGGCTGGTGGTTCGACTGGATGTGTAGCTTGTCCGCGGATCGCATTGCTTGGCGATGTCCTTGGCTCGATCTACCGGCAATGAGCTATAGTATGACTCGCCAACCTGGGATTCAGCTGATTGGCTTGACTCACTGTGTCTTCTATTTTCCGTTCCGGATCCGACGTCAATTCGACCATGACCAGACTTGTCCACCAGAAGAGATAGAATACTCGGCTGCATTCCCAATCCGAGGCGCACAGCTTGCCCGGTACGCTAAAGCATGGAGAACCAGGGAGCTCCTGGCCCCCGCTCCCATTTTCAATTGCACTTTGTCTGATGAGTGTTGGGATTGGCTCAATGAAGAGGCACATAATGGGCCTAGCTTGGCATCAGAGACTTCGACTAGCTCTGGGATGGGGCGCAGGGGCACCTGACTTGACTATGCCCCGGGCTTATTGCTTTATTAGAACTTTCAAGTTTTCCTTATGATTGTAATAAAAAGCAACTTCAATTGTATGCAAGAGCAGGAAAACTCTGTATTGAAATTAATGAAATTGGAGATTGTGGTACTGAAAATTTTCCGCTTTGGTCTAAAAATGGTCTTAGTTGTAAAAAGATTAATTAAAACTTTTCAAAACCATGTTCGATATGGATCATGACTGAACATGCCTGAAATTTGTCACTGAGATGCACAACCCTGAATCCCAGCAACTGGAAAGTTGCCCCTAGTCTGAATAGCACCGCAGCACTGCATGGCAACGGAAAGTTGCCCTTAGTCTGAAAAGCACTGTACCGGAGATCACGATGAATGCTGATAGACAAAGATGACTGAGATGATCAAATGGACAAAGTTGATCGGGGAAAAGTTTGTGGCTAAACTTCAGGATGAAGCTGCCTACGTATCCCAAAGATGGGAATCAAGCCTTACGTAGTTCGGCTTAGGTTCACTCGAGTATTTTTACTCTCCTTTTACGCTCTAACTTTTGCCAAGGCCGCCCTTTGCGGGTTTTCAACCTTGCGAGCTCAGTTTTTCTATTTTCTAATTTTCTGTGCTCTAACTTTTGCCTAGGTCGCCCTTTCGGGTTTTCGGACTAGCGAGCCTCTCAAGGATAATATTTCTTCAACTTGTCCATGTTGATCGGTTGTGAGAACTCCAGGCCATCTAGGTCCATCGGAACCACAGCTCCACCCGACCAGATAGCTTTGATGATGTAGGGACCAGTCCAATTGGGTCTGAACTTGCCCCTTGGGTCATGGATGGGGGCTCGGTTGTCTTTGAGCACCAAATCTCCTTCCTTTAGGTTCCTGGACTTAACCTTCTTGTTGAAAGCCCGGGCAATTCTACGCTGATAACCCTGAACATGGTACAGTGCTTTCAGTCTTCTCTCGTCGAAGAGCATGAGTTCCTCAAACCTGCTCTGCTGCCAATCTGCTTCGGCTATTTAGCACTCAGCCAATACTCGTAACGACGGGACCTCGATCTCGATAGGTAGGACGGCCTCCATCCCATAGACTAATGAATACGGAGTAGCCCCAGTAGAAGTTCTAATCGAAGTCCGGTAGCCCCACAGAGCGAACGGCAACTTATCTGGCCAATGCCGGTAGGTTTCCACCATCTTCTGCAATATGTGTTTGATGTTCTTGTTGGCGGCCTCAACCGCTCCGTTGGTCTGCGGCCGGTATGTGGATGACTTATGAAAAGCCGCATTGTACTTCTCCAACAAATCAATCACCTCCTTCTTGAAATGGGAACCGTTATCTGAAATAATCTCGTTCGGGACCCCATAGCGACAGATGATGTTGTTCCTGATAAACTTCACGACATGTGAAGCCTTCAATACTACATAAGATTGGGCCTCGACCCACTTTGTAAAATAATCTATCGCGACGAGGATGAACTCATGCCCATTCGACCCCTTCGGAGTAACAGCCCCGATCACATCGATTCCCCATACTGAGAATGGCCATGGCGAAGTCATGTTGTATAGCTTTGACGGCGGGATGTTCATGCGGTTTGCATGAATCTGGCATTTATGGCATCGTCGAACAAAGCCAATACAATCCTCCTCCATGGTGGACCAATAATAACCCTGTCTGAGGATCTTCCGCGCCAGCATTACCCCATTCATATGCGCACCACATTCTCCTCCATGGATGTGTAGACACCCCATTTTTGACCGTCCTCAAGACTTGGACGTCACCGTTGGAACACTCGGTGATCATCCATGTTTGTGTTCGTTTGGAGTTCCCGGAGTTCTCGGCTCGCGCGCCTTGCCTCAGGACCTCCGAACTCGATCGTTTTGTGTCTGGTTTTGCACCAAACACTTGTGTTTTGCCTTGGGAGGGCAGGGAATGCTTTGTGAGGCATCCCCACATACCACCGGCTGTGGCTAGAGGCCACCGGCTGGCTGGTGTGGGCACCGGCACTATATTGTGCCGGTCGGCACTCTTTTTGGCAAAATGACCATTTTGCCCAGCCGGCTACTTTACAGCTGCTTTCTGAGATATTTTTAGACAACTGTTTAGCTCTTGTTTCCCCTCCATACACGTGTATGGAGGGATGAGCCCTTGGATGACTTAGTTTGTAAGTCTTTGTTGCCTATAAGGAGAAGGCTCTTCTCTTGGCTCAAGGGTTAGCAAAATTTAGAGAGCTAGAGGGGAAAAGAGAGAGAGAAGCTCTGGTTTTTCTAGGGTTTGAGTTGCATACACCTTCTATCTCTATTCTTCTCTTGTGTGTCTAGGTGTTTTGTGCCTTACTATTGCACACAAACACCTAGTGTCTCACCTTCTCCTTGCAACTGAGGTTCTAAGGGCTGGTTTTTAGTGTTCTTGACTGGTTTGGAGCTCAAGGAACCAACAACTCCAACCTTTGTGAAGAAAAGCTTCAAGGGTAAGAAACTTACTTTATTTACCCCATTTTTGCACTCCTTTTTTACCTGGTTTAAAACAGTTTTTGAGCTTAGTGTTTGGCATAAAAAAGTTCTGTTTTTTAAGCCTCTTCATTGTATATTAAGGGTGTTTTGTGGTTTGGGGAAGTTTGACCCCCTTTAGGCCTTGAAAAGGGCTCATTTTTGTGCTATTTTGGAGAGATCCGGGACTTGTGTGCTTGGACCTCTCCACCACTGAAATCTTGAGGGATTTCAATGGTGGAGATGGTGCCTTAAAGTCCTAGAAAGGGGAGGGCCACCCCCTCTCCTTGATGTCCTTGAAAAGGGCAAATTTCGCTTCCATGGAGCTTCATGCTTGAGTGTGTGTTGAGCATGCCTTGGTTGTTTTCCATGCTTATATTGCCATGATATAACATGCCTCCAAGTTGGTTTTGGCCTCCTATGCATGCTTAGTATAGTTGCCTTGTAATGCCTCCTTATGCCTTAACATGTCTAGGTAGCGTGCCTCCATTTCTAGCATGTTTTAGACTTGTGTTTGTGAAGATTTTGTGCTCATATTACCATGTTTTAGCTCTATCCATAAGTATCTTGGTCAATCTTAGCATGTTTAGTATGGCTCCCTTGTATTTGGCTTGTTGGCCTTAAGAGCATGAGTGTGTGGCATGCTTTGTTTGCATGATTTTTGATGGTTTGGAACCATTTCATGTGCTATTTCAGTCCCCTAGAGGTGCTTGTATGTTTACATTGCATGCTTCTTTGTGACTTCTTAAGCTAGTGTTAAATGCTCCATGTGTTGGTCATGTTGCATGCCTTTGATTTCAAGCTTCTTAGATGCCATCTAAGTGGTCCTTTGGGCCTATTTTGACATGCTAAAAATCGGTTTTGAGTTGATAAGTGCATGCCATAATTGCTTTGCATAAGTGTAGTTCAATGCCTCATTGGCTTGCCTTGGAACCTTGGGCCATTCATTGCTTGCTTAGCCTACTTTAATGCTTGGTTTAGCACTATGTTTGGCATGAATTTCAGAGCTTTCAATGCATGCTAATAGTCCATGTTTGACTCATTTCAAGTGTGCTTGAATGTCGTCTTGTTTATGCCTAAGTATTGGTGCCTTGATTTGTGCATGTGTGCATGTTTGTTTGGCCCTCATAACTTGGCATTTTGGCTACTGATTTTAGGCCTTTTTGAGTTGCCTAATTCATGTCTAAGTCCATCATTTCATTGGTTTGCATGCTCACCTTGCATGCTTGTTTGAACCTTTTACATAAGTGTGTTGCATAGTCCACATTGCATGCTTAGTTGACATGCTTAGGTTTGCATTTCCATTGTGCATGTTTGGCCTCTTGAAGTGAAGTATGATGGAGGTTGAACACCCTTGTTTGCTTGTTTGATTTGCACACATTTGAGATCAAAGTTGCATCCTTGGCTCTTAGGGCCATCACGCATGGAAATGCGCGATTGGTGGTCCAAGGACCGAGGCACATCCCCCTTTGAGTCCAAAATATGATAAGGATTGTGTTTGGTGCATACATGCTTTGAATCACATTGCCATGCATTTTGTTGCCCTCTGCTGCTGTGAGTTGCAGGTTTTGCAGGCATTTTGTGCCGACCGGCACTTTTTAGTGCCGACCGGCAGTGAATTGGCAGCCGATAGCTTCACTCAGTGCCGGTGGCCACATCCTTCAGCCGGTGGTGTTGTACCTCAGCCGGTGGTACTCCCCAGTGCCCTGAGAGGCACTCTTGGGACTTTGGCAATTTTCAGAGGAGGGTAGCAGGGAAAACAGAGGCACACTTGCATGACAGTGCGATTCCGAGCCAATTCCGAGCGCGCGCTGCATTTGGGCCCTCCTCCCGAGGCATTTACTGTTTTAATTAGATTAATTATTTGTCTAATTAATTTAGTGAATTTGTAATAATTAATTAGCTTGCGTAGTTAATTATTTGTATTATTATTTTGGTCCCTCCGAGCGAGGGCAAAATTGTAATAAGTGTGTGTGAGTGGGTGTATGTCTTCCAATCCCCATTTCTTTCTATCCCTTTTATTTACCTGTTACGATGGTAGATTAGGGCACGTCTATTTTCAACATACCTTATGCAATGCATGTGTGCATCCATGCATTTGTTTACATGCACCGGGCTCGGTACATCATACAAACTGCATCGTGCTTTCAATTCCAAATTGAATACGTGATAGTTGTTGCATTTCATGTGCCATGCTTAGGATAGCCGAGCCTGTCTAGATTACATTCCGCATGCGATGCATTAGCCACTTAACATGAACTAGGTCATGCATGTTTGCTAACCGGGTTATTTGTTTTTGGCACGGAATACGATGTAAGTATTTTATGCTTTAGCACTTCGCATGCGTGTGAATGCTAACATGACAGTATGCTTACCATGCGGCTAAATGCTTATGTGTTATAAACTGTTTGAATGCCTGTGGGTGGAGGTTGGATTGCTTGAGTTGGGAATACTCATTGAAATCCGTGTTTTAGCCTACTCGCGAGTAGCAATTTCAAACTGTTTTCCAAACAAGACGGATGTGCAATGCTTATTTCCAAATTAGGCGATCTAGTCTATACTTGTTTGCTGCGCGCATAACATAGTAATTCTAGGCTAATAATTGGAATAAGAGCATGTAATGTTTTCAAAAAAGGATATCACGGTTAGTAGAGGCCGGTCTTCGGACCGGGCGAAAGGGGGTGCTCATAGCTGACCTTCCCCAATCGTACCCAAGCTCCCGAGCCAAGATCACTTTGGTGATGATGGACACGTGGCCTTCGGCACCGAGTCAGGGTTTCCTAAATTCCCCCATTAAAAAAATATTTAGGTGGCGACTCTGTAATCTGGCAAAGCAGTCCATGTTTGGCACTACTTTTTCAAAAATCTGTTTTTCTTCAAAACGATTTGCCAGAGTTGGACTCTTTGGTTCAGATTTAGAACCGCGACACAAAAGGGAGTCCGAACTGTAGAGTGAAGCCCACGGGCGCGTCTACAGGATGGCCTCCATCAGGCGTTTCGACTCCTCAGCTTCTACACACAGCTTATGCATTCCCAGATGACCTCTCTTGTACAGTTTACCCCCGCAGATGATGAACTGAACAGCCATTCTCCTGATTGCCCTTTTATCTTTGGCATTTGCCCCTGGTGGATACGTCTCCTTCTTCAAGAAGTTCCATATGTCATAATACCAGGGGTTCCCATCCTGAGCTTCATCTATGGCGGAAATCGACTCATATGCTGGCACAAACTTCTGGTCAATGATGATCGGACGCATCCGGACTCCGGACGGAATGTCTATCATGGAAGATAGAGTTGCTAGTGAATCTGCGAACCTGTTGTTTTCTCTTACTAGATGAGTGAAGTTTAGCTTTTCAAACCGAGGAATTAACAAATCCAAGGTCTGGTGGTAAATTATCATTTTCTCTTCTTTGACCTTCCAATCTCCTTTTGCTTGAGACACAACAAGGTTCGAGTCCCCAATGACGTCCAATCGTTTTGCCCCTAGTTCTAAAGCCGCTTCTAAGCCGGCAATACATGCCTCGTATTCCACTTCGTTGTTTGAGACTTTGAACCGGAGCTTGAATGCTAAAGGGATACGAGAATTGTCGGGCGCTATCAGCAACACTCCTATCCCATACCCATACTGGTTTGACGCTCCATCAAAGTACATTATCCAAGTTTCGTCTTCGACATACAAAATGGCTTCATCTGGGAATAGGTACTCAACTGCTTCATCCCCTTCAATCGGGTGGTTGGCAAGGAACTCTGCTATTGCTCTCCCTTTTACGGACTTGCGCGTCACATACTTTAGATCAAATTCAGAAAGCAACAGCAGCCAACGAGCTAGCCTACCCGTAAGTGCCGGTTTCTCGAAAAAATATTTGATAGGATCGAGTCGTGAAACCAGCATTACGGAGTGAGCTAACAGGTAGTGCCGCAGCTTCCTGGTAGCCCATACCAAAACTAAGCAAGCTTTCTCCAGCGGAGTGTAGCGGGTCTCGAAATCCGACATCTTCTTGCTCAGATAGTAGATGGCTCTCTCCATCTTATCCTCTGATTCTTGTGCGAGCATACAGCCCATCGTAGTCTCAGTTACTGAAAGGTACAATATCAACGGTTTCCCTGGCTCCCGTGGTGACAACACGGGTGGGTTTTGTAAATATTCTTTGATCTATTCAAAAGCTGCTTGACATCGGCCGTCCCATTGGAATCTCTTTCCTTTCTTCAGGAGACCAAAAAGTGGTTCACAAGTTAAGGTTAATTTTGAAATAAACCGTCTTATGAATTGCACTTTACCCAGAAAGCCTCGCACCTCTTTTTCAGTTATTGGTGGTGGCATTTCTAAGATGGCCTTGATTTTAGAAGGGTCGACTTCGATGCCCCTTTGCGTAATCAGAAACCTAGCATTTTTCCCGCTGTAACACCGAATGTACACTTCTGAGGATTCAACCGCAGCCGAAATTCTCTGATCCTTTGGAAAAACTTTTGCAAGGCGGTGTAGTGACCCTCTCTTTCTTTGGATTTGACAATCATGTCGTCCACATACACCTCAACCTCTTTGTGGATCATATCGTGCAATATTGTGGTCGCTGCTCGTTGATAAGTAGCTCCAGCATTCTTCAACCCAAATGGCATTACTTTGTAGCAGTATGTACCCCACGGGGTGGTGAATGCAGTCTTCTCCCGGTCTTCGGGTGCCATTACTATCTGATTATAGCTTGAGAAGCCATCCATAAATGAAAGCAAAGCATGCCCCGCTGTGAAATCTACCAACTCATCAATGTGTGGCAAGGGAAAGTCGTCCTTCGGACTGGCTCTGTTCAAATCCCTGAAGTCTACACATACCCGAATTCTGCCATCCTTCTTCGGTACTGGAACAATGTTGGCCAACCAAGTCGGGTATTCGGATACCAGCAGGAAGCCCGCGTCGATTTGCTTGGTGACCTCTTCCTTGATCTTAATGGCCCAATCAGGGCGGATCCTCCTCAGTTTCTGTTTGACAGGTCGGGCCTCAGGGTCGAGAGGGATCCGGTGCTGTACAATCTCAGGATCGATTCCAGGCATGTCTTCGTAGGACCACGCGAAAACATCTTTGAAATCTTTTAATAAAGCGACTAAGCGCTCGCGTTCCTCTGAAGACAACGTGGACCCGATCTGGACCAGCCGCGGGTCCTTCTCAGTACCAACATTCACAGTAATGATTTCATCAACTAAAGGTTTGACAAACCTTTCCTGCTCTTGTTCAATTAAACGTTTTAAAACCGGAGGAATTTCGTCCTCGTCGTTTTCATCAAAATTTTGAAAGTCCTGATTTAAGCAATAAATCAAAGGCACAAAAAAGTACTCGGAAACCACATTCATATCATTTTCATTATATACTTCCAAACCGTCCGATTCTTCTGTTACAACAGACTCAAAAGAGAAAGAAAAAGACAACCTGGACAGGACTGTGGCGTCCGGGTTATCACCCCCAAGAATACCGGACTCGGACTCAGACTCAGTCGAGCTGGAACCTGATTCCGACTCAACAGATTCGGAGGAATCAGATTCCGGCTCACTACCTGACCCGGTGCTGCTCGACAAAAATCCTTCCTCGTACTGCTAGGTGAGGGAGGGTGCGATGGATGCATCCAAAATAGTTGATAGTAGGCCTACAGCCATTTCATTCCCGATCATGGACACCGAGAAGTTATCCCCCAAGCACAACTGGTCGATCGAAGGATCTGAAAGTAGACATGCCAGTGCTACCCCCATTTCAAGTTCGGTGTCCTCAGACTCCACTTTCCTGTTCTGTTCAACCTCAACTGTTGGGTCTGTCTGCTCTTCAGCAACATCATCCCCAGATAACTGTAGGTCAAAGAAAATCTCGAACCCTGGTACGCGCTTCCTCTCTGCGTTTAACCACGGCTCTGGGAAGCCACAGAACGGAAAATCCTCCCCCTCCCGGACGAAGCGTCCGTTTAGGGTACCCTGAATGGGCCGGTGCATCAACTCAAAGGGTTTCCCTATCTGTTTCGCCCTGGCTCTCCCAGCCATCTCCTTTCCTTTTCTTACCCAATCCTCCTTGGTGGGCATATAACCCAAGCCAAAGGTATGGGGGTTGTGTGGCACTTCGGCCAATGCTGCGACACCCTTGCGGCCGCTCTTTCCTAATCCCATCCCGGGGATATGTTGGAGTTTGTTCATGAGATAAACTGCTTGGGCACTGACATATATCCCCTCATTAGTAGCCATGATGTTCTGTATAACCTGAGCCTCAGCTAGGGTAAACCCTGATATGAACACGTCCTCCATGCCATGCTCGATTTCTAGAACAGGCGTGGACACCTCCGGTGGTGGATGGATTGATAAATTCCCAAAAACAATGGCTACTCCCTTCCCATAGGGGTATTTCACCATTTGATGCAAAGTAGATGACACCGCATTCACCTGATGCAGCCACGGCCACCCTAAAAGCAAGTTGAAAGTTGCAGGCACCTCCAAGACATGGAAATCTATCTCATGCTGTCCCGGCCCAACTTTAGTCTGAACTTTTACGGTTCCCATCACTTCTCTACTTGTATTGTCATATGCCCGGATGACTTGGGCCGTTGGTACAAAATCTGCGGCTTTCAAGCCAATTGCAAACGCCGTCCTTGCCGGGCAAACGTTGATGGCGGATCCGGTATCGACGAGAACCACCGGTATCCATTTATTCCTGCATTCCACGGAAATGTAGAGAGGCTTGTTATGGTCTGCCCCCTCGGGTGGCAATTCCTTGTCGGAGAAAGTCAGCGTCGGGGTAGCTCCTCCCGGAAAGACTAATCCCACCAGCTGCTCTGGCGTGGTTTCTATTGAAAGCTTCGCTTTGTCAATGGCTGATAAGACAGCCTGTCTATGCACCCGCGATGCCATGAGTAGTCCCCAGATAGAGATGTCTGCTTGTATCTTTTTTAGCTGTTTGAGCATAGCCTCCTCCTCAAGTTGCTTCTTTTTTTGCTTCTCAGCCTCTCTATCCTTCCCCGAGGCCTCTGGCTGATCTAGGTGCTGGGGTTTGAAGTACCGCCCGCTCCGCGTCATATGATCGACCTCTCCAAGGTACCAGGTGTCATCGGGTTGGTTGTTCCCCCAATCTTCGTCCGTGTGGGCAAGACACAAGTCCTCATCTTCCCACCACATTCCATCAGTAGCTGACAAACATCTGTCCGGCTCTGGTATAACTGTTCTTGTACTCGCGGCACCTTCCATCCCTATGTTGGTAGCATTCTCAGTTCTTGTGCACACAGCAGTTTCGGTCCCCATATGGGCCTTTGCCTTCCTGATTCTCTCGGAATCTTCGAATCTTTCCTGTTCTGGGTGTGTCAATACAACCGACTGTTCAATAATTCCCGTATTTGAAATGCTCCAATCCCGAGCGAAATTCTTGACACCGGCGCTCTCCGGCGATGCACTCTGTTCTTCGACCCTTCCGGCTGTCATTGACATTCTTGCCTCTGTCGGGACCTGTTCTAGCTGAAACTCATCTACCACATCTGGTTGATCGTCTAACCATCCCGTAACCTCTGTCAATTCCTCGTAATCATACTAGTTGACTGCCGCGTCCCCTGGATCTTGATCACTGTAAAACTGGAGATTGGCAAGGCCCTCTTCCACAGTTGTTAAATCATATGTTCCCTGTCCCAGACTATCTCCTTGGATTACACACAGTTCTCCTCCTGTTGGAAGTTCCATAGCTGGCGCATCCTAGCCTATCGATAAAATGTAGTTACCCGGACTATACGTTTTCTCAACACAAATTCCAGATTCCGCAGACTCTGGCCCAACAATCCTCTTCTCCTTTGGGACCTCCTCTCTCCTGTCCTCGACAGTCACCACCGCTGGCTTAGGTTGGGTCATGGAGATGTCCATCATGCACAAGTCGGTGCAATCGGGAAGGAGAACCTCCGGCTTAGGCAGGTGGGAAGGTGTGATATAGATACTAGGATTGTAGGACACGACCCCAGTATGGATGAAATTGAGTCTTTTGGGTGGTGGAGCTTGGTTATGAGCGGGAAGAGGATTTGTAGTAACATTAGGCTTCTCGGGCGGCAGAATCACCCCGTTATCGATGAGATCTTGAATCTCATGACGTAATCGGAAGCACTGATCGGTGTCATGACCGTGCTGTTGGTGAAATGAACAATACTTGGCTGGGTTGTGGATAGCGGGGAGTCTTTCTGGTAAGGGCCGCGGCTCTAGGGGCTTCAAGTGCCTTTTTCTGATGAGCACCCCCAGAGCTTTGGACAGGGGCATATAAAGTGGAGCGAAGGTTCTGGTATTTTTGGGTGGGTATTTGGCTGTTGGTGGGTTGCTTCTGGACGCACCGGAGAATGGTGTGGCCGCCATATTTCTTGGAGGGGGGTTGGTGGTGACCATGCTCACTTCGGAGGCTCTTGTGGTTGTAGTGCCGCTCAGGCCTGCATTAGTATTGCAGTTGAAAGTTCTTCGGGGTTGCTCCCGGTCATTATCAATTAAGCCTTGCTTCAAGGCATCCTCAATCTGCACCCCCATTTCATGCAGGTCAGAAAAAGTAGGAAAGGGGAGCACAATCATCTTTTGCATCAATTTCGGCTGAAGATTGCGCACAATCATCCGAATTTGATCTTTGTCTGTAGGCCTCAAGGCCATCATCGAAGCCTTGGCCCTCCATTTGGTTACAAATTCTGAGAAACTCTCTTTAGGTTCCTGTCTGGTTGTCTCGAGATCACGGGTTGTAATCTCGATTTGTGTATTGTATGAGTACTGCGCAATGAAGGCCTCAGCCATCTCGTCCCAATTTCTCTTGACATCATCTTCTAGTTTGGCATACCATATGGACGCCACACCCAACAGGGTCCGGCCAAATAAAGATAGCTTCTGAAGCCTACTGAGGCCCATTGGCCTTAAGATATCCGAAAACAGTCTCAAGTGCACCATGGGGTCCCCGGACCCGTCGAATTGATCAATATGGGGCATTTTAAATCTGTCGGGCAGCGTTACAGCTGCATCAGTGTAGCCATCTTCAATGTCGAGGATGGTCTTGGCTCCTTGGGATCTCTTAAACAGCTTTTCAAGCTTGCTTAACTTTAGTGCAGTGGGATCAGTCTCGGACTCAAAGGGAGAGTCCGGTAGGTTGGTGGGAGTTTTTGATAACTGGGGTTGGATCTGGGGTAGGATAGGGGGTGGAGGTGGTCCGGTGGGAAGTTCTGTATCGTTCTGAACATTGGCTGTCTCCCCGAGGTTTGGAACTCCTGGCGGGGGAGGAACTTGCTGCGAAGTAGTTTGCTGCTGTAGCCTCACAATCAACTCTGCTTGTTCATTCACAACTGTAGCCTGCTGCCTGGCAAACTCTGCCTGTCGAACAGCATCCTGCTGCATCATTTTCATGCTTTCTTGGAGCTGGCGCACCATCTACTCTAAGCTAGCCATACTATTCTGCTCTGGTTGAACTATCGGTATGTATTCCCTTTCCGTAGGTGAAACAGGACTCTGACCTCTACTGAACTCAGGTGGGGTAGATAAGGCCCTCTGAACTGACTGCTGTACTGATGCCTTCTGCCTAACGGTCTTCCGTTTAGTAACCGGGGGTAGAGAGTAGTACACTGGTTGTCCGTCTACCAGATCCTTAGATCGATGGAGTCGACGACCTCTAGTCCAGAGTGCTTGGGGAATATCTGCTGGGTCAGAAGCAATTGTGTTCAACTACCTAGCAAAAAGATAAATAAAGCGTATAAATAAACAGACAATCGGACAGCGTAACGGCGTAAAATAAACATACAACACACGGTTGGGTATCATAATATGCTGCCAATAAGCTGAACACACTGTTCCTCAAATACTGATCACTGTTCCCCAAATAACTGTCCCAAAGCTGATACCCTCAGGTAGAACCGATTCCCCAAATACTGATGCCCGCAGGCCTGATACCCAGCCTTGCAAACTGGTACATGCATTCCCTGTAGAAATACACTCTAAAAGCACATAGCATGTAAAAGAGAGCCAAAACACCCCTATGTTGGGATAGGGTTTCCCTGTCCTATTTTGTCAGAAGCTAGGGTTTCACTACACACGTAGCGGTTTCAAACAACCTATATTGGGTAAGCAACCTGTCCTAGTTTGGAATGGTCACTACGGATTCCGAATATGCACTAGGTCGAATGGTCGAAGAGGGTGCCCCGGTAAAACCGGGGTTTGTGTTCCCCTACTGGCAGAGCCCGCAACCGGTCAGCCTTATGGCATGCTTTGTCAAAGTCAAACCTCCGGCAAACCGCTCAGGAATAGCAGATGGCCAACACGGTGTCCTAGGCGCACCAATGCACATGCAATGCAAAGAGACACATAAGCGAAATCAAAATGAGATATCACGAGTTTGAGTCAAGCTCTCCAAACTCCCCAGTAGAGTCGCCAGAAACTGTAACAAGCCCGCGGGGGGGACCCCGCTGCACGCTACAGTTCGGACTCGATTTTGTGTCACGATTCTAAATCTGAACCAAAGAGTCCAAATCCGGCAAATCGTTTTAAGGAAAACAGATTTGAAAAGAAGTGCCAAACATGGATTGCTTTGCCAGATACACAGTCGCCACCTAAATATTTTTTTAATGGGGAAATTTAGGAAACCCTGACTCGGTGCCAAAGGCCACGTGTCCGTCATCATCAAAGTTGCCTCGGCTCGGGAGCTTGGGTACGATCGGGGAAGGTCAGCTATAAGCACCCCCTCTCGCCCGGTCCGAAGACCGGCCTCTACTAACCGTGATATCTTATTTTGAAAACACTATATGCTCTTATTCCGGTTTTTAGCCTAGAATTACTACGTTATGCGCACAGCAAACAAGTATAGACCAAATCGCCTACATTGGAACAAAACATTTCATGTTTGTTTTGAAAGTGATTTGCTACTTGCAAGTAGGCTAAAATGCAGATTTTGCCACTCTCAAGTGGACTTTAGAAAAGGTGGTTTTGCCACCATTTAGTGGGCTTAAAACTCTCAGTTTTAATGCATTGTTCCAATTTAGGTAATTTGACCTCCATCCACAGGCATTCAAGCAGTTATATCACGTAAACAGCTAGCCTCATGGTATTTATGCTATTATGGCAACATTCACACGCATGCGATATGCTAAATAATAAAAACTTACCTCGTACTCCAAGCCAAAACAGAAACTAGTTAGCAAACATGCATGGTCCTAGTTCATGTCAATTTGACTAATGCAACACATACAGGATGCAATTAGGGTAGGCTCGGCTAACCTAAACATGTCATGTGAAATGCAATTAATTGATGCACGTATTCAATTTGGAATTGAAGTACTAATGCAGTTAGCATAATGCGCCGAGCCCGGTGCATGCAAGACAAATGGATGCACGCATGCATAGCATAAGGTATGCTAATTTAAACATGCCCTAATCTACCATCATAAGCGGGTAAATAAAAGGGAAGAAAGAAGTGGGGATTGGAAGACATGCACACACACGCACCCACACTTATTACAGATTTGCCCTCACTCGGAGGGTCCAAATAAATGTTACAGTCCGAATAATAAATACATTAATTATTACAGAATTTCTAATTAATTAACAGAATGAATAATAATAAAGAAGAAAGAGGGGTGGCCATAGCCCCGTCTTGGAAAACGTAAATGATGCATGCTTCAGTCTGTCTTGCCCGGGAAACCCGTGCCACACCACTACTGCCTCTGTTTTACACTGCCCTCCCTCTCCAAAGACTGCCAAAGTCCTGGGACATGTTCCTTGCACATTGTAGAATACCATCGGCTGGAGGAAATGCCCACCGGCCATAGATAATTTCCATCGGCTGCTAATGAGGTTATCGGCCATTCATCAATGGCCGGTCGGCACTGAATGTTGCTGGTCGGCAGAAACTTCCTGCAGAAGACAGTTTTGACAGCAACAGAAGACAGACAGTGCATGGCATGAAATTTCAGGCACATGTAAGCATGGCTATGCTCCCTATCATGTATTGAACTCAAGGAAGCATGGCCCTTCGATCCTCGAGCCATCAATTGTGCATGATAGCCTAAGAGATCAAGCTTGCCATTTGATGTAAAAATGCATGCAACACACAAATGAGGACCAAGACCCTATCATGTCCAAGTCAAGGGCCTCGGTGACCAAGGGTTGAGATGTGTTTTGTCACTTGAAGTACAAACACCTCTCATCCCTCACACTTGGTTTGACACCCCAAACCAAGCAATGCAATGCATGTTATGCAAACATGGCTCAAAATGTAACATGATATTAAGATGCAAAACATGCCAAATGTGATGCAACCTATCATGTTAAGTATGCAATGCTAGACATGCAAGATGCAAATGTGACGCAAACATAGACCAATATGCCATAAGGCTAGCATGGGACCACATGTAATGAACCAAATAAGCAACAAACATATGACAAGCATGCAATGGTGAACTTAAACCATAAAGGGGCAGACCTCAATCCACCCCAAAACAGTGGCCAAAAGTGCCCAAAATGGTGGACAAACACCCATGCCAACATGCAAGCCAATGGGCCTAAAGCTAAGGCACAAAAGGGAGCACTTTACTTCCACTAACATGACCACTCATGGCATGAATTAGACAAGCAAAAACAGAATCTTAGCATGCAAAAAGTGCTCCAAAACTCACACACATGGCATCCCAAATGATCCAAACACATAGGCATACACAATGCATATTTCAAGGCATGAAATCACAATACTTCCAAGCATTAAAAAGGCACAAAGGACAATGTAAGACCACATTATATGGACTGAAACATGATATCAAATGATGCCAAATGATGATAATAAGCTTATGCTAAGCATGTTAGTGACCCACATAACTAAGGCTTACAAGCCAAAATGCAAAGCAACTATACTAAGCATGCCAAACATGACAAAATTAGTGGCCAACAGACCTAGAGCATGAAAAATCATGACCAAAAGCTTCAATAAACTAAGCTGAAACATGAGGATACACTAGGCTAAACACATGGCACATTTCTAGGCAAGATAGAGAATTACAAAGCAAGCATACTAAGCATGCTAAGGGCTACAAATCCGACCAAGGACAGAGATATAACATGACCTAGAGACACCCAAAAACCTCTGAAATAGGGCCAAAATCAGTCAAGCATGCATGTTGCCCTTTAAGCCAAAAGGCAAGGATAAAAGAGGGACAAGGGGGAGAGGGGTGTCCCTCCCCTATACAAGACTTCAAACCACCTTCCTCAACACTGAAAATCCACTGGTTTTCAGTGGTAAGAAGACTAAAACACTCAAGCCAACAAAGCCTCACAAAGGAAGCACCAAAAAGGTTTGTGAAAGCACCAAAAAGGGAAAATAAGGCCTAAGAGGGTGAGTTTGTACTCAAACCACAAAACACTCTTAATGAAAGTTCTTAAGCATGAAAATATAAGCTCTTTTTATGTTATGCACAAAGCCTAAATCAGCAAGCAAGACATGTAGAAAACTAGTGCAAGTTTGGGAAAACTTAAGTAAAGTGATTACCCTTGAAGAACACCTCAAGAACAGCCAATGCAGCCCTCTTCTTTTGATCAAAATCAGTCCAAAAGCTCAAGAATCAACCCTCAAAGTCTCTCAATCTCGGAGCTAGGTGTAATGGTGTGTGTATTAGTGCAAAAGTAAGGTAAAAATACACTTTTAGGCTTCCAAACACACCCTAAGGATGAGAGAGAGGAAGATATAGAGAGAGAGGATGATATACAAGATATATGTATGTATTCTCTGGTTCTTTGATCAGAATTTTCCAACCCTAGACAAAAGGGAGGAATGATGACTTATATAGGCAAAAAAGAGGATTCTAAGCTTCTCCAAGAAGCTATATCAAAAGGGGCAAAGGGTGCAAAGGGGTCTTGGCTTTTAGAGGAAGCTAAGACAGCTAGCCAAGCTTCTCCAAGAAGCTTGGCCAAAGGGTGCAAGCTTCTAGAAGGAAAGGGGGTTTAAAGGAGTCACACCAGCCAAAATTGCACGGGGAGGAGTGATGGTGCATTCCAGCTGGCACAGCTGGCATGCACCATGCCTCAAGGGTGCAAAGGAGTCACACCGGCCAGCGAAAGAGGTTGCCGGCAAAATAAAGTGCCGGTCAGCCAAATATAGTGCCGACCGGCCATTGGTTTTAAGAAACCATGGCCGGTGGCACCCATAAACAGCCGGTGATGCTAGGGGAAGGCCGGTGGGATATGGGGATGGCCAACAAGCCATTCCCTGCCCTTCAAGGCAAAAACACAAGTGTTTGGTGCCAAAACTAAACACGGAACAGTCGAGTTCGGAGATCCTGAGGCAAGGCGCGTGGCCGAGACTTCCGGGAGCTCCAAACGAACACAAACATGGATAATCACCGGGTGTTCAAACAGTGACGTCCAAGTCTTGAGGACGGTCAAAAATGGGGTGTCTACACTAGGATTACTTTGGATTTCTATAAGTAGTTGGTTTTCTCCGAAAACTTAACTGACTTCTCCAGATCTTCTTTTTGGATATTAAGGTTTATATCTGGGGATATTTTGCTAGTTTTCTTTGATGTTTTGATTGAGTATTCAACTCATGGTTTAAGAGTATACATCAAAGGATTATTTGTTTGTTCTACACAAAAGAAGAGAGAGTTGTTCTTCGGTGGATTCTGAAGAATTCGAGCCTGTAGCTTTGGTGGATTCTGGAGTGGCTCATCGTCAAGACAATTCCGAGGTGAAGACGGGGTTGGAAGAGGCACATAGGGGTTGGTTCAATTCGGGCGTGGATTCGCTAGGTAATTGAGAGTATACTTGTGTAATTCCTTTATATCTTCTTAGTGGATTGTTTTGTGGCAGTTGCCCGTGGTTTTTTTATCACAATTGGAGGTGTCCAATTGTGGTTTTTTCACGTAAAATCGTTGTGTCGATTTGTCTTGATTGTTTGATTGGGATTGTTGTTTACTGCTTAAAATTGATACATAATCACAAATTAATATCTAGGGGATTTCTAGATTTTTCAGAGGACTTCCCAATCCATTTACCCAATCAACAACGAACAAGCAAACAAGAATTTATATGGTCAATGAATTTTGTAATCCCATGAATTTTGAAACGTGCATTTAGAATTTAGAAAAGTATGCTTTTCTAAATAACGACCTAATGAGGGGGAAACCAAGAACTTTATACTGGATTAAATAGTAAGATGGAGAAAAGAAAGTAATGTTTACAAACTTACTAAAATGAGAGAAAGGAAAACAAAGCTGTGTTTGGTTATGTGTTCCAAACACATTTCTATCCATTGACTTGAGTGTGGTGTTTGTTTTGAGCTTTCAAATTATAATTTCACACCTACTTTTGAAAACTCCTTTCCAGGAGGGAAAATTTGGCTAATCCGGTCGTCCTCCCAAATGTCCCCTCGACATTTGGCCGGTTGACCGAAACAGTGTTCTTTTTTTTTTTTTCTTTTTTCTAGCACCTGTTATTTTTATATTGTAAATAAAAAATATTTTCAGAATTTTTTAATTTTTGTATGAGCTTTGAATAGAATTTTGGGTTGTGTGTTTGGTTATGAGTTGTAAGTTTTTAAATCAAATAACTTTTCTAATTTCAAAAACTTAACTCCCTCTAAAACTCAATTCAAAACTTTTTTCGAAACTCATAACCAAACAAATTTTCCACACTCAAATTATAATTCTAAAACTTACAAACTCAAAATACAAATCTCAAATCATATTTAGAAAATTCTACCAAACACTACCAAAAACTTTCAATCATGTTAAGTGTATTATAAAAAAGGATTTGAAAGAGTTAGTGAAGGATTAAGAGATTAAGAAAAGTTGAAAAAATTATTTTGAGTAATTGTACTAATTTTCAAAAATTATGCAGCTGCTAGACTCATGTTTTGCGGCCACCAGCTGTGAATGTGATATCTACTGTGGAAATTCTCCCACAATGAGTAAGCATTAACCAGTCTGCATCAGAGGCCAAGCTATAATACCCACATTTATTGTAAGCTTCTTTAGCTTTGTCGCGTTTTCTTTGAATTCTATAATTTTATAAATGTGTTGTGTTGTGTGTTTCACAACAATTCTGGTGATGGTTTTCTGTTTTTTTTTTTTTTTGTTAGTTTGTTACGAAGCAGTGGAGTGACAGATCAGAGGGAACAGATGGAATATGTTACTAGAGTTAAAATTGAAATTATAAAATTCTTAATAGCTGACATCATCCCTATGTATTTGTCAGCCTAACAGTTGATTAACAGATAAAGAAAATTGTAATGCGACTAAAAAATATAAGAAGAGGCATGTAATTTTGAGAACCGAATTTATTAGCTAGAAACCTCAAGGGAAATTTAGTGGACTTTACCCTATCCATAATAGACTTCTAATACTAATATTTATTTGTCTCTCTTATTTTGTATGGTGAAGGGAAAATAATAGGCCCACTACATTAACCAGCCACATAGAAGGTGAAAGAATTCGGTGAAATAGAATCAATTGAGGCTCATGAATAATTAGAAAATATTTTCTGGAAATTGAAAAGTTTGTCAATTGAGGGACTTCCAATTCAAAATTATGAAACTTCTCAAAATTATGAAAATTATGTGAGATATTTTATTTGTTTTAATTTTCAATTGACCATTGCAAACAAAGAAGTTGTAAAATGAAAATTTTCTTAATTTCATAGAAGTGAAATTTATAAAATTTAATTGAGAAATTCTTAGTTTTCTAAAATTCAGAAATTTGAATAATGTTTCGCAATTTCATTTCAAATTTTCCTTTTCGATATGAAATTTCTCGCTTATTAGGATGAAATTTACAATTTTTTGGTAAGAATTTCTCATTTTCATTTGTCAAATTTCCTAAGTTTGTATAAAATTTCCATGTTTCTAAAATTATGGAGAAAATTTTCAGCTTCTTGATCTTTTTGCAAAAATATCAATAGGATAAAATTTCACAATTTGATCCCAAAATTTATATGATAAAATTTACTATTTTTGGATTAATTTTTTTTTTTTTGGTGTGTTATTTACACGAAGACTCCTTAAAATATTGATAAATATCATTTTGACTCCTACATTATAAAAATGTATAAATGGACACACTACTGAGAAGTATCACTTCATCCTCTAAACTATAAAAACGTGGCTGAGCAAAGTTGTCCAACCAGCAGAGTGTCATGATGGTCGACCAATGGGGTCCGACCGGCGAGGTGTCCAACCGTCAAAATGACCAACCGAGGGTATTTGACTGGCGAGGTTTCTGACTGAGTGACAACATTGACCGGCCGAGGGTGGTTGAGCGGCAGACCGAACTGCCCAAAAAGAGGAAGGGTGAAGGGTTAAATGTTTCGGCGGGGTGCGAGGCTGAAGGAGCAGGAATGCATGTGAGGACGTTACGCGGATGTGACGTGGGAGTGGAAAGAGAGAGATTGTTGATGGAGGAATTAATCCCGACTGTCCACATGGAGCAATCTAGATCGTTGATGGAGATTTTGAATTATTTCGGAGGTGAAAAGTCGCTAAAGTGCATCGAGTTGAAGGATTTTAGGAATAAACCTTTTTGGCTTTCCTTTTTTCCCTCAATCCTTGGCAAAGTTCCAAACTGGCAAATCTGAGTTGTGATTGCGACCCATGGAAAACAGGCAAACCTTGGGCCTTTGCATTTGTGCGTTCCACATATCTTATTGCAAAAAATTGGCACATTCCAGACTTTACCACTTTCATTTCGTGTGATTCTCATATCTTCCATATTTCTGACTTCTTGGCTCCCGCGACCAAAGAAATCACCAGAGACGAGAGAGAGATGGCCCAAGAGAAAAATCCCGTCCTGAGGACTGAAGCACTGGGGAATGATGATAGGGTTGCCTTGGCTAAGAAATACAAAGTGGAGAAAATGGTAAAGAAAGGAACCAGAAGGCCTCCTTGTCTGATACCATCAACAATGATCTCTACCGTGTAACCATTTAGCCAAGTGGCCCCTGATCACTGGCATACGAATGCCAACAAGTCGATGTTGACGGTTGAAGATCTGGAGAAAATCTAAAGCATGTATCAGATCCCCGAGAACGTGGAGTTTAGGGCTCCGACAACGGGGGAAAGGGCATCAGATTCTAGACCTATATAGTTCACCCTCTACAAAGAGGCGTTGTTCGGAGAGTTGAGGTTGCTGCTCTCCCAACTGGTTGTGGACATGTTGAATCAGCTGGAGGTGGCACTAAGCCAGTTGGTGTCAAACGTGTGGAAATACTATTTGCCAATGCAATCACTTGGCCATAGGCGGCCGGAGGGCGACAAATGATGGCCAATGAGTTCTTCTCGTGCTACAAGGTGTCGGGCCAACAGGAGACCTGGGTATCGCTGTAAGTGGTGCCAGGCAAAGGATTGGTGGCTAGGCTCCCCTTGTCAGTTAAAAGGTGGAGGACGAAGTGGTTTTTCGTTTCAGAGAATGGTGGGAAAGGGGCAAGGACAGTCTGAAAGGTCCCCACCAGGTCAGTAGAGCCGAAGTTAACTGCGGCAGAAAAGAGGGAAATGAAGATAGTGAAGCAATGACAAGAGAAAGAGAGGCTTAAAAGAGATGATCTAGTTAAGCCATGTCCTCTTTGCAGCCGGTTTGGGCCCTAAACATGCAGGGGGGACCCTACCTTGATGCTGACGACCGTCGAGCGCTCCCCGTGGCGAAAAAACTGAAGGAGTAGGAGCTAGGCCCAGCTCCCAAGCCATATATGCACATGGTCGCTCGTCAACACCCTAAAGCCTTAGGGGAGCGTGACCTAGAAGCTGTTGTGCCATTGAAGGCACTGGTTGATCCGATCAAGAAGATAAGCAGAGCTGAGATAGAGCAAGCAAAAAAGAAGAAGAGGAGCACTACTAGGGGTGGGGAGGAGGGAAGAAAGACAAAGAGGGCCAAAGAGAGCGTGCTTGAGCCAAGGCCTGAGCCAACAGAGGAGGTGGAGATAGTGTAAGCAAGGCTAGGAATGGTCATTGAGGAAGGCGAGGCTGACCCCCCATTGTAGAGTTGGTAGACTTAGATGAGGTAGAAGAGGGAAAAACAGAGTAGCCAATGATTGGCTTGCCTCCAGCAAAGGAAACAAGGGATGCAGAGTAAATGGCGGAGAAGATAAGGACAAGTAGAATTGGGGAGAGCTCTGCATTCGAATTATTGAGCACTGCCGCTCGCCATCTAAGTGTAGTGGTTGGTCACTCACTACCTGAAGCGAGCCAGCATCTTGCATGACACCAAAACCGCTGCTGAACGCCAATTAGGCACCATAGATGATGCGGTCATCAGAGACGTTTCTCAATTTGGGGAGGCCGATCTTATGAGGGCATTTTTCTCGGCCCAAATGGAGTCGCTGACCTTGGTGGCCGCTCTGCTAGGCAAAGAAGTGGTGGTGAAGATGGAGACTAAGCCGCCGAAGGCCTAGTTAGAGAAAGCGCGCTCTGAGTTGGAAGTGGCCAGAATAGAGATTGTTAAGTGGCGAAAGGCGACACGAAGTGCCTACACCAAAGGGCTTGTGTATGAGAAATGTTTAAAAGGGATGCAAGTGCTAGCCTTGGTGCAGGGCCACGTAGCCGATCGGATGAAGATAGATCAGTCTAAGGCTGTGGCTGAATTGGCCGGTGTCAAGGCTTAGCTAGGCAAGGCGAAGCGCAAACTGGAGGGCGCAAACTGAAGGACAGGGTTGCTAGAGTCCGAAATGGCAAGTGAGCGAAAGAAAGTGTTAGACGCCCAGCAGGCCTGTACCATGGCTAACGAAAGGCTGGAAGAGGCTTTGACCAACAATGAAGAGCTACATAAGTCGTCTCTGAAAGAGAAGGAAGAGGCCAACGCACGAGTCGTTGAGTTGGAGATGGCGCTCAACGCAGAGATGAAGGCTCTTGGAGAGGAAATGAGCAAGGCTGCAAAGTTGGCTAGGGCGATAGCATCTGAAAGAGCGACTTACCCCGACCTCTATGCCACAGCAGTGGAACAATTCAAGCAGTCTACCAAATTCCAAATAGCGATAGACGTTGCTATGGCCTCAAGCTTGGCCAGAGATGGAGGATCTGAGGTTGGTCCATCAGGCTCGAGTGCAGCCGATCAGGTGGAGGGGCAGATGAAAGCGGAGATGATCTAGAACTTCCAATAGTCCGACTATTACAAGCACTTACTGAGCGAGTATTGGGATAGCGGCTAGGTGAGGTTTAAGCAAAGAGCGCATGCGACCTTCCCAGACATTGACTTTACCGCGATGAAGCCAAAGGATGAAGACATAGCCAACACGCCGCTGGATGAGGGGGTTAAAGAAGAATACCTTCTATCTAGCGAGGCAAAAGAAGACTGAGGGGGGCGAGCTCAATGGCAACTTATCAAATGTAATTGGAGTGTTATTTGAATTTTCATTGTAAAGACTTGTACATTTTGTAAAAAGCTTGTGTATAATACAAAAACTGGTCTTGGAAATTGTTGAGTTATAATAGTTTGTTTCAATGTGTGTGTCCATTGAAAAATGAATTACTTGAAATGAAGGATGAAATGGAGTTTGAAAAATGTAACGTGTAAAATGTAAGGGTGAAGGTAAGGGTCCAAACTTGAAAGTAAAATAAAACAAAACTTCGAGTAAAATTGAAAAGTGAGAGTTTATGGTGCTCTTTAAGAAGGTTGGCCACGGAGGCCATCAATCACACAACTGCATAAAAACTAGACTTGTGCAAAAAGCAGAGGTTGAATTGGTGAAGTTGGTCAACTAGCACTACCGAGCACTTGAACTCATATAAAAGGAAATGGCATTGCCAACATTGAATTTGAACTTGAAAAATGTAATCCTAAATGAAAAGTAGGTTGCGCCGACCATCGAGCAGGCAAATTTCAATTAATGGAATAATGTTGTAACTGAGCAAAATTTTGGTTAAAAAGGGAGATTTAAAACTCGCAAAAAGGACTTAAACTAAGGGTGCAGATCCTGCTTGTCATTGTGTTGTTGGATTTAAGGATGGTCAGGCATCCTGGGCAACGGTAGGGCATCCCGATCAATCAGCTAGCCTATACCGAACGTATATCTGCAAAATGTTCCTAATCGGCCATGCTGGTTTGGACTCAGTCCACCTAAGACTTGTCGAACTCAGTCTGGCTGTGGTCTTCATGCTCAGTCTGTATGAGGCTTTATTGAACTCAGTCTAACTGAGGTCTTCATGTGCAACATAGATAACAGAGGTTGGATATCTTTTTCATTAATACGAAGTCCTACCATGGTGAGCTTATACATTGCATTGAAAAGACAAAAATTGAACAAGCGGTCTGAGTTGAACAAGATAGCAAAATAAATGTCATGAGAGAAAAAGACTTCATTTTACTGAAAATACTGCTTCAAATGCTCGGCATTCCATAAGTGGAGGAGATCTCTACCTTCCATATCTTGTAAGCGGTAAGTGCTTGGGCATGGCCTAGATTTGACAATGTAAGGCCCCTCCTACTTAGCTACTAGCTTGCTTTTGGCCAATTTTTGGTGGCCAAAGTTGCCCCCCGCAGAACTAGATCCCCTACAGCGAATTCTTTGGGTTTGACTCCACTGTTATAATGTTTCCTCATCCTTTGCTAATATGAGGCCAGTCCGATAGCAGTTGACTTTTGTAGTTCTTCAATTAGGTCTAGTTCGGTCCGTTGTAGTTCTTCGTTTAGTTCTGAGTTCTAATGCATTACCCGGGGGGTCGGCAGGCCGATCTCCACGAGGATGACCGCCTCAGCACCGTATGTTAAACGAAAATGGTCTCTCTAGTGGGGGTTCTTGTTGTCGTCTAATAAGCCTAGAGTACGTTTGGTAACTCCTCTACTTAGAATCCCTTAGCGGCCTTTAACTTGGTCTTGATAATCTTCAACAGAGAACGGTTGGTGACTTCGACTTGCCCATTAGCTGGGGAATGGCCTGGAGAGGCCAAACATGTCCTGATGCTGAGCTCCTCATAGAATTCCCTGAATTTGGCGTTGTCAAACTGTTTGCCATTATCTGACACAATGGCTTGAGGAATCTCGAATCGGCACACAATTGAGTGCCATATGAACTTGGTAGTTTTCCATTCGGTGATCTTGGCTAGAGACTCTACTTCCACCCACTTAATGAAGTAGTCAATGGCAACCACAGAGAACTTGACTTGGCCTTTTCCAGTGGGCAAGTGACCTATCACTTCGATTCTCCATTTGGCAAAGTGATAGGGACTGCTAAGTGTGATCAGTTCTGTTTGAGGGGCATGAGATATGTTGGCGAAGCGTTGGCATTTGTCACATTTGAGCACAAAATCGTTGGCGTCTTGGCTGAGCATGGGCCAGAAGTAGCTCATACGAAGAATTTTATGGGTCAAAGACTGTCCTCCTGAATGGTTTCCACAAACTCCTTCATGTATTTCTCTTGTCACATAGGTAGCTTGATCAACATTTAGACACCTGAGGTATGGCTGTGAGAATCCCTGCTCGTACAGGATGCCTTCAATGATAACATAATTAGACGACCGAGCTCTGATCTTATCGGCGCCTTTATTTGCTAGCAATGCTCCCTGCTCTAAGAACGAGATAATCTGTTTTGCCCATGGAATATGCTCGTTATGGATTAAGTAGACCTCTTGTTGATCTTGTGGAATTGTTAGGTGCGGTAGGTATTCGATTCTGACTCCGTGACTAAGGTCTGACTGGTCTGCCGAGGCTAACTGGGCCATTTCATCTGCTTGGGAGTTCTCTGACCGTGGGATATGCTTGATGTGGAAATTGTTAAAGAGGCGGGTGAGGGGAAGATCGATGTCTCTGTATGATATCATTTTTTCCTCCTTTGCATCAAACTCCCTAGTTATCTACCCGACAATTAATTGGGAATCACTGAAAACTTGGGGACGGTCTACCCCAATGTCTTTGGCCAGTAGGAGACCTGCTGCCAGGGCCTCATACTCAGCCTCGTTGTTACTGGCGTCAAACTGGAATCGAAGGGCACACTTGAAGTCCTCACCCTCTAGGGTGGTAATAGTCAGTCAGCTCCACTGCCTTTTTTTATGGATGAGCCATCAACACTAAGAGTCCAAGAGTGGCGGTCAACCTCCTCAGGAATGACGTGTGCCAATGAAGGAGGTATGTCTGGGGTGAGATTGGTGAACTCCAGGATAAAGTCTGCAACGGCTTGGCCTTTGATAACTGTTTGAGGTTGGTAAGAGATTTCATACTGGCTCAATTCAACAAACCACTGCATGAGCCTGCCTGATGACTCTGGTTGTTGCATAACTTTTTTCAAAGGTTGGTCGGTGAGGACCACGATAGAATAGTGTAGCTTGCTTTTCGTGCTCTTTTCGGATACGATAGCCCTACAGTTTGGACTCTCGTGGTTCTGAATCTAATTTCACAAGTGCAATGTGAAATAAATAAACACAAATGAGTCCAAATCCGACAAATCTTTTGAAAAATTGATTTTGAATAAAAATGCCAAAAATGGATTACTTTGTCAGATTACAGAGTCACCACCTAAATATTTTTGAAAAATTTAGGAAACCCGTGACTTGTGTCAAAAGCCATGTGTCCGTAATCACCAAAGTGTCTCGGCTCGGGGACTTAGGTACGAGAGGGGAAAGTCATGAATTGAGCACCCTACTCACCCGATAAAAAATCTGCCTCTACTAATCATGATGTGATTCTTATTTACATTATATGCTCTTGTTATGATTATTAGGCTAATTTACTATGTGATGCATACACAAGTATAGACTAATTTGCAAAGTTTGGAACATTTTGATTTCATGTCTATTTAAAAATTGTTTTGAACACGTGTCACTTAAAAAGTGAGCTCGCATGTACATTTAATCAAATCAGTCCAATTTAAGTAATTAGCCTTCATCCACAGGCATTCAAATAGAGATATCACTTAAGCAATTAGCCTCATGGTAATCATGCTCGATATGTGAACAATCATACGCTTGCGATATGCTAAAGCAATAAATGCTCACCTAGTACTCCAAGGTGAGCCAATCAAAGCAAAAGATTTAGAAAACATGCATGGCCCTAACTAATGCAATATGACTAATGCAACACATGCAATATGCAATTTAAATAGGCTCGGCTACTAACATGGCATGTGAATCAATTTGATAGCATGCAGTTTAAGCACATTTTCAAAGAAGTAATAAATGACAATGTTGTTAGAATGATGAGCCGAACTTTATGCATGCAAGACAAATGGATGAAAATCATGGGAAATGCTATCCATCATAAGCAAATAAATAAAAGGGAGAAAGAACGTATAGCGATCCCGGTTTTCCTTTCCTTTGTATATTGTGTTCCGGACTTGGTTCCGTGGTTGTGTTGTTGTCTCAATCTCATTTCCTTCCCTTACTCTTTGTATTTGAGTCTTGGGTTGTGTTGGGCAAGTTTGAAACAGGTTGGTTGTGTTTTGAAACCTAGAGTTGATGCCCAGATTTTGGCCTTCACGCTCGAGTGGGGCTTTTGACGCTCGATCGGGCCCTTCGTTGTTGCTTCTCCGGGCGAGCAGGAGTTTTGACGCTCGAGCGTAATTTTCCACCTCCCAGTACTTTTGTCTACAGGTCTTCAGACGCTCGAGCGAGAGTTTTGCCGCTCGAGTGTGACCTTTTGTTTTTGTTCCTCCGCTCGAGCGGGGAGTTTGACGCTCGAGCAGGGACCATATCTGTAAAACTTCTGGAAGTGTACAATCTACACTCGATCGGTGCTTTTGACGCTCGAGCGTGAGTCTGTGTCTGACGCTCGAGTGGGGGTTTCCATGCTCGAGCGGGGCGACTGGTATATCACTTCGGGATTCGACTTTTTGGATCACTTTTTGGTTTCCTTTCTCTCTCTTACTTTTCGAAAAACACCATTGGAGACCATCTCTCTCTAAAACCTCACCTTCTCTCTTCGATTTGATCTAGTTAGAGTAATCTCATACCCTTGAGCCTTTACACAAAGTGTTGAGTTTGTCGAGGGCTATCTTTTGATCCGAGAATCTCCTGATTTGGAGCACTTTGAGTTTTCATCTTCTTCTCCATTGAGCTCCGAAATTTGAGGTAGAGATTCCTACTCATTCTTATGTGCTTTAACATAGACATTGAGTTATTTGTATAAATGGGTTGATTTGGAAAGCTAGGGTTTGAAATGTGTTATTTTCAAAAGAGGGGTTTTGTTGTTTTGGCTCATAAATATATATTTTGGGTCTTAAAATGATAGTATTGATGTTGTTGATAATATTTGGACCTTTGGGTCAATATTGAGAAAAAGGGAGAAAATGCCATGTTTGGGTATATTTGGGTCATTAGTGTAATTAATGACAAATGTTATGAAAATGTGAAATTGAGTTGGAAATAATGGAATTGGTTCATTATGAGTTAGAATGGTGGAGTTGGATTTATCAATCGCTCACTTTAAAAATGTTGAGATTTTATATCTGTTGAGGCATTTATTATCTGTTTAGAAATAACTGCTTTGCGCTATCGGTGGAGGATAGTCTTGATTGTTGTAGACAATGCATGATGATTAGGCAAACTAAAACTAATCAATTGAATATGTCATCGAATATGATGGTTGGAATAATACATTGAATTTATGTATTAATTGATTATGTATATGATATGTGTTTATATACATTGTATTGTGTGGGAGGAGATAGGGGATGTACTCCACGGTTTAGGGGAAGATAGGGGATGGACTCCTAAACCGGATATTATTTGGGAGGAGATAGGGGATGGACTCCATTGATACAGCAATTTTGTGTATCTATTGAAGTATTGATATAGCAAATTTGTATATCATATATGAAGTATGGAAGTGTTTGGTTTGAGATTGATACATCAATTATGTGTATCTTTGATTAAGTGTGAAGTGCTTAATTTGAGTTGTTATCTCAATTGAAATGGAAGTACTGTTGATAAGAGATGTAATCTCGTTTAGAGTATATGGCCAGGTTCTGAGCCAGGATTATGAATTGAGGAATTGAATAAGTAATGAAAATGGAATGAAACATGGACACATTTGTCATGTATTTGAAATGGGTTATGAATTGATTCATGTGAGTTAAACATTTGTCAAATACTAATGTTTTAGTTATTGCTCATATTATGTTTAGCATATCTCTACTAGGCGTTGGCTCACCCTCTATGGGACATCATTTTCAGGTACAGGTAGTATGCCACCTCCAAGGACATAGCTTGGAAGGCTTGAGGCTGTTGGACTTTTTGTTATTTTTGGTTGTATTACATGTATATCAAGCCAAGGGCTTATTCTGTATAGAGTTAGTACTCTCTTTTGTAACCAAGTGTTGACTTGGAAAGTTGTAAGCCTATAGGGCATTTACTTTTGTTGTCAACATGTAATACTTTTTGTAATGAATACTCTGATGATATATAATTATGCTTTATTCTTTTATATCTAAGCATGTCAAGAATGTATGATTTATGGGTTTATTTTGAGGGCGTTACAGAACGGGGGTTGGAAGGCATACACGCATTATTACATATTGGCCCTCGCACAAGAGGATCCGAATGAAACTAACTAGCTATTTTAGCTAACTAATTATTACAACACTGAAATTAACTAGTTTATTCTAACTATCTATTCTAATTAATTAATTACAGCACAAATTAACTAGATATTCTAACTTGAAATACTATATTACTCCACTAATCTATTACCATTATCTGTCGTCACCAGCCTTTAATGTTAGCAAAGATGAGTTTCTGGTGACTCGTTGAGCGACGATGATTAAAACCGGCAATAGTCCGTAATTGACAATAATGTGTGAGTGTAACAATATAAAAGTACAAATTAAAAATAAAAAATTCTTCAAAATAACAATTTCTATTTCTCACTAATATATTTTTTTTTACGGTATCTTAATGTTATATACATCAATAAAAATGGCTTTTTTTTCAATTTTTTTAAATTTTATTTTGCATGACAGCCTTATTCCATGGTCATGAAAGATTTAAAAGAAAGAAAACTTATTTACATTATTTATTATAAATACAAATTGTACCAAACAATAAACTTTCAAAATAATAATAAAAAATTACAAGCAATATCAAACAATCCCATTGATTGATTCATCAATTAAATTGAATGGTGTGTTGTAGGAATTTTAAAAGGTAGAAACATAATACACTAGTACATGGTTAAAAGGAGGTGTTGGCTGCCTACTGGAGTTAGGATGCTGCTGTGCCATAAGCCACTGTAGCCTGAGTGTCCTTGGTGGTTTGTATCGAGTCTATTTTGATGATTCATATTGTTATATTGTAATATTCATAAAATGATTAGTATGATTTTAATACTTTTTTAAAAAAATAATAAAGACTTAATCATGAGATTATATATTTATAATTAAATTAATTTTTTTTATGAATAATATATTTCACAAACTTTATGATATAAATAAGGAGCATATGCACAAGTCCTAATTTATGAATTTATACTTTATCAAGTCTTAATTAAGATATTTTGAACTTTTAAGTCCCATTAAATTTTTAATAGTTGGAATTACTCTTCAAATAATAATTGTTCATCATTTATGATTATCTATAAAGGAATATGATGATTTGACATTTATTTTGATTTTCAAAACTTTAAAATATCAACTTTAAAATTGAAAAAACTAAAAAAAAAATTATGTGAAAAAAAAATTTAAAAATAAAAAAACTAATAATGTTCTTAGTTTTAAAACTGAAAAAAACTGTTAATATTCTCGATTTTATTGGATAGTTTTTTTTTTTTTTTTTGGTGAATAAGTCATAAATTAAAAAAGACAAATAAATACAAACTACAAGAGGCATACCTCAGGAGCTAACCAACTATACAAGATACAGATAACAACAAACTAAAGCAACAAGAAGCCAAAAACCTGTTCAAACACCACATGAACAAATGAGGGGCAAGAACAAGGCCAACACAAAACTACCCCAAAGGAAATGCCAAGAGATAGCTAGACAACAAAATAGATCCCAAGACAAACTCAAAAGAAACCAACTAACACAAAAAGGCGATGCACAAAGCCAAAACAGGACCTGGGATTACAAAATAACCAATAGAGCCTATCATAAATAAGCTAATATATTAAAATTTCAGATTGTAGAACAAACTACATAGCAGCAGCAGCAGCACCCAGGATAGCAGCAAGCCACAACATCGCAGCAGCCCACACCATAGCAGCAGGCTATAACTCCAAAAACAGTAGAAAAAACAATAGCAGCAGCACCCAGAAGCTAACATTCAACAAATTGGGACAATAGCTACCAAACTGGGCTACTTGCTCAAGGCCATCATTCAGACAAATGATCCAAAAAGAGCCAAGCAATCACCAAATCAGTATGATAATTCAACAATAGTTAACTGCAAAAACTCACAAGATGCTGCTAGCCTTCACTCAATACTCAAGAACACCCAAACACTACACACAGCAGTTAACTATAATGTATGAGACACAACACAAAAACTATTCAACAATATATGCCTCAATCACTCAACCCACAAAGAATAACTCCCCTAAGATAGACCAGCTTAGTACCTGCACAAAAAAATAATTAGAAAATTATTGGAACTCACCACACTCAACCCACAATAGTATATAAAACCCTCCTCACACACAGCCCTAATATAGGAACTCACCACCACTCAACCCAACTTCCCTATGCAACAAGGACCAGCTAAAAACTTACACAACAAATTGTGAGATAAAGGTTAATTTGCTGCAGCCACTCAACCCACAAACTCACAATCTCACTCAAACATTTTTGGAGTAACCTCACACACACTCACCTCACATCCCTAATAAAGGACCAGCACTCTAACCAAAGAGACCTGCAATTCAGAAACAACACAAATAAAACCAAACCACCCCAAGCTAACCTTCACCTGATTTCAGGACAGAGTTTGGCAGGGACCACTTCACCATAAACTAAGCATTTGTCACCTCCTCTTTGAAACTTGAGATGGACAAGATCCTATTTCTCACAAGGCTTCTAATTTTAGCTTGCACTGCCACCTCAGTGGATTTTGGGCCTTTGAAAATCCTGCAATTTCTCTCAGTCCAAATACAATAAACAGAACAAGTAAACACAAGTTTAGAAATAGTGGCAGCCAAAGATTTGCCCTTGATATTCCTGGTTAGCCAATCCACCAAATCTGTCCAGTCAAGATAAGGAACAGTCAAATTGCACATACCCTGCATAACATTCCAGACTCTGTAAGAGAATGGACATTTAAAGAACAAGTGATTATGATCCTCTGGCCCGACCCCACAGAGACAACAAATAGCAGAGTTGCTAGAACCAAAGACAACAAGCCTATCAAGAGTGTTCAGCCTATTATGGATAGCAACCCAGACCACAGTACTTATTCTAGGAATATGAAACTTGAACCACAGGTTCTTAGCCCAAGCAACTCTAGAACCATGGGTCCTCCACTTGTCCTAAGTAGACTTAATGGAAAATTTCCCATCAGAAGATGGTAGCCACACCACCTTATCATTCACTAAAGAAGGCTTCATATCCGCCAGGATAGCAGCCTTAATCTCATTCAACTCCCAAGTACGACACACAGGCCATTTCCACCTAGAGCCATAGATAACAGACTCCACTTTAGCAAACTTTTGAATCCCAGAGTCAAAAATAACTCTTTCTCCAAATCTATTAAAAAGAGGCCCAAGAGGAAGCCAGTTGTCAAACCACAAGAAAGTTGCCTTCCCATTACCAACATTATATTTAATCAGGGGAGCAATAATACTCCTCAAATCAAGAAGCTTTCTCCAGACCCAGGAAGGGTCACTAGGAACTTTGAGGCAGCAAAACCTTCTACCTTTTAACAAGTAAGACTTAACCCATTGACACCACATGGATTGCTCACCCCCTGACAGTAAAAACCAAACATGCTTGGCAATAGCAGCTTTATTCCACACCTCAATAGATTTAAACCCTAGACCACCCTCATTCCAAGGAACACAAAGATGCACCCAAGCAACTTTTGCTCCAGTCTTTTTCGAATTAGGACCATTCCAAAAGAAAGCCCTCAAACAAGATTCAATCTCCCTTACCACTTTCTTAGGGGGAATGGATAACGAAGCCCAATAAACCTGCATAGAGAACAAGGTAGATTTAATCAATTGGGCTCTCCCTGCATAAGACAACACTTTATTGGTCCACAATTGAATCCTCTTGGTAATCCTAGCCACCAATTGATCACAATCTATTTTACGCAGCTTAGTTGAGATAAGAGGAACTCCCAAATGCCTCACAGGAAGGTTCCCCTCTTTAAAATCCATAATGGAGAGTAACTCACCCCTTAAGTGACAATCCAACCCCGCAAAAAAACATATGACTCTTAGGAGGGCTGGGGGAGAAACTAGAGAGCCCTTGGAATTCATCAGGAGCCTCCTTGATAAGAGACATAGAACTAATGTCCCCTCTACAAAAAATCATGAGGTCATCAGCAAAACAAAGATTAATAATTTTGTTCTTCTCACACCTCCAGTGGAACTTAAAATCAGGACTCTCAGCTTTCTCAGCCAATAGCCTAGCTAAAACCTCCATAACAATAATAAACAGATAAGGAGAAATATGGTCCCCTTGTCTAAGCCCTCTAGCATCCCGAAAATAACCACAAAGCTTCCCATTAATACACATCAAGAAAGAAGGACTAGTAGTGCAAGCCATAATCCAACCAATCATCCTACTAGGGAAGCCCATACCAGCAAGAGTATCAAAAATGAAATCACACCTCACATTATCATAGGCTTTCATGATATCAACCTTCATTGCACACCTAGGAGACCCAGAACCTCTATGATAACCTCTCATCAATTCCTGGGAAAGGAAAATATTATCCGAAATCCTCCTCCCTTGAACAAAAGCAGACTGGACTGGATCAATAACATCAGGGAGGACCTTCTTAATTCTATTTGCCAAAATTTTAGCAATACACTTATACACTGTGTTACAACAAGAAATAGGTCTATAGTTACCCACCTTGCTAGGATTTGGAACGTTTGGAATAAGAGCAATAGCGGTACTATTAACCTCTTTAAGAAGTTCACTAGAATGGAAGAACGACTTAATAGCCTGAATAACGTCCCACATCCCAGGAACTCTTAAAAAAACTAGCCGGGTAAACATCAGGCCCAGGAGCCTTATTACTATTAAGAGATCAAAAAACACTCTCAATCTCACACTCCAAAACATTAGCAGCCAACTCCTCCGCTTGAGCAAGAGAGAGCTTCCTCTTAATAAGCTCCTGGACTCTAGACCCACCATTGTACCTATCAACAAACGGCTTCCCCAAAATCCCCTCAAAATAAGAAACAAAAGCAGATTTGACATCATGCGGATCAACAATAATGCTCCCATCATCTAGCATAACACTACTAATCCTGCTACGATTTCTATTATTATTAATAGAATGGAAAAAGAACCGACTATTACTATCACCCAAGTTAAGCCATTGAATTCTCGATTTCTGGGCAGCAAATGACTCCTCCTCTTTGCAAAGTTTAGCAAAATTAGCACAAAGATCCCTCTCAAGGGATTGCAGATTAGAGTCACCCAGATTTTTATCAAGTTGAAGCTGAACTCTATCTAGATCCTCTTTGGCACAAGAAGTTCTCATCGAGATGTCACTAAAATGCTTCTTATTGAGAGCTTTAAGCTCAGGCTTTAAATACCTAAGCTTACTGTAAATCCTAAACAAGGGAGAACCTTTGACATACTTACACCAAACACCCCTAACCATAGGTATAAAATCTGGATGATCAGCCCACATGTTAAAAAATTTAAATGGCTCACACACCCTGTGAATTTTCAAAGGCATAGTAACAACACAAGGAGAATGATCAGAGGTCCCAGAAGGATAGAAGTAAGCATGGGAGTGAGGCAAATTATTGAGCCACAACCCATTAACCAACGCCCTATCAATCTTAGATGAAATAAATCTATCCTCACACTGTTTGTTAGACCAAGTAACCTGGCAACCCCCATAGTTCAAGTCATCAAGCTCAGATTGATTAATAAACAAATTGAATTCATTTTTACAAGACGACCAACTATGGTCCCCTCCCACTTTCTCATATGGGAACCTAATAGCATTGAAATCCCCTAAGAGAATACAAGGAGAGTCTCTATACAATTGAGCCAAAACCTCCAACTTATTAAATAGCAGCCTCCTCGGGCCATACATATTTTGAGCATACACAAAACCGGCAAAAAAGTGAATATCCCCATTTAAAACTTTAATTTTACACCACATGTGTTGGTCAGAGCTATCCAGGACATCAATAGTACAAAAAACAGGATTCCAACAAACCCAAATCCTCCCCAAAATAGCATGCTCATAGTTAGACAAACTTACCCAATCATGCAAAACATGGTTAAGAATTCTAACATGATTACTATCAATCACTTTAGTTTCAAGCAAACCAACAATATTAATGTCCTCCTTCTTAAAAAACTTAGCAACTTCTCTTTGCCTACTAGGATCATTTAGACCCCTAACATTCCAAGCACAAATCTTTGTAGACATAAAGAAATATATACAAACAGATCACACACACAACACTATGGGGATAGCACATGAAGTCAGGATTTACCTCTTTTTCTTCCTACGGCTACTAGAAGAACCAGTAGCCTTAGGACCAGCAGGTTTAGCAGCACTTCTCAACATCCTTTGAGTCAACATTACTCTGTCAGCCACTTCCTCCTCCAAGCTTAAAGAATTTGCTTGGATTTCAGGATCAGGTTCTGAAGGATCCAATATAGGTTCAGGCTCCTCAGACCCAGCTTTCACAATCTCTGATAATGAACCAGTAATTGGAACCTCTTGAACCTCACAAACATCCCGATCCCCATGTTGCCTTGCAACACCAGTGACCTCAATTAAGGCAGCTATCTCAACCTCAAATAATATACCAGTAACTGGGACCTCTTGAACCCCACAATCAACTTGACCCCCATCTTGCCTTGCTATATCAGAGATCTCACTTGAGGGTTCACTCACCTTCCTTTTACCTTTAGCCACAATTGTCTTCCATTCCTCATCACTATTCTGAACCTGTTGTTCTATAGAACTCTGAATAATATTTTCCACTTGAGTTCTGATATATCTATCATCAGTATGACCAAAAACCTTACATTTAGTACATTTAGCAGGCTTCCACAGATACTCCACTCTCACCTCAATACTTGTACCCTCACATTTTATAAGGAAATCAGTGGGCAAAATGGAATCAATTCCAATCTCTACACAAACTTTTGCAAATGATACCCTATCTCCATGAGCAGTTAATCTATCCATGTAGAGAGGCTCACCAATAGCACTAGATATCCTACTCAAACCATCATCATCCCAATACTCCATCGGAACATTAAACATTTTAACCCAGATGGGTATTTTATCCAGTTGGTCCTTAGATTATTTCATCATGCTATGCCATTTCTTGAGCACAATAAAATGTCCACCAATGAACCAAGGGTCATCCTCTAAAACAGCAGTACTACTATCAATTATATCAAACATAAAGTAGACAAACCCATTAGCAGTAGACAGCACCGACTTCAAACCCTTATTTTTCCATAAATTAGAGGCCTGTGCCCTGATGTATGCAATATTCAAATTTTTGGCCAAAAAATGGCCCACGAGAGTGGCTTGCTATTTTTCAATATCATCCTTTTTAGGGAGATCAATAACTATGTCATTGTCCACTACAGAGGGAGGAAAGTACCTTAACTTCATAGATGACCTTTGATTAGATGCAACAACAGATGCCCAGCTCTTTTCAATAGGTTTAGGTGATGTCCCCTCCCTCACCGGTGCTGAAAATTCATTCGGTCCACCTAGGTAAGGGCCCTGATCTCGACCTCCTCGGCCTCCCCTACTGGTAGCATAAAATCCTAATTTACCTCCCCTTTGTTGACCCCTAGAACTTTGAGCCCCTGAAGCCCATGGAATATCTGCACTCAAATCCAATTTCTCTCCAATCTTGCCCGAAGAAATCTCGTTGGGTTGTTGATTAAGTTTAGATACTAGATTCCTAGCCCTAGCCACAACCAGGCTATTAGGAATGTCTTTGAAATTATCAATGATAGCCTCCTCTCCCCCTTCTATCTCAACTATGTCCGACCATCTAGACTGGAGCAGGTTGAACGCTAAAGCAGCACCTTGTGAACCCATAGCTAAAATCTCCGATTGTAGACCCTCCATAGACACAACAAAAGATCTCGCAAGAGGGTTGAGATTACCTTCACCCCACGTGTTCACACTATTAGGATTACTCGAAGATCCATCCTCGCTTCATCTATAGCCATAGAAAAAACCACTTATTGGATAGTTGAAATAAACAAATAAGTAAAAGGGCAAAAACGTTTAATCTTATGCTCTGTTTTTTTTTTTTTATATCAGTTAGTGAAACAATTATCTAGAACATTACTATGCAAAATTGATAATGTTCTTAGTTTTACAAATTGGAAAAAAAAAACTAATAATATTCTCAGTTTTACTAAATAGGATTTAGTGGTGCAAAAAAATCTTAAATAGGACCTGAGCGACCATAATATTTGTAAATAAGATTTTTAAGTAATTAACTCTATAAATAATTTAAATTTCAAAATATGTTTAGAAAAAGCTTTTAATTAACCTCCTAGTAGCATCCCTACCCCTGGCCGAGTTCGGATGCTCGGCCGTACATTCCTACGGCGTCCCCAAAATGACGTCGTTTTGGAGAAAAATTCAATTTAAACCCAAAAAAAAAAAAAAAAAAAAAAAGACAGAACAAAACCAGAGGGGAAGAAGAGAATCTGCTTTGTTTTCCTCCTTCTCTGTAAAAAAAAAAAAAAAAAAAAAAAAAAACTATCAAACCCACCCTAGCTCTTTACACAAACCCAAATCAACTTTCTCTCCCTCTCAACACCACACAAACAACCCCATATCTCCTCTGATTCTCTCTACAAAAGCAAGATTTCTGGGTTTTGTCCAGATTCTCTCATTGACTATGATTTTAGGTCTTTCCTAATCCTAAGGCTTGAATTGAAATAGCTATGAATATATTCATTTTTGTGATTCACTCATTAGAATACTGAAGAAAAATTAATCAAAAATAAAAAATTTCAGTTTTGTGATTCGTTCATTAGAATATTGGAGAAAAATTAAATAAAAAATCAAACTTGAAGAGTTTTTGCTTAGTAAAATTTTCACTTTCAGACACATGAATTGGCTTACATATATACATGCATGTATGTGTAGAGAGAGAGAGAGAGAAAAAAAAAAGAGAAGAGAGAAAGTTGCAGAGAGAGAGGACGGAGGGGGGCCGGATCGAAGCCTCAACGTTGAAGGAGAAAGAGACAGAGAGGGGCAGGTGGGCGGCGATAGTGGTGGGTGAAAGCTAGCTCTCTTCCTTCTTCGCCAGGGACGGATCTAGGATTATGACTTTGGGGGGGCCAAAGTACGTTTAACCTCTAACCAATAAAATTTGAAGTTCAATACCAATTTCTACTAACATGAAAAAAAATCAATAATGTTATGATAAAATATTGAACTATATATTCCTTGTCAACATAGTTGAGTATCAAAAGATGATCATACAATTGAGAATATTTTTTTGCCCATATTCACTTACAAAAAGTAATAACTATTTCTACATGCATTTATTTACTAAGATTAGGCATCTTCAATTGAGCTCGACACTCTTTCATAATATCAAAAGCATGAATGATAGAGTCTACATCAAACCCTCGAGCAATGTCTTTTTCAATGTACGTAATTAAGTAACTAGCCAGAAAACCATCTTCCATCATATTCCTAAAAGTCATAAAATATATGGCAGCACAAAATAACATTTAGATTTTTATTTAAATTCTTAGAGGAAATCAACAAATCATAACCTAAAAGCCTATTCAATTATCAAGAAATCACACAACACAGTACCTACCAATTACAATAAATCATAGTATTAAAAGAAAAAAAATTCACAATATTTAGTTAACAATTGTACCAACAACAATTATCAGATATTCATTGCAACTCCTGGCTTCTCCACCCTATGCCAGCCTCTCTACCACAATTTCACCCAAAAAAACAACCAGCTTGCATTGGCCCCACATTGTCATTAAATTATTATTTATTTTTAAAAAAATTCAAAATCAATTGCTAACCTAGATAATGTTAGAGGTGGTGGGTTTTGATGTGTGTGTTGAAAGAGTGTATGTGTATTTATTTTTTCGATTGGCATAGTAAAATAAAAGAGTGTTTGAAGAGAGGAGCGAATGTTGGGTATACCTCCTTATTGGAGTGTGGAACCCAATTGGTTTATTAAAGAATTTTAATTTGGTTTGGTTTAGGAATAATATATTTTTATATATTATATCTAATTTTGTGGAGACCCAATTTAGTTTGGAAACAACTGAGGTTTTGATAAAAAAAAACCCTAGATTCACAATATATATTATTGGTATTGTTTTTCCCAAGAAAAAGGGGTTGTGCGGCTGCTCCATATTTTAGTTTTACAAGGTGAGCAACTATTGATCATTATTATTGGTGAGATTAATACTTGCTTCGGTGGTGTGGTTTCGGCTACTTCGTTTGGTTCGTTTTCGGTGCTGATTTGGGTCGATTATTTTGGGTCTTCTACAACTTTGGTTTCGAAGATTTTTGTTCATCTATTTGGTGAGGTCTTTCCTCTTGTTTATTTGTGATTATTTGGAATTCACCTAAGGGTTGTTTTGTGAGACCATTCGTGTCTCGTTTGTAATCGTTTGGAAATTATTTGGTTGATAGTGGAATCGGATTTCGATCCCGTGGACGTACCTCACATTGAGGGAACCACGTAAAATTCTTGTGTTGCCTTTGATTTAATTTTTTCGCATTAGTTTTTATTTCCATTGATTGATTTACTTGTTGGGAATCACATATTTTTCCTAACAACTGGTATCAGAGCTTACGGTTTATTTGGGTTTATTTATTTGTGTAAATCAATGGAGAGGAATGTGGGTCGTATGTCTAGCTTCAATGGAAGCAACTGGGTAACTTAGAAAACTAAAATGGAGGACCTATTATTTTGTAAAGATTTGTATGGACCCATTGAGGGTAATAGTGGCAAACCCGAGGGTATGAAAGATGATGAATGGAATAGGCTTAATCGAAAAGCCGTTGGTGTTATCCGTCAATGGATTGATGACAGTGTGTTTCATCATGTTGCTACTGAAACTTCAGCACATGATTTATGAAAAAAATTAGAAGCCCTTTATGATAGAAAATCAGCCACAAATAAAGCTTTCTGTTTCGTAAGTTGGTTAATTTAAAATATAAAGAGGGCAGCCCTATTCCGGAACATCTGAATGAAATAAAGAGTATTGTTAACCAACTTGCTTCTATGAAAATTGTTTTTGATGATGAGTTGCAGGCTTTGATACTACTTAGTTCTTTGCCTGAAAGTTGGGAGACTTTGGTTGTGACGGTTAGTAATTCGGCACCTGATGGAGTTGTCACAATGGGCCAAGTCACTAGTAGCTTGTTGAATGAAGAAACTAGAAGAAAATCAGCGGGTTCCTCTCATTCAGAAGCATTTGTTGTGAGAGGCCGAAGCAAAACAAGGGGGAGGAGTAAGACTCCTCATGGTCGTGATCAAAGCCGTGACAAATCAAGAGATGGTTCTTTTTCAAAGAAAGACATTGAGTGCTATTATTGCCATGAGAAAGGGCACATGAAGCGAGAATGCCGAAAGCTCAAGAACAAAGAGAAAAGGCGTGACAAAAGTGTGGATAAGAAGCAAGAAGACACAACGGCAGTTACTACCGATGATCTCATGGTCGTTTGTGAAGATGATTGTATCAATTTTGTGGGCCAAGAGAGCAATTGGGTGATTGATTCGAGTGCTTCTTTTCATGTGACTTCTCGAGTTGATTTCTTCACTACCTACACCAAAGGAGATTATGGTTCTGTTCGAATGGGTAATGAAGGTTTGTCCAAGATTATTGGCATGGGTGATGTTTGCTTGGAAACAAATTTGGGCTGCAAGTTGTTGCTTAAAGATGTGAGGCATGTTCCCGACATTCGCCTCAATTTGATCTCTACTGGGAAGCTAGATGATGAAGGCTTCAACAACAAATTTGGTGATGGAATATGGAAGCTCACAAAGGGTTCTTTGGTGGTGGCTAAGTGCAAGAAGACTCATACACTTTATTCGATGCAAGGAAAAATTTGTAAAGGTGTTGTCAATGCACTTGAAGATGATACTTCTACCGAATTGTGGCACAAGCGGCTTGGCCACATGAGTGAAAAGGGGCTGCAAGTTTTGTTCAAGAAAGAGCTTCTACCCGGTTTGAAAGGTACACATCTTAAAACTTGTGTTCATTGTTTGGCGGGTAAACAACATAGAGTTTCTTTTCATAAAAATGTTGCTTCTAGAAAAGAAAATGTTTTGGAGTTGATTCATTCGGATGTTTGTGGTCCTTTAAAAGTTAGAACACATAGTGGTGCACTTTATTTTGTTACTTTCATTGATGATTATTCAAGGAAAGTTTGGGCTTTTCTACTAAAAACTAAAGATCAAGTTCTAGAAGTATTTAAGCATTTTCAGGCCATGGTTGAAAGAGAAACAGGGCAGAAATTGAAGTGCATCCGATCAGACAATGGTGGTGAATACATTGGGCCATTTGATGAGTATTGTCGCAGCCAAGGTATTCGGCACCAAAAGACAGTTAAGAAGACTCCTCAACAAAATGGCGTTGCCGAGAGGATGAACCGCACCATTGTGGAAAGAACAAGGTGTTTGCTTTCACAAGCTAAATTGCCAAGATCCTTTTGGGGTGAGGCAATGAAGACAGCGGTTGACGTGATCAATTTGTCTCCTTCCTATCCTTTGAATGGTGATGTTCCAGAAAGAGTTTGGACCGGCAAAGATGTGTCTTATGAGCACTTGAGAGTGTTTGGTTGCCGAGCTTTTGTTCACATTCCAAAGGATGAGAGGTCCAAGCTTGATAGTAAGTCAAGACAATGTATTTTTCTTGGCTATGGGCGTGATGAATTTGGGTATAGATTGTGGGATCCGGTCGACAAGAAAGTCATTCGAAGCCGTGATGTTGTGTTTCTTGAAGACCAAACAATTGAAGACTTTGGCAAAGGTGATCAACCGGAGCCAAAAACTAGTGATCTCATTGACATGGATCCATCTCCTTCATCTTCAGTTGATGATGAAAATGGGGGAGATGTGCAGCCACCTATTGAAGATGTGGAGGATGATGCTAATCCTAATGAAGTTGAGCCAGAAATTGAGGAAGAGCATCCAACTCAAGAACCGCCACCACAACTTGAGTTGAGGAAATCTACAAGGGACCGACAACCTTCAAGAAAGTATCCTCCCAATGAATTTGTGTTGATTTCCGATCAAGGGGAGCCTGAGAGCTACCAAGAAGCAATTGAGCATGCAAAGAAAGGTGATTGGAAAAAGGCCATGGACGAGGAGATGAATTCCTTGCTTGAAAACCAGACTTATGATTTAGTGAAGTTGCCTAAAGGGAGGAAAATTCTGAAAAATAAGTGGGTTTTCAAATTGAAGAATGATGGCAAGAATCTGAGGTACAAAGCACGTCTTGTTGTGAAAGGCTTTGGGCAAAAGAAAGGTATTGACTTTGATGAGATTTTCTCGCCGGTTGTGAAGATGTCTTCTATTCGGGTTGTACTTGGCATGGCTGCAAGTATGAACCTTGAAGTTGAGCAACTTGATGTGAAGACCGCATTTCTTCATGGTGATCTTGAAGAAGAAATTTACATGGAGCAACCAGAAGGTTTTGTGGAGAAAGGGAAAGAGAAATTTGTTTGCAAATTGAAGAAAAGTTTGTATGGCCTCAAGCAAGCCCCGCGGCAATGGTACAAAAAATTTGACTCTTTCATGATGAATAATGGTTTTTCTAAAACCACTTCGGACCATTGTGTGTTTGTGAAAAATTTCCCGGATGGTAAATTTATTATTCTTTTGCTTTATGTTGATGACATGTTAATTGTGGGTCAAGATTCTACCATGATAAACAGGTTGAAATTGGAGTTGAGCAAGTCTTTTGCTATGAAAGATTTGGGACCGGCAAAGCAAATACTTGGTATGAAAATTGTTCGTGATCGCAAAGAGGGGCTGATTTGGTTGTCTCAAGAAAGCTACATTGAGAAAGTTCTTGAGAGGTTCAACATGGATAAAGCAAAGCCGGTTGGTTGTCCACTTGCGGGTCACTTCAAGCTTAGTTCGAATCAATGTCCTACAAGTGAGAAAGACAAGGAAGAGATGATGAAAGTTCCTTATGCTTCAGCAGTTGGTTCTTTGATGTACACCATGGTTTGTACAAGGCCGGATGTTGCTCACACCGTTGGTGTGGTGAGTCGTTTCCTCTCTAATCCGAGTAAAGAACATTGGGCAGCGGTAAAATGGATTCTAAGGTATCTTCGAGGGACTTCGAAGGTGTGTTTGTGTTTGGGGATGGTAAGCCGATGCTTGATGGGTTCACAGATTCTGACATGGCCGATGATGTTGATTCTAGGAAATCTACTTCGGGGTAGTTGATGACTTTTGCAGGGGGAGCTGTGGCATGGCAATCTAAATTACAAAAATGTGTTGCTCTCTCAACTACCGAAGCTGAATTTATTACCATTACAAAAGCTTGCAAAGAAGAGTTATGGTTGAAGAATTTTTTGCAAGAGTTGGGTTTAAAGCAAGAAAAGTATGTGTTTTATTGTGATAGTCAAAGTGCTATTCACTTGAGTAAAAATTCTACTTTTCATTCGAGATCGAAACACATTGATGTGAGATACCATTGGATTCGTGATGTGTTAGATTCGAAATTGTTGCAACTCGAAAAGGTTCACACAGATGATAATATTTCGGATATGTTGACTAAGACTTTGTCAAGGGACAAACATTTAAAGTGTCGAACTTTGGCGGGTATGGTTGATGTCTCCACCTAAGTCGGTAGGGGGAGAATTGTTGGGTATACCTCCTTATTGGAGTGTGGAACCCAATTGGTTTATTAAAGAATTTTAATTTGGTTTGGTTTAGGAATAATATATTTTTATATATTATATCTAATTTTGTGGAGACCCAATTTAGTTTGGAAACAACTGAGGTTTTGATAAAAAAAACCCTAGATTCACAATATATATTATTGGTATTGTTTTTCCCAAGAAAAAGGGGTTGTACAGCTGCTCCATATTTTAGTTTTACAAGGTGAGCAACTATTGATCATTATTATTGGTGAGATTAATACTTGCTTCGGTGGTGTGGTTTCGGCTGCTTCGTTTGGTTCGTTTTCGGTGCTGATTTGGGTCGATTATTTTGGGTCTTCTACAACTTTGGTTTCAAAGATTTTTGTTCATCTATTTGGTGAGGTCTTTCCTCTTGTTTATTTGCGATTATTTGGAATTCACCTAAGGGTGGTTTTGTGAGACCATTCGTGTCTCGTTTGTAATCATTTGGAAATTATTTGGTTGATAGTGGAATCAGATTTTGATCCCGTGGACGTACTTCACATTGAGGGAACCACGTAAAATTCTTGTGTTGCATTTGATTTAATTTTTCCGCATTAGTTTTTATTCCCATTGATTGATTTACTTGTTGGGAATCACATATTTTCCCTAACAGCGAAATCTATTGACAGTGAGGGAGTAATTGTGGGTTATGTGACATAGGAAGCTGGGGATTTGGGTTGTCAAGTTTGGGATACCAAAACTGAAACTTGGGTTGAAGATTTCTAGTTGTCTGCAGGCTTATGGGCGATCAATAACAACCAATAACAAATTAATGGCAAAATAATCGCATTATTCAATCTAAAATCACAATCAATCAAAATATTTAGTCTAAAAATAGAATAATCACATTGAAGCTGAAGGGATATCAGATAACTTACCAGTGAGAGTCTACGGTTCCACCGTCCACACCGACCAGCTCTGACGAAGTCCGACAACAAAGCTTCTCCGTTTCTTTCCTCATCTCTTTGCTCTTCTCCTCTATTTCGAATTGCAACAAGTCTCTCAGATTAGTTGTTTTCTTTTCTTTTTTTAATCTTAGTGCTTTGTTTGAACAAGCTTCTCTAGCAAGCCTTATAGTTTATATATTTGTAAAAGTTTCATATTTTACACTTTGACCCATTAAAGTTTCTAAAATTTTGCTTTCATCTTGACCTAATTTACAAAATACATATACATGAAATTTAAAATAGATTATTATATATGTTAACTAATTCCAAAAAAAAAAAAAAAAATTCTAAATAGTTTAAAAAATTGGGGGGGCTACTCTATATAATTTTGAAATTATCTAAAAAAATTTGGGAGTGCGAACTCCTATAATTTTAAATTATTTTAAAATTTCTAGTATAATATATGATATTTTTCAATTTTTTGGGGGTGCGGCCGCCCCCCTCTAGATCCATCCTTGTTCTTCGCCCTTCTTCCTTCCTTCTTCTCCTCCTCTAGTTTCTGTTCTATCTTTTTCTTTTTTTTTTTAAATTGAAATTTTCCCCAAAACAATCGTTTGTTTTGGGGGGCGCCGCAAGAATGTGCAGCCGAGGATCCGGACTAACCCCTGGCTACCACTATAGAATAGTAGTAGTTAGAAGATAGCTTCATCACCATTTATTAGTATTTATTTAATTATATTGCCGTCATCATGAATTAATTGCCAGACAATGACCAACATTCATTCACGTGGATTCACTAAATCTCCATCCACCAACCACCACAACGCGGTTTTACCCACTTCCTGGTTCATATCATTTCTTCATTAGGGGATCTGCATGCTTTGCCAGCTTGTAAAAAATTCCTAATCTATTAATCCTTTAGACAAAAAATATTATTATTATTTTTAAAGTATTTTTTTGTATTTCATATAACAAAAAATAGAAATTAAATTTATTTAGTCAAAGAATATTTTCGAGACTAAAATTTTATTAATGTCACTCACTGCACTATAACTTTCGTTGTGAGTTTTTGTTAAAAGTTAATGGGAATTGTTATTCGTACTCCATTTTACCTCAAATACACTCCCTTATTTGTCTTTATTAATATGTAGTTACATTAGAACCTGTTAAGTTTTATTATTGGTAATCCCGTTTGACAAGGATTTCTTTAAGAAGTTGATTTTCTTCCAAAACAAGGATTACTTTTGGATTTCTACAAGTAATTGGATTTCTTCCAAAACTATGATTACTTTTGGATTTTCTATAAATAGTTGGTTTTCTCCAAAAACTATTTAATTCCTCCAGATCTTCTTTTTGGTTCTTAAGGTTTATATCTTGGGATATTTTGTTAGTTTTCTTTGATATTTTATTGAGTATTCAACTCATGGTTTAAAGAGAGTATATCAAATGTTTTGTTTGTTATATACAAGAAAGAGAGAGAGAGTTGTTCTTCGGCGGATTCTGAAGAATTCGAGCCTGAAGCTTCGGTAGATTCTGGAGTGGCTCATCGTAAAGACAATTCCGAGATGAAGACGGGGTTGGAAGAGGCACATAGAGGTTGGTTCAATTAGGCGTGGATTCGCTAGGTAATTGAGAGGATACCTGTGTAATTCCTTTAAATCTTCTTAGTGGATTGTTTTGTGGCTGTTGCCTGTGGTTTTTTAATCACAGTTGGAGGTGTCCAATTGTGGTTTTTCCACGTAAAATCATTGTGTCGATTTGTCTTTTATTATTTGATTGGGATTGTTATATTCTGCTTAAAATTGGTACATAATCACAAATCAACATCTAGGGTTTCTAGATTTTTCAATTGGTATCAGAGCAAGTTGTTCTATTTTTTTTTTTCAAAAAAATTCTTTTAGAACGAGATCTTGTTTGATTTGTAATAATGGATTTAATTCGTGAGGGAAATTCTATGGTTCGACCACCCCTACTTGACGAATCCTCGGAGAGTGATGATGAAGAGCTTGAGCAAGCTTATGAAAAGTTGTATAAGGAGTCTCTTAACTTATTCAAATTAAATGACAAACTCACAAAGAAACTCAAAGCACGTGAAAGAGAGAATGTCAAACTTAAGGAGGAGATTTCCGAGGCCAGGATTGATGCCATCAAGATAGCTGATGATCGACAAACTCTTTGTGCAAAACTATTGACTTGTGAGATAGAGAGGAATGAGCTACTGGAAACCCATGTCATGGATAAAGAAAAGATTGAATCTCTCGAGATGTCACAAGTTGCTTTGGAAGAACTATTGATCAAGAAAAAGGAAGAGCTCAAGTGTGCTATGGCTACCATTGGTCTTTGGAACAAATGATCAAAGACTTTGGAGGATATCATTGGGTCTCAACAAATGAGTTGTGACAAGAGTGGCATTGGCATTGGTGATAATAAAGAGCAAAAATATAGTGCATCTACATCTCATGATACAAGAACTCAAGGAAAAGGAGAACAAAAAATTCAACATGAGGATGGACTTCTCAAACTTCCTAGAGTTGGTAAGGTAAAAGAAAAAAAGGTACACGCTGTACATCCTGTTTTTATTTGTCATTACTGTGGTATGCATGGTCATATTCGCCCTTATTGTTATAAGTTGCATGGGAGAGTGTATTTGCCTAGACCTATGAATAGGAAGTTAGAAACCATGTCAAGACGGGTTCTCATTGAAAGGGAAGGGAACCACAACGTCAAGACATCACCCAAAAATCACAATGCTCACAACTTTGTTTATACTAAAGCGGTTTAGGTGAGAAAACTTGACTTGTGTTAATCTGTTTATTTGTTTTAGTTTTTGGGTTTATGTGTGCTTGTTCGTTTTCTGACTTGTTTTGTTTTAAAAAAAAAAAAAATGTGTGCATGTTCGTTTTTTTTTTTGTCTTGCTTTGGTTAAGAAAAAAAATAAAAAAAAAATCCAAAAAGATTTTCTTAGTATGGTTTTGCAAGCTTGAATTTTTTGAGTGGTCCTTAGTGCATATTGGAATTGATGAGAATATTCATTACATGTTACCATGTGTGTACTTTCTGTGGTCATTACTCATTTTGGAGTGTGTGTTTTTTGATTAGTATGTCTCATTCTGTACACACTCTTGGATTAGCAAATTTTGAAGTCTTTTGCCTTAGTGATCATTTTTTGTCTATGGACTTTTGGCATTGTATCTTTTGCTTTTCTAGAGGAATTGACCTATACTAGCATATCATGGGTGATGTTGAGTCTCTTAAACCACCTTCCATCTTTTTGCATCTCCATGGCTTTCCCCTCTGTTCTTTGTAGTCCAGCCATGAGGAAAAGGCTACCTCAGAGTAACCAACCAGGCCATCCTTATTATCTCCATGCTTCTCTGGTTCGGTTTCCATACTCTTGAGCGTGTCAGCCGCCAATGAGTGTGCAAAAGAAAAAGAAAAAGAAAAAGGAAAAAAATGTGCAAAAGAAAGAAAAGAAAAAAATGTGCAAAAGAGAAAAAAAAAAGGGATTCATTGATTGCGGGGGAGCCTCCGCCTTTACTCACCAAATACCCCTTGATTCCTAGTGGTTTGACTTTTCTTAGTTGTGCTTAGATTCTCTTGTCAGAGGTCCAGCTTTCATATCACTACTAGGATTTGAATCTCGTGTTTGTCAAACTCCAAGAGTCACACACACACTTTTCTCATGGGATCTATGCTTTTCACATAATGCATCACTTTCTTTTATGAAGAATCTTCTAGAGGCTGTGCACATTATGTTTTCAAGTAATTGTGCTTCTTGGATAATCTTGTGTGTTTCAAGGTACAAATCTGAAATTCGTTGCTTACTCCACCATATTATTTTTATCGTTTTTTTTTTCTTGTTCATTGTTTTTAGTAAGGGGGAGTTTGGTTTATCTTTACAAGAGTTTGTTAGCATGAACACTTTGATTTGTTTGGTAAGGGAGATTGGCATTAGTTGGTTTGCATATTGCTTTGCATTGGCTTCTTTATTGTTTGAGCTTCCTTTGTCAATTCGTGAAAAAAAAGGGGGGGGGGATTAATGTTGTCCGGTGTGTCTTAGGATTTCATGTATTCATGTCATGTGTCGGGTGCAAAAGTCTTAGTTTTCATCTATCCATGCTACATGTTCTTAAAATCTTCAAGCCGCATCTATTCATGTTTTCCATCTCATGCTTCAAGATAATCTTGTCATATGTTTATTGCTTTTTCATATACTCTTGTGAGACTAATAGTTGTTTTGGAGATTGTGGCACTAATAGCTATTTTGCAGATCTTAATTTTGAGAAATAAGTTTGTGTTTGTTGGTTGTAATGGGTTGCGGTGATTAGGATTTTATTTGTTAGGTGTGTTTTGTCACGGCATTGCCAAAGGGGGAGATTGTTAAGTTTTATTATTGGCAATCCCGTTTGACAAGGATTTCTTTAAGAAGTTGATTTTCTTCCAAAATTAGGATTACTTTTGGATTTCTACAAGTAATTGGATTTCTTCCAAAACTATGATTACTTTTGGATTTTCTATAAATAGTTGGTTTTCTCCAAAAACTATTTAATTCCTCCAGATCTTCTTTTTGGTTCTTAAGGTTTATATCTGAGGATATTTTGTTAGTTTTCTTTGATGTTTTATTGAGTATTCAACTCATGGTTTAAAGAGAGTACATCAAAGGTTTTGTTTGTTATATACAAGAAAGAGAGAGAGAGTTGTTCTTCGGTGGATTCTGAAAAATTCGAGCCTAAAGCTTCGATGGATTCTGGCACATAGAGGTTGGTTCAATTAGGCGTGAATTCGCTAGGTAATTGAGAGGATACCTGTGTAATTCCTTTAAATCTTCTTAGTGGATTGTTTTGTGGCTGTTGCCCTTGGTTTTTTAATCACAGTTGGAGGTGTCCAATTGTGGTTTTTTCACGTAAAATCGTTGTGTCGATTTGTCTTTTATTATTTGATTGGGATTGTTATATTCTACTTAAAATTGGTACATAATCACAAATCAACATCTAGGGCTTCTAGATTTTTCAGAACCCTTTTTACTTTTACACCCACACATAATTACTAAAATAGTTCAATAGTTGAGGTATATGTACAGAAGTAAAAAATGGTACTAATGTAACCCTATATAATAAAGATAAAGAAAGAAATATATTTTTTGGAGTAAAGTGAAATCTGAATAACAGCTCCCAAATTAATTATAGACTAAAAAGTAAACCAAGAAAAAAAAGTAATACTAAAACAAATTAAGGAGGAATTACAACTCTGTGTACCTTTTCAAAAAAAAAAAAAAAAATCAAATTAATGGTAAACTTTATAAATATTAACAATTAAATTTATAAACATTTCATTCATCATTTGCAAATATTTTGTAAATATCCCACTTATGTGTAATTTTTTCAAAAATTAATTCGTTTGTCACCACCATTGTTGCAATTGCTTCCACCAATTCCACCCCATCATCACTTCCACATTGCCGCCACTACCACTTCCAACTCCACAACATTTCCACTATCAACCATCACTGTCATCGTCACTATCACCACCATTTCCTCCTCCTCCACTACCTACAACACCACCATCACCCCACGACCAGCCCGCCACCACAACCACTAACACCACCACCATTAATATAACAGCTAGTACTAATTAGTTTTAGGGACATAACTAAACAAGAAAACATTTTTTACGAACAATTTTCAAATGTTTTTGATTGAAAAATCTTTTATACTTTAAACAAATAGGGTGCTATATTCAATACACTTTCCGGCATATAATTATATTTTGAGATTTGTTACTATTGTACGATTGAAAGTATATTAAAGAAAAACTTAGAACCCTCAAATTTTGTGACCCCCACAACCTCCAATTGATTGATGATCACTCAGTATGATTTTTTTTTCCCTTCTCTCTCCTCCCTATCTTTCACAAATGTGTGGAGGTCCTGCGAGTCTATAGTGGGGCTGGTATATTAAATACAGATAAACATAATTTTTGAGTATTTGCGCGTTTGGCATGCCTAACTAGATTCCCAATGCAACCTCAATCTATTTACTTTTGAGTGCCTCATATTTTGTTACAAATATGGAGTGGTTCAGTCCCAAGTTTCTTTAAATCTGTTTGGCAAGACTTGAGCATATTGATATTTTTCTATATTAGACCACACTAAGCAATAGCAAAATATGTAGGTCACCACATATTCCAAAAAGATTTCCTTTCAATACATTATGATTCAACCATGGATACAACTCAGCATGTTCTATTGTTTGTTAGCATCAATGCTGCAATCACTATCACTTGAACGCCCAAAGTGAGTGTGGGTTCTACGTAAATGTATGGGGTCTTACACACTCGATTTTTTTTTAAAATGTGTTCGAGGGTAAATAATTCTGATTGTATCATTTATCATTTGTTAGAGTAATTCTATTCAAATTTTGAATAAAATACGTGCCATTATTGGAATCTTAAATTTAAAATAAAACATTTATCAAGATTGAATTGTTAAAATGCCATCATCATATAATTTTGAATTAATTCTGTAGCACTATAAAATATAAAATTTAATGCTATACAAATAGAATATTGTGCATGACTTTTATATAAAATGAAATAGCTTACTGTGAATGTTTCACTCTTAAAGACCCAAAACCCATTACAAGTTTTATACTATCACATTGTTTGGAAATAAATTCTATATAAAAATTCTAATAATATTTTATTTTCCTTTAGGTGGTGTTTGTTTTGAAGGATTGTGACATGGGATTGGACTATCAGTCTGGATGGAGTAATAGTCCATTGTTTGGTAGCCAATTTTGCTCCAGACTATTAAGTCTCATAGTTGTTGGATTGTTGTATCCCATGAAAGGGGGTGGGATAGAAATCATGGGATAACTCATCCCCATGGGATTAACTTATAAAATTACATTTTTGACCCTATTGTATTGAATATCTTTTTTTAGTGTTGTTAATTTAAAATTCTATATTAAATAAAAAATATAAATTATAAATTTAATTTAATTAAAAATAATAAATTACAAATTATGGCCTTATAAATTAAATTTTTTTAGTGTTGTTAAAAAATTAAATTTATATATTAAATAAAATTGTTTTTTTAGTGTTGTCAATTTAAAATTATATATTAAATAAAAAATAAAAATATAAATTTAATTTAATTAAAAATAATAAATTATAAATTATAGCCTTATAAATTAAAACTTTTTAGTGTAGTTAAATTATAAATTGCATGGGTAAAATAGTCTTTTGAACAGTTATCCTTATCCAGTCCGTCCAATCAAATATTAGATTCACTAAAAATAGTGTAATTCAAATATCTAATCGCATGACTAAACAAACATAAGATACAAATCCAGTCCAATCAAATAGTCTAGGACAATGTATCCCAGGATTATCAGCCCGATGGATTACAATCCCCCTTATCCAGTCCGTCCAAACAAACATGCCCTTAAAATTTTCTATTTCTTATTGTATTTTTAGTATTATGCTACAATTATTTATTCTTTCCGTCAATCAAATGCAAATTATTTGCAACTATCAAACTGAACAAACAATTATATAAGAAAATTTAACGATACATGCCCGCAAACCCAATATATTATATCAATATAAGAATTTATGCAAAACAAAAATTTGGATTACAACAAAGTAAAAGAGATTAACACAATAATTTAGAAGATAATAATAGAGCATGGTGGTGGGAGGGTCTCATTCTAAAACAGAGAGTTCAACATGTCATAAGATCACAGGTTCGTAGTTCAAATCCATCAAGAAAGTTGGAATCACTTTTTTATTATTTTATAATAAAAATTAAGTTGGAATCAGCATAGCTTTTTATGATATTCTCTCTCACCAAAAAGGTAAGAGAAAAGGGATAGTATGCCCTTACTTTTATTTTTCTTTAGAAAACTACTAGCCAATCAAACCTAAAAGAAGAGAGTGCCAAAGCTGAAAGAAACAATTAGATGAATAATGGAAGACATCCCATCCCAGGACCTGACAAGGTAACAAAAATCTATGGGGAAGTATGGGGCTGTTAACCATTTTATGTTTTTGTTTTTTAATTTAAAATTAAACAAATAATGTGCTATTATACTTCCAAACAAATGTTCTTATTGTTGCTTGGTGAAATTTTTTGTAACATTAATTACTATCATTTTCTTCTCTATTACAAAATTTTGCACCAAAGTCTTGATAACAATTTTACCAATCTCGTTTTTACTTAACGCATAACGCTATGTGAATTATTTTATTTTATTACTGTGTGAATTATTTTATTTTATTTATTTATTTAGTCTTTAAAAAATGATTGCATGATAACTATCCTTGTTTATTGTAATTTAGATATAATATTTATCTGTGCAATTGCTTGATTATGTTAGTGGTTGGATGTTTATGCTATGTTTCTAGCCCTTTACATTTTAAAAATTATTCAGTGCTCATAGAACATCATGTGTCTCATGTTCTAAACCAACAATCAAATGTCATGACTTCTTATCGTTTCTTAAATCTCATATCATAACTTATCTAGGAGCTACATTTTGCAATCTTGCATGCACATGAAATACTTTTTTCCTTAAATTTCTTGGTAAAAAAATTATGAGAAAATATAGTGTAAATTTTAAAAAATATTTTCGTATTAATGATGAACTTTGCAACAACAACAATAAAATAAAAGTCATATATTTTTTCATCAATTTCTAATTTTTTTTTTTAAAGTACCACTTAAATATAATTTTTCTCAAAAATTATTATGAGCAGGGCCTTGTTTTTTGGTGCTGGGATGAAATGACATTTGCAAAGGCACTTCTAGCTGCAGAGGTCTGATCTGATGGTCGTCATGCCATGTCTTTATCGACACATCATCATGTTCATTGGGTTCCTTTCTCTGAAGAGTTATCTTCTTCAGAAACAAACAAGAATGGTGGTCTCCTACCTCCCTCTCTGCCAATCATGGAGGACCATCTTTGCTGCTGTCATCAACTCAGGTTCACCACCCTACACATAAACCCCATCAAATTTAAACTCTCCAGAATTTTATACTCTCTGTATTATTATTAATTGATGGATGGATATATAATTGGAAAAATGCTTGGGACTCTTTTTTTTTTTGAAGACTCCACAATTCTCTGTGGATCTCAACCATTGATGTATGTGTGAGACTCACTCATGTATGTGTGGGGTCCACACCATCAATGGTTGAGATCCAAAAGAGGTTGTGGGAGTCTCCAAAAAAAAGAGTCTCAATCATTGTTGATATAATTGACTAAGTTATGAGGAGTACAGCTCAGTCATATATGTGCGACGTGTCATGTGAGGCCCACCATAGTTAAATAGTCAAGGTAGGATAAACAAAAGGGATTTCTATCAATTGGTCCCAATAATTGAATCTATTACCCATTAAGTCTTAAGTTTTCATCTCATGCACCAGGAAGTCCTGTTATATTGTTTTATCCCGATTTTGCCCCTGATATCCCAAATACTTTCTAAATCTTTAATTGTTTATAATATTTATCATTAATTTTTTCAATTTGTATTAACTTCACTCTTAATCATTTTTCCAAAACTCTTCTTCTTTCTCATCTCTCTCTCTCTCTCTCTCTCTCTCTCTCTAGAAAATACCACCATCCACCCGCAACCACCATCGTCGTCCGTCACTAACCACCACCACCACCACCTCCACCGGTCACCACCACCACCACCTTCACCGGCCACTACCACCACCATTGTTCATCAACCATCTCTACTGTCGCCGATCTATACTTCACCATTTCTCAACCGTTTGACTCACTAGCCTAATATTGTCGTCTTCCTTCCTATTTGCCATTACCGTCGCTCTTCCTTCATCCTGCATCCTTCATCTGCCATCACCGTCGTTCTACCTCAATCATCGATCCACCATCTTCAACGTCAAACTTCACCAATGGTTTCAAATCTAGTTGTTTTCAATATCGATCTACCATCTTCGGCGCAATCTAGTACTTTACATGGTCGCCAATGAGATCGAGACTCTTTCTACAGTGTATTGGTGAAGATCTACATTTGTAAAACATATTGAACTAATCTGATGAATTTATCACTTAATGAGTGATGAATTTATCACTGATTTGTTTAATATGTTGTAGATTGCTGTTGTTGGAATTTTGATATTAATACAATGATAAATTTATAACTGATTTTTGTTCATGTTATATTTGTCACCTCCATCTTCCTCACTCGCTCTCTCTCTTTTTATTTCTCTTAAACCAAATTGTTGTATCAGTGATAAATGTATCACTAATATATTTATTTGAATCTTGTGTTAATTTGTGACGATGATGACGAGATTTTTTTTTTTTTTGGTAATATTTTAACAAACAACTAGTGAAAAATTTATCAGTGAATGTGTTTATCATTTCTAAATTTATTACTGTATATGTCTTTGAATCTTGTGTTAATTTGTGATGATGATGATAAGATTTTCTTTGGAGTACTTACCAATTAGTCCTATTAACTAGACTTATTTACCTACAGGTCCTAACTAATAAATTTAACACTATAAAAATAAGAGAGTGATAAATTTATCACTAAAAATTTATTCATAAAAGCAAAGAGACTGATAAATTTATCACTATAAATTTATTCATAAAAATAAAAGACTGATAAATTTATCTTTATCACTTAATAAATTTATCAATAGGACTTAATGGGTAATAAGTCTCCAAAGTAGGACCTATTGGGTAATAAGTCTCCAAAGTAGGACTTATTGGTAGTTTACCCATTTTCTTTTTGTAATTTTTTAACAAACTGTCAGTGATAAATTTATCACTGAGTATGTCTTTGAATCTTATGTAGATTTGTGATTATGAAGATGAGATTTTCTTTTTTTAATTTTTAAAAAATAGATAGTGATAAATTTATTATTGAATGTGTCAATTATAAATTTTTTTACTGGATTTGTCTTTAAATCTTTGTGTTGATCTGCAAATGTGAAGAATTATTTTCTAGTAAGGACTCCTTATCCCCCTTCTTCATTTTCTTCATTCTTTTTCTTCTCTTTTTCTCTTGTTGCCAATATGGCGGTAATGACATGGTGGATGTAACGCCCCGAAATAAATACAACAACCCATCCACAATATTAACAAGTGACAACAATGATAAAGTAATTATCTTCCAGTAAGTCCAATTGAGTTTACAAAAGAGTAACATATGCGGGCATACATTCACAAGCCGGGCCTTGAATTTATAGCAAATGTTGTAAAATACATAAATAGAATGGAAGTTGAACAGATAAGAAATGCCCTCAAGGCTTACAGCTTTCCAAGTCAATACTTGGTTACAACAAAAATGGATTAGATCCAATACAATTAAAGCCCTTGGCTTGTACAAAAATAAGTATGACAAATACATAAAATGAAGCCCTTGCTCCAATTCCTCCCAAGTTATTGCCTTGGTGGCGGCATATCACCAGCACCTGAAATATTTTTCACACATAGGGTGAGCCAAAGCCCAATAGAAATAACCCAACACAGTCTAACAATCTCATTCATATACAACAAAGCAAGTTGGTCGGCATTAAATGTAGTCTTAACAGGTAAAAAATGTGCTAACTTAGTTATTCTATCAACTATAACCCAAATTGAATTCATACCTTTTTGTGTCCTCGGCAAACTTACAAAAAAATCCATGGAGATGTGTTCCTATTTCCACTCAGGAATCGACAAAGGTTGAAGAAGTTCGACTGGTCTTTGATGTTCTGCTTTCACTTGCTGACAATGCAAACACTGTAATACAAACTTAGCTATTTCTCTTTTCATATTCGGCCACCAAAAAGTTTGTTTCACATCTTGGTACATCTTGGTTTTTCCTGGATGAACGAAAAATCTGGAACTATAGGCTTCCTGCAAAATTCTTCTTTTCAACTCTGGAATGTCGGTCACGCACAATCTTCTCTCAAACCTTAGTACTTGATGATCAATGGTATATCTTGGTCTCGGCTTTGTGGTGATCTCATCAATTACCTTCTTGAAAAATTCATCCTCCGACTGTCTTGTCTTTACTTCCTCAATAATAGTCGGCTCCACTGAAATCATTGCTGAAATTCCCTCATCTTGGCGAAGTATAACATCAATATCTAAGTCTTGCAAATCCTGAAGTATGCTTTTCTGCTCGGTTAGTAAACATGCCAAACTCCCTACAGATTTTCTGCTCAATGCGTCGGCCACTGAGTTAGCTTTACCTGGGTGATACTAAATTTGCATGTCGTAATCCTCAACAACTCAAGCCATCTTCTTTGTCTCATATTCAATTCTTTCTGAGTAAACAAGTACTTCAGGCTCTTGTGATCTGTGAAAACTTGACAAGAAGCTCCATATAAGTAATGACGCCAAATTTTCAAAACTAATACCACGGTTGTTAATTCTAAATCATGGGTAGGATAATTCTTTTTCATGAGGTTTCAACTGACGAAATGCATATGCTATGACTTTACCCCCTTGCATTAATACGCAACCCAAACCTTTATATGAAGCATCACTATAAATCTGAAACCCCTAATTACTTGATGGTAGTACCAGAATTGGTGCTGTGACTAACCTCGTTGTTTAGCTCTTGAAAGACTGATTCCCTATCCTCAGTCCATTCATATGTCACTCCCTTCTAAGTCAACTGTGTCAATGGTACTGCAATCTTTGAGATGTCCTTCACAAACTTTCTGTAATAACCTGCCAAACCCAGAAAACTACGAACCTCGGACACATTAGTCGGTTTTGACCATTTCACAATGGCTTCAATTTTACTAGGATCAACAGAAATACCCTTTTCATTAATCACATGACCCAAAAATGAAATGTTGGAAAGCCAAAACTCACACTTGCTAAGCTTAGCAAATAGAAAAAAAAAAAAAAAAAAAAGATTCCACTTCAACCAACCTCGAACAATCTTCATAGAAATTAACCAAGTAGTTACTAAAACAACATAAATCATAGCTCAAATCACCTAAACAAAGGCTTGATTCCAATTATTTGGGGGTTTAGAACTACATAAACCTAAAATGACAAAAAAAGATTAGGAGAATAAAGAATTTCTTATAACTATATACCAAAACTAAGTAATATTTCAGTTTAAAATTAGTGGTATACTAATGTCACTGAATAAGTGGTTATGCTTCTATAGTTAAAAACATGTTGACAAGTCACACTAATTTCCATTACATACAAATATAAATACATATTCACAATGATTTCTTGAACATCAATTTTATACCATGATATATTTACAAACATCAATTGTGCAAAAGACAACTAAATATTTGATGACAATGCAAAGCTACAGGAATGAGGATAATTAGCAATACCAGCAATAGGTTTCCAAAAATTAAAATGGTCGAGAGAGAGAGAGTAGACAACATATGTATGTAAATGTACGCATACACACATACACAAATGTCAACACACATACGTAAGCACATTATGAGAAATTATATTTGAGAGTTCAAGAAAAGGAAGGCAAACCGTAATTGTGGAATCAAAGCGTCTACTTCTGCAATTAGCAATCTGTTCAGTCAATCTACATTTTTCCTTTCAATTTGGTTGCCGAGAAACTAGCAAGAAAAGGAGGGTGGAAACCTTTCATCGATAGGCCCAATGAATCCAACAAACAGTGTTGTGTCAACTGTGTTGCCAATGTAGGAACAACATCTTGTTTTAGGTTGGGCATTGCTATTTGAAGGAGAAAATTGTTTTCGTAATTTTTTTTTTTAACCAAACCAAACCAAGCCTTAAGTCCTATCAAATGGGGTCGGTTACATGAATCCTTCTTCTCCACTCGACTCTATCAAAGGCCGTTTGGTTAGTTAAATTAAGGAGATTCATATCTCTATTTACTACACTAATTCATGTCAATCTAGGTTTACCCCTTTTCCCTAACACTTCCCTCTACCATCACTGTATCGCATCTCTTCACTACTGTCTCTGTTGGTCTCCGTTGTATATGACCAAACCATATGAGAGATATTCTCGCATCATCTTGAGGGGGAGTGTTAGAATGTGAAATAATATTTGTTATATTTTATTCTTATTTTATTTTATTTTCCTTTGATTGATGTAATGGGCTATCTCATAATTTATGCCTTATGACACTCCTGTAATTACACATTATTATCAATATAAAAGGGGATGAGGTCTCACTCATTCCCTATCTCTTTCTCATCCCTAAACTTACAGGTTGAACTTGGGCGAAAAATTGGACTGATAAATCACATAAGATGCTACTGGATTGGCCTAAGCGCTTCCACATAATCAATGGAGTTGTTCGAGGGCTTCTTTATCTTCTTCAAGATTCTAGATTGAGAATTATCCATAGAGATATGAAAGGAAGCAACATTCTACCAGATCATGAGATGAACCCAAAAATATCGAACTTTGGCTTAGCCAGAATTTTTGGAAGAAATGAGACAAAAGGAAATACGAAAAGAGTGGTTGGAACATGGTAAGAATCCTCTAACCAGTTCAAAATTTTACTTCTGTCAATTATATAAATTGGTTTATTTGTTTAGTTCATTGTTTTCGTGCAGTGGTTACATGTCTCCAGAATATGTAATTGAGAGGCTCTTCTCAATAAAGTCCGATATATTTAGCTTTAGTGTTTTGGTATTAGAAGTAGTGAGTGGGAAGCGAAACAAGGGATTTTGTCACCCAAACCGCCACCTCAACCTTCTCGGCCATGTAAGCATAGAGTTGAGTCATTTTCTTTTAAAAAAAGGAAAATAATAATGTTACGAAAAAAAAGTTCTAAAAAAAATAAAAGATCCTCAATTCAATCCCATCATTCTGTATAGTTTATCTAGAATTACTCTTTGAAAAATTAGAACTTAAAATTGTTACCAACTGTTCAGGCCTAGAGATTATACAAGGCAGGCAAAACTGTAGAATTGATTGATGCATTGATATAAAACTCATGCATTCTACCTAAAGTATTGCATTCGATTCATGTCGGTTTATTATGTGTGCAACAACAGCCAGAGTATAGGCCGAACATGGCAAGTGTGATTCTGATGTTCGGCGGAGATGGTGGTGCACTGACTCACCCCAAACAACCTGGTTTTTTCACTGAAAGGAATCTGATTGAAACAGAGTCATCAGGAAGCGGGATTGCACAATGTTCAGCCAACATGGTCAGCATAACACTGTTAGAGGCCCGATAGAAGACAATTATTGTTGTTGTTTAATTGTTATGCTTCAAGACCTTTGAGTTTGTTTAGCTACTGAACACGATGTTTAAGGTTGTCTTTCTTCTTCAAGTGGGTTTGTTCATCTTGCTTATATAACTTTAGAAATCTTGGCCAATGAACACAATGTTAAGCCTTATTGGCTTGTTAATCTTTTCATTTCCATTCAAAGATGTGTTGATATTAATACTGGCTCTTTATAATATGTATTGGTATGGGGTTTGAAATGTTTTTAGGAGCATTTATACACAAGTCCTAATTAAGATTTTTTGGATCTTTAAATCCCATTAAATTTTTAATAATCAGAATTATCATTCAAATAATGATTATTCATCATTTATGATTATCTATAAGGGAACATGATGATTTGACATTTTTTTTGATTTTTAAAATTTTAAAACATCAACTTTCAAATTGAAAAACTAAAAAACAAAAAAAATTATGTGCAAAAAAAAAAAAAATTAAAAATTGAAATTTTTTTGTGCAAAACTGAAAATTTTGTTTCTATAAAGGAGCATGATGATGGAACATTAATGTGCAAAGTTGGGGGAAAAAAATTAAAATGAAAAAACTGATAATGTTCTCGATTTTATTGGATAGTTGAATCAAACCAATAAGTAGAAAAGCAAAAACATTTAGTCTCATGCTCTATTTTTTTTTTCATCAGTTAGTGAAACAATTATCTGGAACATTACCATGCAAAATTGACAATGTTCTTAGTTTTAACAATTACAAAAAAAAAAAAAAAAAAAAAGGATAATATTCTCAGTTTTACTAAATAGGACGTATTGGTTCAAAAAATCTTAGATATGACCTAAGCTACAACATTTGTAAATAGGACTTTTAGGTTATTAACTCATGTTTTTATGTTTAAAAGGAAATAGAGAGACCCAATCCTGTTGATTAGATAGATAATGGAAATAGGTCTTAATAGTTGGACTTAATTCCTCTCAAGTCCTATTGAAAATAAGTCCTAATAAAATCGTCACTAAAAATAATATTTTGTGACGATTTTTTGCATATGTTGTCAAAAATTGATAATTAATGACTTTTTTTTTATCATAGTTTTTATAAATTGTTGCTAAAATTTACAATTAGTGACATTTTTTTTGTAAAGAATTTTTCAAACTGTCGTTGAAAGTTGAAAATTAGTGACGCTTTTTTAAAACTGTCGCAAAAATTTATAATTAGTGACATTTTTTGTGACAATTTTCAAACTGTCGTTGAAAATTAATAATTAGTAACGTTTTTTTAATAGTATTTAATAAAAAATGCCATTAATTATCATAAGATCTATTGGACAATAGGTTTATCTTTTAGGACCTACACCATTTTTTTCACACAATAAGTTCGTAGAGGTAGATCACTACAACGTGCTGATGCTACTCCATTGACTTAACTGGAACATAAAATCTCATCTAACTGGCACGTAAATGCCCCTCATGATCCCTTGAACTACAATTTGAATCTGATTATTTTTTTGACTAATTTTAGCGCTTTGAATTTTTTTGTTGTTGTAAAGCAGTTATAAGTCCTCTTTCGTATACGGATGGTGAATTTGTCTATTTTTATAAGGCCAATTAGTATTAGTACTCAACAAAATTCCAAGTCTAGCTAGTTCAGGGCCACTGGTTCAAAAAAAAAAAAAAATATATATATATTTTCTTTTTTAAGACCAAAGAATGGAGAAAGTGGGTGTTGGTGTGTACACATCGTCGTCGATCACCAGGTATTGGCTTGTGGTAATTTGTTAATTATTAAATATATATATATCTGTATAAAAGATGTTGTCGACTTTAAAAATATTATTTTTATTTCTTACCAAATTTGATCACTTTTAATGAGAAATAAAAAATATTTAGTGTATTTAGTTTTAATTTTTTGAATTCAATTTTTTTTTAAATTGAGTTTTTTATTTTTCGTATTTTTTTTTTATTTTTATTGAATATTTTTAAAATTGTAAGCAATTTTTTTATATGTACCTTATCTAGATATATCTAAATAATAAAATATTCATGAAAAAATGTTTTAAAAAATTAATAAATATAGAAAAATTTGAAAATGTATTAAATTATTGTATTTTTGATATTTAATGAATTTTTTAAAAAAAAATTCACAAATGTTATACTTTTTAAGTATATTTATGTTAGATATATCTAAAAATTTAAAAATTACTTAAAATATTAAAAATATCAGTAAAAATTTAAAAAAATATGAAAAATAAAAAAGTAAAATATTAAAAGTAAAAAGTAAAATTTTTTAAAAGATGAATTCTGGAAATGAAAACGAAACTCACTATTTTCGGTTACGGTTCAAAACACAGCAGCATTATTCTTAAATGGAATTGCTACAAATGCAAGATTATGAAAAACTTGGATTGTTTCGCTTGTGATCAAAATCTGATATCTGGGGCGTTGATGTGGTGTCCTAGAGTTGCAATGGTTGGAATCGGAGTAGGAGGAAGGAGTGAACATCAATTTGTGCCATGCCTATCATCTGTTTGTTAAAATGTTTATATGTAGAGGTCAGTATTTTGGGTTGCTTTAGTCTAGTTTTTGGGTGTTTTGTGGGTTTTATTTTTAGCATATGATATTGACAGTTGTTCTCTTGTCATATATTTATATTTGAGTAAATTAAATTGACCGCTCAGTTTAATCCTACAACATTATGCTAATTTTCCTTTTGGTATTACCGTCAGAACTAATGTAGATGATGGAAGGTAAATATATATTATAGTATAAAAGACATGATAATATTATTTTTTCATGTACAGGGCTCATGAATTACAGATGAAAATGACCAAGTGTTTTATGAATTAAAATTTGTAGCGAGGTTAGTGTTATTATGTCAAAAGTGTGAGGTTAATTGTATTTTTTCTAAACTTCGTGGGTGTAATTTACCCTCTGTATTTAACAATATTATTGTATGAATATATTTTGATATGATTCAATAAAAATGAGTAAAATGTCCTTTTCACACTGCATATTATATATAAAATTATTTTATCTAACATAATAAATTCAAATTTTGACCCTTTTTTAACCGAGTATGCGTACGCTTAAATTTAAGGTTTGACCTCTATATATGCATCTACACCTAACAACTAAACTTTACTGTACAGATTCCATGCAACATAGATGGTAACTTCTCTCATCTCATTTATGAAAGTCCAACCAAAGACTTACTCTGCTGTAAGAGTTCTTGAGTCTTCATTTTTTATAAATTGAATAAATAATGGAAAACAGAGGAAATTCATGAATTTGACATTAGACCATCAATGGTAGGCCTCAAAGTACCTTTCTTGTTTTCCTCTTTATTTTTCTCTTTATGTGATTATAAATACACCTCTCTCTTTTAGAAAATTCCCACTGAAGGCTTACTGTGTTGTAAAAGTTCTTCAGTCTTCATTTATAAATTGAATAAACAATGGTAAAAACAGATGAAATTAGTAGACATTAGACCATCAATGGAAGGCCTCAAAATACCTTTCTTGTTTTCTTCTTTGTTTTCTGTCTTAATAGTCTTCAACGCAGTAGACACCATAACCAAAACCCACTCCATTACAGGCAGCAATACCATTGTTTCATCTGGTGGAAGCTTTGAGATGGGTTTTTTCAGCCTTGGCAATTCCCAGAATACGTACTTGGGAATATGGTATAAGAAAATATCCCCGAAGACCATTGTATGGGTTGCCAATAGAGAAATCCCACTCGTCGATTCGTCGGGCATCTTAATGGTAATCAACCCTGGAATTATCGCCCTTGTCAATAGTACCGGCAGTGTCATTTGGTCTCCCAATGTGACCGGATCCACACAAGACCCTGTTGCACAACTGATGGAGTCGGGAAACTTTGTTGTGAAAGATGTCAATGATACGTCTGAGCATTTTCTGTGGCAAAGTTTTGACTATCCGTGCAATGCTCTTTTGCCAGGAATGAAGCTTGGAAAGAACTTTGTGAAAATCCTATGTGATTTGTGATTAGATAAAGATTAAAATATTCTAAATCCCAAAAATTCCAAACACTCAATCTAAAATCATCAAGCACTTACGGGAGTGATTTTAGTTTGTTTGTTTTTAGGAATAAATAATAAATCAACACAAACGATTTTTTACGTGGAAAAACCACAATTGAAGAACCTTCAATTGTAATAAAAAACCACGGGCGAACCGCCACTAATCAATCCACTACCGAAGGACTACAAGGTTACAAAGAAACCATACAAATTACCCAACCCAGTCAATTTGTCTCTGAATCTTCTGTAACTCTTTCACCACGCCTTCGTCACGGAACTGATTCTGAAGTTGATTCCACACCACAACTTCACTTGTCGAATTAACGACTACGTAAAGAATCAAACGCCTTTTGAAACTTTACGTGTTGATCTTCGGATTCCACCGAAGAGAACACTCTTGAATATGTAGTATCAAACTCTTTGATGTATGAATCTCAACTCATGAGTTTAGAACTCTCTCAAGAACATCAAAGAAAACTCATCAAACTCTCAGAAGAACACTTCAAACAAAACTCTAGAATTCTTGAATTAGATCTAGAAAAAAGTTAGTTTAGTTTTAGGACAAAACCATCTACTTATAGAAAACCAAAAAAGAATCCCAATCCTGAAAGAAACCAATCACTTGAAAATTTCCGGATTCTGAAGCTCGCTCGAGTGAGGCTCCTCTCGCTCGAGCGAGAAGCTTATCTCGGGTGATTTCTACTAGAGCCTTCGCTCGAGCCACGAACTCTTCGCTCGAGCGAGGAAACAACACTTTCAGGTTTTTGTATGGAAGCAATTCGTCGCTCAAGCCACCTTCATCTTCGCTCGAGCGAGTATTGACCTTTGCTCGATCCACCAATTCTATGCTCGAGCGCACATTCATCTCCTTCAGGTTTTATACCAGACGCAGTCCTTCGCTCGAGCGAGGACATCTTTGCTCGAGCGAGGAAGAAAAAAAACACAGAAAATTTACAACTCAATCACTGAGTTTTGTTCAGGGGATTTTGACAAGATAGGACCTAACACTTTGTAATGGGCCTAGAGCGCCACCTCTCCTCCTGGAAGAGTAGCAATGATCCAGCTCCAGGTGAGTTTACATACCGATGTGATCCTCAAGGATACCCACAAATATTCTGAGTAGGGGTTCTGTTGATCTGTTCCGAAGTGGACCATGGAATGGTATCGGATTCAGCGGGAGACAAAACCTTAAACCTAATACAATCTACAGATATGAAGTGATTTACACTAAGGAGGAGGTGTATTATCATTATGAACTCCTCAGTTCAGTTGTTTCAAGGTTTGTTCTGAGTCATGATGGTGTTGTCGAGCGCTGGACATGGATTGATCGAACAGAGGAATGGATCCTTTGCTTGACTGGACCAATCGATAATTGTGATAAGTATAAACTGTGTGGTCCAAATGGCAGCTGTAATGTTAGAAACTTGCCATCATGTGGTTATTTGAGTAAATTTGTGCCCCGGAACCAAACAGAATGGGAAAACAGAGATTGGTCTAATGGGTGTGTTCAGAGGACAGAGTTGGATTGCACAAGCGGAGATGGGTTTCTCAAGTATTCACAATACAAAATGCCAGATACACGAAACTCCTAGCTTGACAAGAACATGTACCCTAAGGGAATGCAAGATGGTATGCTTAAAAAATTGCTCTTGTATGGTTTACACAAATTTAGACATAAGAGGAGGTGGAAGTGGTTGCTTGCTTTGGTTTGGTGAGTTGATTGATATGAGAGAGTACAATGAACATGGGCCAGACATTTATATAAGGATGGCTTCCTCCGAGTTAGGTAAGAATTCAAACAAAGACTAATTAGATTATATGTATGTAAGAACCATGTAGTTAACTTTACTGAACATTTACATTTCTTCCTCAAAAAACTATATTACATTTCTACATCTAACTACAATTTAGCAAAAAGAGAGTTCATTTTGGTTTCATCTTGAACGTTGATTTCTGTTGTGGGTGTGCCTCAAATTCAATGCAGATAATTCTTATTACCGGTCTCAATCCACGTGCCCAGCCTCCTAGTAGGTCCAACTTGTGTTTGTATTTGTATTTGAGTCTATTTTAACCCAGTCTATTATTTTTGGATTTTTGTATGTATTGGATTGTTCGGAGTTCTAGGGTTTATGATGATCAAATTTTATAAAGCTGAATCCGTAACGCGATGCATTTTACCCCTAGTGATAGAAGGTGTGTAAGCATTTCTAATTTTAATTTTATATTTAATAAATAAATAAAATATTTTAAAGTACCAAAAAAAAATATTAAAAGTTAAATATAAAGGTGTAAATACGTTTCTTCCCAAGGCGTCGAAAACGAAATCAGCATCCTTAATTTAAATTATCGAGTTTATCACTTGAGCCTTAACTTTGCTTCTTCTTTTTTTCTTCTTTTCTTTTAACATGATTTTTCCTATGAATATAGTTGTCAAAGAGGTTATTCTTTTCTTATGTTTAAACAATCTACTAGGCTAAGTTTAAAGAGAGCCTAAGACAAGCTCTTCATATGATTATGTGCAAAAGGCATACAAAGTGCACCTGAGGCGCACACCTTAGACTGATGCGCAAGTATTTGAGGAATATCGTCCAAAAAGCAAAGCCTCTGCATTAGCCTGCAAATTCTTGTGTGCTTTTGTGTTTGTTTTGTTTTAGCTTCTCTCATCCTTTTGCCGTAACAATTTCAAAATATAGAAGGTTTTCAAGGGTTTGAAATTGAGATCAATCCCTTTAAGTTTGTGCTTTCATGATCATATTGTCTAATTGATCAATGGACCATTTCTTTTTAAATGGATTGATGATTCAACAGTCCAACAAGTCGGCTTGAATGGCAAGAAAAGAAAGATAGTAGCAGTGACCTTGGCATTTTTAATTGGACTTCTTCCGCTAGGTATGAGCCTAATCATGTGTCTCCGAAAAAGGACAAGAAAGAATTCACAGTTGAGGAGAGAAGGTATATATCCCATATGTGTCATTTTGTGGCAAACTCTGTAATGGTATGTTATATTTTGGAACTAGTTGTCATATTGATATCTATTCATCCTGGGCTTTGCAGGAAATCTGATGCACAACTCTGAACAAGGTCACACTGACAAAAGCCAAATGGAAGATCTAGAGTTTTCATTGTTCGACTTAGCTGCAATAGTTAATTACACAAATAACTTTTCAATCAACAATAAGCTCGGAGAGGGTGGTTTCAGACCTGTTTACAAGGTAACAATGTAAAGACACTCTTATGTAGTCTATAGGAATGTTGTCGATGCCCAATCTCATGGAGCCTATGCAGAAGCCACAAAACCATTCAACATTTTTATCACTGCTTTTTCCTAAATAGTAATGCTATATATCTATATAATAAAGCAGGATGGTTTTTGAATTTGTTCTACACACATTTGTCCTACTAGGACATTTGAACGGATTAGATCTATTCAAATTATAAAACAATGGCTAAGATATATTTTTCAAAAAAATATACTAAATGTACATTTTTTTATTTTCCCGCTTCTCTCTCTTACTTTTTCCTTTTCTTCACACATTCTTCCATGATCCCATGATCTCACCTTCCTCTCTCTCTCTTTTTTTTTTATTTTTTTTATTTTTTATTTTCTCCCATTATTATTTTTCTCTCTATTTGTTTATTTTTTTTATTTTTTCCTTTTTGTTCACTTATTTTTATTCATATTATATGGAAAAGTCTGCAATTTCAGAATTAGGAGTCAGATTTTACTGTGTGTAGTGGAGATTATATTAATGAATTTTATAGCCCACAAATTAAATGAATTTGAATAATTAATTATTACTTTTAAATAAATTGAATACTTAATAGACTTCATAAGTTTAGACCTCATATGAATCTTCAACATCTATATAATAAAGCAGGATGGTTTTTGAATTTGCCTACACACATTTGTCCAACTAGGACATTTGGACGATTTAGATCTATTCAAATTATAAAACAACGGCTGAGATATATTTTTCAAAAAATATCCTATATGTACGTTTTCTATTTTTTATGCTTCTCTCTCTCTCTCTCTCTCTTACTATTTCCTTCTCACCCATCATTCCATGATCCCATGATCCCACCTTCCTTCGTTTTTCTTTTTCTTTTTTTTTTTTCCCGTTTTTATTTCTTTCTCTATTTGTTTTTTTTTCTCCTTTTTGTTCAATATATTTTACACATATTTCCATACAATGTATGTATGCCCGTAATACACTAGGACATTACAGGCATACATACAATTTCCATATAATTTTATAAGCAAAAGCAGTATTGTATGTATGCCCGTGGAAATTATATGCATGCTAGGCACATCTATCTATCTAGCTATATATTATATAAGCAAGAGCGAGTTTTCGTGAGGAGTTTTGTGAGAACTCCAAAATTTTATAATAAATTTGTGATTTTATCAAATTAAAAAATAAATTTAAATAGTGTTGAGATTAAAATTATATTCTAATCCTAACACTATTTACACTGTGCCTTCAGGCACAGGCATACGCTAATATATATATATATATATCACAAAAAGGTGTATAGAATGTTGTGTTGTAGGCTGCAACACTATATTCATCTTGGTGTTTCAGCCCCTAACTTTTGGATAAAATTCTATGGTCCTATACTTACTGTTCTATAAAACCTTTTAATACAGGACCCACTGTTTTGGTTGTAAAATTTTTATATATACACCTGCTTTTGAGAAGAGTAATTTTATATTTTTTTTTTCAACTTCCAAAGAAGACAATTGGTTTGATGCATCTTTTCTCACGTAGGAAACTCCATAAATTTGTGTAATTATGTCTTCAAGTAGTTGTAACATAAATCATTAATTTGTCATGGCTGCACCTATTAAAACAATGTCTGCCAGATCAACATAAAAATAGTAAGTAAAAGATATAAATAAAATGAATCGGGAAAAAAAGAAGGAAAAAAATGTGTTTTCTTTCAATATAATTCTAATAGAACAACATTCTATCAATTATAATGGTAATTCTCAGGGTATATTGAAAGGAGGACAAGAAATAGCTGTGAAGTGGTTATCAAAGAATTCTAGTCAAGGACTTGATGAGTTCAAGAATGAAGTTATTTGTTTTGCCAAACTTCAGCACCGAAATCTCGTGAAGCTTCTAGGATGTTGCATTCAAGGAGAAGAAACAATGTTGATCTATGAATACATGCCTAACAAAAGCCTGGACTATTTTATATTCGGTTTGGCTCTCTCGAATATATACCACAACGATTCCACTCTCAAACTAGTCAATAGACTTTCTTTCTTTTTTCTTTTTTGGTTTCATGTAAAGCTTTTGATATATTTGATAATGGGAACAAAATTATATGTGGTTTTTATTACATGTGCATTTGCATGAACTTAGTTTCCAAAATTTTGGATTTTTCATTGTGGAATCCTATTAAATTCATGCATCCAATTAGCAGGAGCATGGATTAAATCTGGCAAAAATTTGGTCAAATCAAACAAGAAGCATGCTACTGGATTGGCCAAAGCGCTTCCACATTATTAATGGGACTGCACGGGGGCTTCTTTATCTCCATCAAGATTCCAGGCTAAGAATTATTCACAGAGATCTCAAAGCTAGCAATATTTTGCTAGATATTGACATGAACCCAAAAATATCAGATTTCGGATTAGCTAGAAGTTTTGGAGGAAATGAGACAGAAGCAAATACAAAAAGAGTGGTTGGAACATAGTAAGAATCTTTATAACTTGTTTTTTCTAGTTCACTTATTCTTCAAAATCCAGTTCTTCATTCTGTGTTTTGTTGCAGCGGCTACATGTCTTCAGAGTATGCAATAGATGGGCTATTTTCAATAAAATTGGATGTATTTAGCTTTGGCGTTTTGGTGATAGAGATTGTGAGTGGAAAGAAAAACAGAGGTTTTTATCACCCAGGTCACAGCCTCAACCTCCTTGGCCATGTAAGTGTACTAAGATTAGAAGTAATCTTATATGGATGTGTTCCAATAAGGGTCAAAGATCCTTCATTCCTAAATTCTCTACGCCTTTTGTTCCGAAACACTCATAGTTGTTGGATCACTTGAGAATCTTGAGGCATAATCTAACTATGAGTGTCTTGAGAAAGGAGAACCGAGAAATTTGGAGATAGACGATCGTGTCTCATACTGCTAATATTTTAGTGGATTATTCAGGCATGGAGACTCTATGAAGAAGGCAAGTCATTGGAATTGATTGATAAGGCTCTATGGGACTTGTGCTACCAAACTGAAATGTTGCGATCAATCCACGTGGGTCTTTTATGTGTGCAAGACAGTCCAGAGGATAGGCCAAGCATGTCATCTATAGTTCTGATGTTGGGCAGTGAAGCTGCATTGCCTCGAGCCAAACAGCCTGGCTTCTTCACTGCTAGAAATGTTCTTCAGCTTGGTTCTTCACCAAGCAAGGAAGCAACAACTTCAGCCAATGAAATCACGATAACTCTATTGAGTGCTCGATGGAAAATATCCATGTACAAGGTGAATGCTTAATCATTGTTTCTAGTTGCAACAAGTTTACATGCACAAACTTAAATAAAAAAAGTATCAAGAATATGTACTCTTTTTTGTATACAAATCTGTCACATCATTCGGTATAAATTTTCTATATAATTTTCATGTTTGCATATCATTACTCTTTGTTTGATGTAATAATTCTTGTTTACCTACTTGTACATGTGAAAGGGAACTTCATTTTGAGAATAAGCGTGTGTCTCTACAACTTAGCACCAAATGTTTTTTTATTTATGAATTAGCTAATTCCAAACACATTATAATGTTATATACAATTGCTATTGGGATTTGCATTCTTTATATTCAAATATGTATGTGAAATAGCATTCAAAGTTTTCAAATAGTCAACACAAGACAAGGAAAAATAACTAAACTAGACTAAGCAAGAGACATAGCTAAAGTCTTGAATGTAAGAAAAGAAAACAAGGCTTAACATTGTGTTCATTAGCCAAGATCTCTAAAGCTATTTGCCAAGAAAGATAGCCTTGACATTGTGCTAATTTGCTAAAGACTCAAGGGTTGGACCATAACAATTAAACATCACCACAAATTGTCTTCTGTGACGAAAATTATTTCATCACATAATATAAGAAGTAGTCATGTCATATAAAAGGATGGTTTAAATCTATTTGTAACATAATCACATCATCGTCATATATGACAATGCATACTTGTTCTTCTTATAAGACATTGGGTAGTTTTTAGAAACATAATGAACTATAGATAGAATTTAACACTCATTCATCAGTAAGAAAGTATATCTATATTGTTTCTTAGTAAACATGTCCAAATTATTTTCTCTCTCATGTATACAATAAATGTTATTATATATATGGGACAACTACAAAATAAATCTCAAAATTTGAACCTTTTAACAAAATAACTCTGAATTTTTAATTTTGTCAATTTAAACCCTAATCTTTTTATTTATTTTCAATTTAAATCATTAACATATTTTTGTCAAGTAAAACCGACAAAAAAAAAAAGAGCATTTTACAAAAGATCTAACTATGTATGCTCAAGCTTCGAGCCAACAATCCTGTGTAGTCCCTTCAATCAGTACGACCAATAGGTTAGATGCAGTCAAATCCTCTAGTGACTAGCCGAATGACCCGCAAGTTCAACAAGCTCCAAATCCTTCCTTTATAGCTCCCCCTTAATTGTTAATTATTAAACTCAATATAGATTTACTTAAAACAATAATACTTCGTAGCTCGAAATTCCTTTGCCCCGAATGGCTCGACTGCCCAAAACGACGTTGTTTTGGGCAGTTTTTTTTTTCCATCTTATATCTTAGAAATAGAGAGAGGAAGAGAGAGAAGAAGAGAATTAGAAAGAGAAAGAGAGAGAGAGAGAAGAGAGAGTAAGAGGGAACACACAGAGAGAGAGAGAGAGAGAGAGAGAGATGCTCCACCCATCACCGGCGCTGCTATCCTCTGTGTATGTATATACATATTTGTGTACCTCTCTCTCTCTCTCTCTCTCTCTCTCTCTCTCTCTCTCTCTGTGTTCCCCGATCTGTTAATGATTTGTGTGTGTGTGTCTCTCTGTTCCCCAATCTGTTGATGATCTCTATGTGTGTATAGATCTCTCTCTCTCTTTCTCTTTCTGTTCTGAGTTATGGAAGAAGAAAAGAAAAGAAAAAAAAAAACAGAGGAAGAAAAGATGATGTGTGATGATGATGATGATGATGATGTGTTGTTGTTTAATGTTGATGCTCTCTCTCGGTTGATGATGATGATCTGAGTTGGTTGACGCTCTCTCTCTTCTCTCTTCTTCTTCTTTATCTTCACCTCTGCTTCAAAGAGAAAATAGGAAAAAAAATAAATAAATCCAAAACGACATCATTTTGGAACTCGGGCCATTCGAGCCTCAGTATTTTCGAGTTACAAATCGAAACTGTACATAAAATGTCTAAAATATTATTTTTTATTGAGTTATTGACTAAAATATTCATTTTTTTAAATTAATTTTACTTAACAAAAACTTGCAAATGGTTAGATTAAAAAACAAATTAAAAAATATAGGGTTTTAAATTGACAAAATTAAAAACTCAAGGTTTATTTTGTTACAAGTTATATATATTTTGTAATTTCCCCTATATATATATAATTTATTGTATTTAAAAGGATAAATTATATTTATTTCTCTCAAAACTTATGATCGCTCTTAATAAAATTTTCACTAATTTGTAATTTATTTTGGGCATTCAGGCCATAACTAATCTCTTTGGGCCAAAAGGATAACTATTTTTTGAAATCAATCTATCTGTCTATCTATTGAAATTTACCGAACTATATATTGAAATGTGACACATATCACTCATTCAACAACTTATTTGTTGAATATCACATATTTCTCTATCACAACACCACCACCTGTCACCGCCGGCGACTTTTTTGGCCAATTTAGTGGTGACTTTTCTAGCACCAATGACTTTTTCTGACAACTTTTTCTGACGACCTTTTCGGCATGTCCTTATTACCTAACAATATTTTACTTTAGATCTAATGTCTTATACTCTCAAAGGATGAATTTTTCACCATTTTTTTTTCATTTATATTTTAATTTGTTACTCTTCGTTTTTTTTTTTCTTGGAGAATATTTTTGTTAAAAAGAATAGGAGTAGGATAAGAAGTTTGGGGTTAAAAATAAGGGTAGGAGTGGAATTTTGAAAAGTGTGACGAGATAAAATAAAAAAAAATTTAAATTGTGGACAAATAAAAAAATTTACAAGAATATGTAAGGTACTAGTGAAAAGTTGTGGAATGCAAGTCTGTAAAAAAAAAAAATTCCCTCTCGGGTGAATGTAATTCCCTCTTAAAAAAATGAGCATTTTGTAAATTTTATTTTGAGTGATTCTATTTACACCACTAGTTTATCTCTTTATACCCTCCATATGAGATTTTTTTTTTCCATATTTTATTCATGTGTGAAATTACTTTTAAGGACAAAAGACTAAAGTTAAATATATTTTATTACCCCCTTACATCCATTACTCTTCAATTCTTACTACTCTTCTTCTCTTCTCAGTTTTTCTTCTCTACTACATATCTCTTTTCAAAAAGTGAAAATCATAGTGTTTTAATCATAGAAGAAAGCAATGGATAAAAAAATGGTAGTAAAGAACCATAAAAAAGTGAAATGGTGAATTTTTATTTATTTATTTAATATGTTTTCGTTTCGCTTTTTTGAGAAAGTTCTACGACTTTTGTTTGGTTTGTCAAAATCGAATAAAATAAAATAGTTCAGAATTACATTGTTGAACAAAAATATATGTTCAGTAACCTACGGCCAAATAAAAGATACATTTCAAGTAACCCATGGCTGAACTTTTTTAATTTGTTTGGTTACTCATTATCGTGCATTTCCAGTTTCATTTGTTTATTTATTTTATATTTTATATTTTATATTTTTGTTGCTTGAAAGGATTATATTTTTATTCATCGCAGCAATGCAAGTACAATCATCCAACTACTGAACATCTTGAAGGGCACTCTTTTATTGGTAGATTATCTGAAGAGGAAATATCCTTGTAAGTTGACATGTCAAAGAGTATGGTGTAGAGATCCTAATTTTTGGTAATTACACGTGTAACCTTGAGACTTAGGTTAATAGCATTTTAGCCCCTGGTTTCGTAAAAGTCTGCATATACTAGTATCGGTCAATTCCACTGTAAAAGTACAAGAAACACTGTTAGTGGTCCATAGAGAACTTTGATCACTTGTGCGGAAACCCCTGCAACAATTTATCTCAAGGATGTGTACAGAATGAGGTCATGAGGTTAATGAGCATGGGCATTCAAAATGAGCTATGAACAATGAACAATGTGATCTTGTAAGCAACATGAGTAGTGTACATGTAAAGTTGGATGCAAGACAAACAGATATCAATGACAATGAGATTATAGCATCCAAGCACACATAAAGCCAAACACTCACACCTACTCAAGGAACAGGTAACACTCTAGTGATCGAGCATGACACCCAAGGTCTTTCTAAGGAACTCAAACCGAAGAAGGTCAAGGGGTTTTGTAAAAATATCAGCTTTTTGATGCTCAGTGGGAACATGCTCAAGAACAACAAGGCCCTCTTCCACTAATTCTCGAATAAAATGATGACAAATGTCAATGTGTTTGGTGCGAGAGTGTTGGACAGGATTTTTTGAAATGTTTATGGCACTTGTGTTATCACAGAAAAGAGTGAGAGTGTTTTGTTCTATCCCATAATCAAGAAGCATTTGCTTCATCCACAGCATTTGTGCACAACAACTCCTTGCAGCAATGTACTCAACCTTAGCAGTCGAAAGAGAGATGGCATTTTGTTTTTTACTATGCCAGGAGACCAAATTATTCCCAAGGTAAAAACAACCCCCGGATGTACTCTTCCTATCATCAGTACACCCTGCCCAATCGGCATCAGAAAAACCAGTAATGCCAGCTGTAGTATTAGTAGAAAGCCAAACCCCATACCCCAATGTCCCATTAACATATTTGATGATGCGTTTGACCGCAAGAAGGTGAGACTCTTTAGGACTGGCTTGGTAACGGGCACAAACATCGACACTGAAGGAGATATCAGGACGACTGGCTGTGAGATACAGAAGACTCCCTATCATACTCCTATAAAGGGTAGCATCTACATCAATACCAGAGAAGTCTTTGGAGAGGTGAAGACTGGTGCTCATGGGAGTGCGTGCATGTTTGGCAGACTTAAGACCAAACTTTGACACAAGATTTTTAGCATACTTGGTCTGAGAAACAAACATACCCGAAGGAGACTGTTTAATTTGAAGACCCAAGAAATAGGACAACTCTCTCATCATGCTCATCTCAAACTCATGTGTCATGCAATCCGAAAAATATTTCACAAGATGATCAGCAGTGGATCCAAACACAATATCATTAACATAAATCTGAGCAACAAGAATATGAGACTTAGTATGTTTCACAAATAGAGTCTTATCCACACTACCCCTTTGAAAGTCATTATCAAGAAGAAAGGTAGTAAATCTATCATACCAAGCCCGAGGGGCTTGTTTCAACCCATACAAAGCCTTGTCCAACTTGTAGACATGGTTTGGACGTTTAGGGTCCTCAAACCCTTTTGGTTGCTCAACATATGCCTCTTCTTTCAAGTACCCATTCAGAAAAGCACTTTTCACATCCATTTGAAACAATTTAAAACCAAGAAAACATGCAACACCAAGTAAAATACGAATAGATTCGAGACGTGTAACTGGGGCGAACGTCTCATCATAGTCAACACCCTCTACTTGTGTGTAGCCTTGAGCAACCAACCTGGCTTTATTCCTAACCACAATACCATTCTCATCAGATTTATTTTTAAAGATCCACTTGGTACCTATCACATTCATGTCTCTAGGTCTGGGAACTAGAGTCCAAACATTGTTACGTTCAAATTGACCTAATTCTTCATGCATAGCATTGACCCAACTATCATCTAGCAAGGCCTTTTTAAAATTCTTAGGTTCAATTAAAGAAACATAACACATATGTGATACCTCATCCCGAATCTGTCTTCGGGTTTTCATTCGATCCGATACACTTCCAATCACTTGTTGAGCTGGATGATTCAGTTTCACCCTTGCTGATGGTTTGAACTCAGAACTTGTAGTGACAGAAGCATCAGGAGTGATGTCTCTTTGTGCACTCTTTGGACTTGAACTTACCTGTGAGGATGGTGCTGTCACAACTTCTTGTGCTTGGACCTCAGCTTCTCTTTGACTTTATGGTTCAGTATCCAGGATTGGAGACTCACCATTGTCATCCTCATTCATTGCTTGAGTAGGTGAACCTGTGTCATCTATAACCACATTGATTGATTCCATTAAAGAAGAAGTTCACAGGTTATAGACTCGAAAAGCCCTACTAGTGGTTGAATACCCTAGAAAAATACCTTCATCACTTCGGGAGTCAAATTTGCCCAAAGGCTCTCTATCTTTGAAAATGTAACACTTACTCCCAAAAGTTTTGAAGTATTTTACATTAGGTTTCAATCCCTTCCACAATTCATATGGAGTTTGTAAAGTGCCAGGCCTTAAATACACACGATTTATGACATAAACAGTAGTATTTAGGGCTTCAGCCCAAAACTTTGGAGGAAGTTTCTTACTAAGATGCATGACTCTAGCCATTTCTTGAACAACTCTGTTCTTCCTCTCAACCACTCCATTTTGTTGTGGAGTAATAGGTGCAGAAAATTCATGCTTAATTCCATGCATATCACAAAAATCCAAAAACGAACTATTTTCAAGCTCACGACCATGATCAGTTCGGATTCTTATGATACGCCCAATGGAAACACCCTGTTCATTTTAGATTTTAAGGACTAAGCCCTAGAAAGCATCAAACGTATCAGATTTTTTCCTTAAAAAATTTACCCACAAAAATCGAGTAAAATCATCAACAGTTAAAAAAATATATCTTTTACCTCCGATGCTTTCAGTGCGAGTAGGTCCCATTAAGTCCATGTGAACCAATTCAAGAGGACGTTTGCTTGTAAAGCTATTCACCTTCTTATGAGGGGCACGGGTTTGCTTTCCAAGTTGACATGGTCCATACACATGGTTCAGATTCTTACCTAGTTTAGGTACTCCTCTCATAAGCTCTTTGTTGGCTATCTTAGTTAGGTCTTTGAAATTCATATGACCTAATCTTTGATGCCACAATTCAATGTTACGTATGATGGCAGAGTAACAAGTGAGATCATTAGTAGTAACAATCCCATAGCAGTTATCAGATGTGCGAACTCCATGCAAGACAGTATTTCCCTTCTTATCCAAAATTTCACATTTATTTTTTGAAAACAATACTTCATGATGGGAATCACACATTTGACTAATGCTCAAAAGATTTTCTTTAAGACCATCAACAAGTAAGGCATTTTCAAGCTTGGGAAGACTAGCAACACTTATAGAGCCCTTACCAATGACTCTAGAAGTGCCGCTATCTCCAAAGGTAATAATTCATCCTTTATATTTTTCAAGGGAGGTGAAGTAGGATTTGTTACCGGACATGTGACGAGAGCACCCACTATCAAGATACCACATGTGTGAGTCACGTGCTTTTAGAGCAGTGTGAACAACTAAACAAGTCAAATCATCTTTTCTCACCCAAATCTTTTTGGTCTTGGTAAATGTCTTGGCGTTGTGAACACCCTCATGAATCTTGGTATTCTGCTTAGACATGTAAGGTTGTCTCCTAACCCAAAAAGTATTCGAATTTCTACCCTTCTGAGACACCTTACCAAACAATTCAAAGCAATAAGGACGAATGTGGCCATACCTACCACAATGATGACAAATAAAAACAGGTTTTACCTCTCTTTTGTTGATCTTACCCCCTTTAGGTAGATGAAGAGAGGGATCACCCTAGTCTACCTTCAACTTTCCCTTTGCTTGAGTCTTCAGGTCATGTGAAGTAGAGGCCTGTCCCTTGTGAGCTGTCGCACCATGGCCTAGCCCACTTTTGTCACAACCCATTTGTTGAGACCCGAGGATGTCTTCTAGAGATTTGGAACCTTTGTTCCACATGGCAATTGTGGCTCTAGCAATGCGGAGTTCTTCATCTTTCTGACAGACTATCTCTTCCAGTGTAGCTTGTGACATCTCAAGGCTTTCAAACTTCTCTTCATATGTGGAATACACTTTCAGAAGTTCATTCCTTTCAGTTTCACAGGATAGAAGTTTTCTACATAAGTCTTGTATGTCACTTGAGATTTTGATGACATTCTGTTTTGCTGCTATAAGTTCTCCTTTTAGCTTGACATTCTCACTTTCACATGCTTTAAGCTTGAGAGAGAGTTTGTCATTGATTTTGGACAAATTCAGAGATTCCTCATAAAGCTTTTCGTAAGCTTGTTGTACTTCATCACCGTTAATCTCATCATTGTCTTCTGATGTTTCATCATCCTCTTTTTGCTCTTCATTCTCCTTGGCCTCATCCAGTTTAGCAACTACGGCAGGAAAGCTGCTGGATGGTGGTGAAGGTGAATCTCTTCTTTCATGAAATTGGCTCAGAAGTTCCCATGCATCTTTAGCCTTTGTGCAGTGAGCAACCCATTGCTGTTCTTCATCCGAAATTGCTCCACGAATAGTAATCAGGGCTCTCTGATTGCTCGGATTGTCAGCACTTTCTGTATCTTCTTCAATGGCCTGCCAGCCTTCTGGGTCAAAAGCTCTCAGAAAAGCCCTCATTCTGATCTTCCAATATAGGTAGTTACTCCCATCAAAGGTGGGAGCATGATGCAAGTTCTGACCACGAGCTAATTCCGCTGGCTTTGGAAGAGGTTGAGTGAAAGTGGACCAAAATACCATGAAAGCACTATCTTCGTCTTCTCCGAATTCTCCAGATTCAGGTTCTTTGGGTTCTTGCTCCGACATGCTTTCATCATCCCAAGTCACAGTGTAACTTTCTTTCGATTCTTTTTTGAAGGGCATTCAAGGGCAATATGACCAAACCCTTGACATTCATAGCACTTGACCCCTTGCCCCTTTACAATCTTCTTTTCAGTTTTTGGAGCAAGTTTTGATGGAAAAGTTTTGGGTTTTTCATTACTCCTGTCTTTTGAAATAGGGTCTCTAAATTAGGCTTCTTTTTCTTCAAATTTTTTTTAAACTATTTGGTAAACATAGCCGTCATCTCAGACTCTAAATCAAATTTAGTCTCTGGAGTTTTTGCAGTCTCATGAGCACTAGTGAAAGCCACACTATCTTTTTGTTTTTTCTTTGATATCTGGTGGGCTTCATAAGTCTGCAAGTTTCCAACCAACTGAACAAGCTTGAGGGTATCAACATTCTGAGCCTCCTCAATGGCTGTCACTTTTGATTGGAACCTTTGGGGTAAAGACCTCAAAATTTTTCCAACAACTTTAGCTTCAGGGATTTTTTCACCGAGTGTGAAATAGGAATTCACGATATCACTAAGTTTTGCATAGAAATCATCAAACGTCTCATCATCGCGCATAAAAAGGGTTTCAAAGGCGGAGGTGAGACATTAAAGTTTTGACCTTTTGACAGAAGTAGTACCTTCGTGAATCGTTTCAAGAATGTCCCAAGCCTTTTTTGCAACCTCACACGTGTAGATATGCCGAAACTCTTCAGGTGTGACGGAGCAAAAGAGGGAGTTGAGAGTCTTACTGTTCCAACTCGAGTTTTGGTAATCAGTTGTGTCCCATTTATCAAGGGGTTTAGGAATATCAACACCATCAATGGTGACAATATAGGTTCACTCCACCCATAGATCACGCAGTGCCAAACTTTCTCATCGATGGATTTTAAAAATGCTCTCATACGAGCTTTCCAATAAGAATAGTTTGTACCATCGAGTAAAGGAGGTCGATGGGTCGAGTTACCTTCACGAATAGAATCCATATCACTAGTCACACAAAATCACACTCCTATAGTTTTGATAAAAACAAAGAGTGACTTGCTCTGATACCAATTGAAAATCCTAAGTGATTCGTGATTAGATCAAGATTAAAATATTCCAATTTCTAGTTATTCAAAACACACAATCTAAATCATTAAGCACTTACGAAAGTGATTTAGATTGTTGTTTTCGGAATAAACAATAAATCGACACAAATGATTTTTACGTTAAAAAACCACAATTGAAGAACCTTCAATTGTAATAAAAAACCACGGGCGAAACGCCACTAATCAATCCACTACTGAAGAAAGAAAGATTACAAAGATAACACACAAATTACCCAACTTAGTCAATTTGTCTTCAAAGCTTCTGTAACTCTTTCACCAGGCCTTCGTCTCGGAACTGATTAATCTGAAGTTGAATCCACAACTTCACTTGTCGAATCAACGACTACATATAGGATCAAACACCTTTGAAACTCTACGTTTGAATCTTCGGAATCCACTGAAGAATAACACTCTTGTATGTATTCGATCAACCTCCTTGATATGTGCTGCTCAATTCATGAGTTTAATACTCATTCAATTTTATCAAGGAAAACTCACAAAAACCCTCCAGAAGGAAACCTTAGAAAACCTCAAAGTAGATCTGAAAACTTAATCCTAGTTTTGGAGAGAAACAACTACTTATAGAAATCCAGGATTTCGAAGCTCGCTCGAGCGAAGCTTCTCTCGCTCGAGTGAGGAACTTAACTCGCGTGATTTCCGTGCCTTCGCTCGAGCCACGAAACCTTTGCTTGAGTGAGCAATCAACTCTTTCAAGTTTTGATGCAGACGCAGTTCTTCACTCGAGCCACATAGTTTTTGCTCGAGCGCACATTCATCTCTTTCAGGTTTTTGCCAGACGCAGTCCTTCGCTCGAGTGAGGACTCCTTCGCTCGAGCGAGGAAGACAAAATAGTAAGGAAATTTTACAACTCAATTATACAAGTTGTTCGCAGGATTGACAAGACTAAGGGACCTAACACAATACATTGACAATATATATAATCGTCATGCCATTCAATTATCAAATCAAAACCTTATTAAGTTTTATGAATTTCTCTTCTAATTCATGACTTATGAATAAAGAATTTATTTTCAAATTACACCGAACTAAATAGACACAACTTCTCACAATTATCAGATATAGTTTAGCCAAAACAAACATTCAAATTTGTTTTACCCAAAATAAAAAAAATTCAAATATAGGTCCTAATTTTTACATAATACACATACAAGAATTCTTCAAAACACAGATATTAGTGTAACCTCACAAACACTTCCCATTTCAAATTTTCGTTTCACACAACAAGAATATTATAGTGCTTTTAGATATAGCCATCTCATTTTCCTTTTCATTTTGAGTTTGAATAGAAATTTTGAAAAAAACTTCAATTATATATGCAAAATAATTTCAGAATATTTCTTGCCTTTAAAATTCTCCACACCATTCCCTCAATAGAAAAATTTTTAAAACCTCAAATTAATTCAGATTTTCAAATATATTTATCTTTTAACATTTGTAGATGGTATCATAAAATAAGAACAACTAAAGTGTGAAAATAATTGCACAAAACCCTCATATATTCACATTTTTCTAACCAATTTTAAACATTTAGTTTGAATTATTTTTAAACATTTGAAAAAGTAAAATTTTCACAAAGTAAGCACCAGTCGACTATACAAATAAAGATTTAACTTCACATTAGCAATCTTCCCAAAGACTTAAAAGAATTTTAACAAAATCTCAACTATAACAATTTTTACTACAAGTCTAGATGGTAAGCATGAAATATATATTGAACATTTTCTGTAACTAATAATTTATGAACAACCAATGAGATGCAAGCCTACACATGACCATAAGTTACAGAACATTTATAATTCTTCATTGAATTATTTGACAACAATTCATTAATCAATCATAAATTAATAATAAAATACAAATAAATAAAATTGAAATCTAAAAGAACATTGATCGAGAACATCCAATCTAATAATAAGATTCTTGCAAACACATCATTAAAACCCTTTTATGAGCACACAAAAGTGGGCACACTTTAATTTTAAATAAACTTTAACTAAAAATTACAAAACCAAGATTAATGGTGTAATAATTCAAAACCATTTCCCACACACAGAACTAACTTCTTAACACCATGAAGGTTACATTTAACTTGATAAGACATAATTAAACGAAATATAATTTTTACCACTACATTCCAACCCAAAATATTTTCCACCAGCAAGGGCTGAGACAACTAATTCGAGTAATAGGTATATTAAACAGCTAACTATTATAAAGAATTAAAACCCATGAATACACATTCACACATTATGTTAAATCATGTAATTTTATGGAATATAAAACCCTCAAATATTTGTAACTCATAAATTTAGTTTACCACAGCTAATAAGAATGATTTCAGAGTGAAACCTACAAACATTGATCAAGCTCCAAACTAACTGAAATAATTTTTCCCCCACATTGCAATCCTCATTATTTTTAACAAAATAAAATTATTAATTTACATAACAACAACTCTTTTTCCCTTTCGAAACCAACAATCAATTATACTAAATAATGATGCAAGATTAACATTATGCTAGTACTTAGAATAAACCAATCTTCAACTAAGAATTTGTAAATATACAAATAATTTCATTCACCACATTCCAATCCTTTTTTTTTTTTTTTTTGTAACTTGCTCAAATAACATAATTGAATTTATCTCACATTTTTCAAACTTTTAAAACTCCCAAAATCATAAATATTCAAATTGTAATGCCCCGAAATAACCCAACACAATTTAAGCACATTAATCAACATCCATTAAGAAATAAAGATAACTCTCCAACCTTGACATCAATAAAGTGTTTACAAAAGTTCCACATGCGAATTATACATTCAACGGTATGAAATTACATGAATCTATAGCATGTAGAACGTCAAATCCTAAAAAGAAAACAATGCCATCATGGGCTTACAATTTTCTAAGGCTTAAGCCCGGTTATACAAAAATGGTTTCACGAATCCATACACTTTAAGCCATTGGCTAGCAAAATATATCACAACAAAAGCGAGTTATTTACTCTTCACCAAAATGTGTCCACGCCCTCAACTCGGCGGGATCACCACATCTTTTCCTACACCAAAATTCCATAGGGGTGAGCATAAAGTCCAGTAGAGAATCTTTAACAAAGTATATACATTTATGCAAATTTCCAATATTAAATGCAAATGCCATGCAATGACCAAACTTAAAGAGAATTTCATTTACATGCTTTTTTAAAAGTCACCATGTTCAACCGTAGTTTGAAATCTCAAAATTTCTGAAATTCACAATTTTTATTCGACAGGGTGGTAAATACGACTCAGGTAATCCCTAGGTTGGTGTCCGCAAGTAGGCTCAACTAGCAATACCCAAAATCCCACTTTACCGGTTGCTAGCCGAAGAGGAAGTGGTACCTCATCCGCGCGTGTTTTTGGTCTTTCACCCCAAACACTTAGGCCAACTTATCAATTTCATCTACACCTTCCATCCGGACTTACCAATGTATTTACCCCATAAACGTTTCCATAGTTCTCATTTCAATATATACTTATCTCAATGCAAACGTTTCCAAACTCAATTCAAAATGTATAAAAATCGATCAAATGAGTGTGTAATGCAACAATTATAAATGGCTCATAACATTTTTCTGTTCTCAAGAATCTCAACGATAATATCATAACAATCACGTTTTCCCTTTCTTTCCTCTCTTTAATGTTATTTCACAAAATAACCACATGCTTAATCAAGTCTAATGATACGTGTCAACCATTCCAATTCACCATTTTAATAATTTATGGAACTCAATAATGCACCAATCCATATATACATGTGTATAAGCATTTACAAAATTTTCAAGTATAATCTCCAAACCTCCATATGTTAAGAAATATTCACATTTGTAACATTAATATGAAATTCTTACTTACTTTTTCATTTAATTCAAGAAAAGTCCATTAATCCCCACATTGTTTCTAAAACTCCCAATTTCTAGGTTTTTCACCAAAAACCCCAATATTTCCTCATCCCTTTACAAACCCTCCTTAAATACCTCAATCTCAACCCATGTGGTTCAACATTTCAAGAAAAGTCTTTAAAAAGAACAAAAGATGAACTTCTTCTACAACACCCTCAATTTTCTTGAGCCCAAAACCCATTTTCAAAATCAACAAGGGAGAGTTCTCAAAAATCAATCAAAAGCTTGCAAAACATATATATAACTCTAAGTGATTCCCTATCTCAAGGTTTGAAGAAGAAAAGGAGATGAAACCCTAGAAATCAAGGATGTCCAAGCCCAATCTCCACCATACACTATGTAGCTCTTGAGGAGTTCTTAAGCTTTGATGACAAAGCTATGGATAAATTTCAAATAGATGGAAGAAGATCAAGGATTTTGATCTTGTTTTGAGGTAGAAATGTAGAAAGAAGGGAGAGAAATGTTTTTTTGAGAGAGAGAGATATAGGGAAAAGTGATAGACAATCAGCCCCAAAGGAAAGAAAAGCAAAAAATTTTGGCTGCCCAGAATCCTGCAGATGCGGCACCCTCTCCTGCACTTGCGAAGCGTCTCCCCCTCACATGCGGCCTTCACCCCCGCACGTGCGGTGGTCCCTTTCCGCACCTCACTCCGCACCTACTTATTAGGCAGTGTGCAACCTTCCAAAGCTTGCCCTTCTCGCGTGTGCGGCCTTATCCCCCGCACGTGTGACCTAGGGCCTCGCATGTGCGGCCCTGGCCCAGCAGCCCAGAATTTTTCTGGTTCGCTCCCAGGCACTCCGGACTCGGCTGTGTATCCTCCGAAACGAGCGACGTTCCACCTAGAGTTAGACAAGAACCGAAGCGTGAAAGAAAGCTCTCGAACGCCACAGACTCAAAGAGGACAAAAGGAAACGACACACAATGAAACCGGTCATCACACAAATGATATGTATCATAACCCATTAATTGTTTAAATATATATAAATTCTTTGTAACTCTTTACAAAAGCTATGAGGCTAAATAATTTACAATTCAAGTCTCCCTTTATTAAATGACATTTACGGTGAATTAAAAATTAAACTATGAAATAAATATTATGGCATTTACCCATTGTAAATCTAATTTATATTTTATAAATAGCAAACCTATGGAAAAATACCATCCCATCTTATATTTATAATAATTGATTACGTAATAAAGTAGAGCTAAAAAAGTCGTAAATATATGTATGGCTTTGATATGACCAGAATGATTAATTAAAATGAAATAAGACTAATCATATGTACAAACATCATTGCTTGTACATAATTTGTTTTATTTTTTTTTAAATAAAAGAAACCACATAAATTTCCAATCACACACTACATTAAACAATATAATTTACGGGATATAGTAAAAACTCTCAAAATATCTGTAACCCACAACATTAACAAGGCCAATAACCTTTAATTCACTAATTGTAAAATTCATGACACACTTTAAATTTTTTGCAGTTACAAAATAATTCAAATCTTAATTTTGTCAATTATGAACCAACTATAAATCACAAACAGAACGAGTAATCTAATGGTATCAAACTTTTATTATTTATCTACTCATGTCAAACCTATTATCACACACAGAGTTGCATACATTCCATCATGTCTCAAAAATCACAATACACTTTTAAGTTTTTAACAGTTATAAAATTTTAACACATTTATCCTCATAAATCTTTATTTCTGTTTAATTAACATTAAGATCCAAATACTGATATTCAACAGTCACATGCTATCCCTTACATATAATAACAGTAAATCAAAGATTGAGCAATAAATTAAATATGCAACTATTTCACGTACTACTTAGCAACAAATTCGAAATGTTATTTGATGAAAATTATATTCCATTTCAAGTTATTTTAATTTATAATCCTTGACTATTACTATTATTTAGCATTAACATCGCAATACAATATCGTCAATATCAACCACCAATAATTAAAAGCTACCAATCGCATATACAATAAAAATTTCAAATATGCTATAATATTATTTATCATAGAACATATGACAGAATTATAAAAGCCCCTTAACCACCATAAAAGTCTAATTTCAAATAACCTTACATATGAAATTTATATTAATCATTCTCTAAAATGTTTCACAAGTTAAACACAAAACTACCTTTTCCTTATATATATAAATGATTATAATAACTTTATGTTGCCAAGAGATAATTATTTATTTTCTACAAATTAGAGGAAGGCTTAGAATTACATATAACAGAAACTCATGAAGCAAATAATTTAAGAGGAATTACTTAACAAACCAATTTCAAGCTACATATCTAGTAATAAATAATTTACAACAACAAAAGTAGAGATATATAGTTGTGAGATTCTAGACTCCTTTTGATAATTCAATTACTTTACATGGATGAAAACAAACAAATTAGACAAAGATACCAACTAAATTCACATATGAAGAGTAAGGGAAGACTTTAAATTCAACGTGTACCAAACATTTGTTTTCCTTGACATTTGAAATAGATATTTAAAAAAAAAAAAAAAAACACTCAACGGCTTTAGATTGTTAGAAAAAAAGTCATGCACCAATATAATTTAATTAATAAAATGATTAAGAAATTTACAATAAATAAGATTTGAAAGCACGTAAATTCACAAAGAGTAAGAAAGAATTGGTCTGTGAAATTGAGAGCCGTATAGTCACTGCCCTAAAGCCATTGTTCCTCCCCACGTGAAGGTACAACCAGAGTGCAACGGCTCCAAGATACAACCCAAGAACTCACAGCATTCCTCATCCGATGTTCACGTCCACCAGAAGGATATGAACGAGTCACGAACCATAGTTGCCCAAAAATACATAAAATAGATAAAGTACTCTAATGTTAAAACTCAATATCTCATATACATATGTCTTCTTGTGGTTTTATGCATCCTCCATCTTTAGAAAACACATGAATATATATAAGTGAAAATCTCATAACATTTAATCATTACATAATTATAATAATAAAACTTAATAATATCTTTGTAACCAAAATATTTAAAATCAATATTAATGTTAAGAACAGTCAAACCAATTAAATAGAAATAATTAATTTTATTTTTATTAAAATTCCAACAATATGCACGTGTTCCAATAAGGATAAAAGATCCTTCATTCCTAAATTATCTCTGCATTCTGTTTCGAAACATTCAGTCGTTGGATCCTTGAGAATCTTGAGGTACGGGTCTCTTGAGGCATAATCTAACTGTGAGTGTCTGGAGAAAGGAGGATAGAGAAATGTGGATATAGAGGATCTTGTGTCTCGTACTACTAATATTGTAGTGGATTATTCAGGCATGGAGACTCTATGAAGAAGGCAAGTCATTGGAATTGATTGATGAGGATTTATGGGACTCATGCTACCAGATTGAAATGTTGCGATCAATCCATGTGGGTCTGTTATGTGTACAAGAAAGTCCAGAGGATAGGCCAAGCATGTCATCTGTAGTTCTAATGTTGGCCAGTGAAGTTGCATTGCCTCAAGCCAAACAACCTGGCTTCTTCATTGCAAGAAATGTTCTTCAAACTGGTTCTTCGTCAAGCTAGGAAGCAACAACTACAAGCAATGAAATCACCATCACTCTATTAAGTACTCGATAGAAATTATACCATGTACAAGGAGAAAGCTTAATCATTGTTTATGGTTACAAGTTTACGTGCACAATTCACCCAAAAAAATAAGTTTCCATGCACGAAATTAAATAAAAAAGTATCAAGAACATGTACTCTTTTTTTGTATACAAATTTGGTTTCATGTTTGCATATCATTACTCTTTGTTTTATGTAACTAATTCCAGTTTGCCTACTTGTACATGTGAAAGGTAACTTCATTTTGAGAATGAGCATATGTATCCACAACTTAGCACCAAATCTTTGTTTATTTGTGAATTTGCCCAGTCCAAACACATTACAATGTTATATACAATTGCTATTGGGATTCAGATGTGTACGTGGAACAACATTCAAAGGCTTCAAATAGTCAACACGGGACAGGGAAAAACAACCAAATCAAACTAAGAAAAAGACGTAGCTAGGTGAGATTGTAAGAGAAGAAAATAGGGCTTAGCATTGTTCTTATACAAAATCTCTAAAGCTGGTTGCCAAGAAAGATAGCCAACCTTAACATTGTGTTAATTTGCTAAATAGACTCATGGGTCTAGGACCATAACAATCAAACATCACAACGAATTGTCTTTTGTCACGAAAAATTTTCACGTCATAAGTGGTCATGTTAGAAACAGATTTGAACTATTTATTTATAAATCTATGTAAATGGACAATTCAGATCTACTTGTGGCATGATTACATTATTGTCCTGTGTGACAGTGAATAATTGTTTTTCCTACTAGATATATTGGGTAGTTTCTACAAACATAATAAATCAGAGATTGAATTTAGCACCTATTCATTAGCCAGTTGTAGACACCCCATTTTTGACCATCCTCAAGACTTGGACGTCACCGTTTGAACACTCGGTGATCATCCATGTTCGTGTTTGTTTTGAGTTCTCGGAGGTCTCGGCCGTGCACCTCGCCTCAAGACCTCTCAACTTGACTGTTTTGTGCTTGGTTGTGGGCCAAGCATTTGTGTTTCTATTTTGAGGGAAGAGGGTGGCTTGTTTGCTATTTCCTCAACCCATCGGCCATGGCATGATGCCACCGGCCATGTATTATTTATATCGGCCAAATGTTTGGCCGATCGGCACATTTTTCTAGTCGGCCGGCCTTTGTTTTGGTCGATCGACCCCTTTTTCTGGCCGAGACCTTTTCTTTGCCTTTTTCAAGCTTTGTGCATGCCAGCTGTGCCAGCTGGTGAGCACAGAACCCGCCCTCCATACACGTGTATGGAGGGATTTCATCATTTACTTAGCTTCCCTCGGAAGCTTTGGAATGCATCTCCTATAAGAGGAGGGCCTCCCCTCCCTTTCCAGGGGTTGAAGAACTCTGAGATACAACTTATATCTCGATATATCTCTATATCTCCCTCTCTCTACATAGTTGTGTGTGTAATAGTGTTCTAAAGGGGTTTTTGTTCTTAGTTTTGCACTAAGACACCTAGTGTTACACTATGCTCCGGTTACTGAGGTGTTGAGGAGCTGGTTTCAGAGTTTTTAAGTTGGTTTTGATCAGAAGGAGGGACTGAAGTTGGTGTTCTTGAAGTGTTCTTCAAGGGTGAGCACTATTACTTTATATTCCCCATTCTTGCATGGGCTTTTAGCTTATCTTGCATACTGTTTTAAGACTAGTGTTCTACTGATAAAAGTTCTGATTTTTCATGCTTAAGATGTTTCATTAAGGTCACTTTTGTGTTGGGTGTCATCCACCTCCCTCTTAGGCCTTGTTTGGCCTCTTTTTGTGCCTTCTTCTTTGAGCTTTGTAACCCTTTTGTCTTGGCCTTCTCACCACTGAAATCCAGAGGATTTTCAGTGGTAAAGAAGTGGTTTTGAGGTCTTGTATAGGGGAGGGACACCCCTCTCCCTTTGTGTCTTATATGCTTGCATTATTGGCTTGTAAAGGTAGCATGTTGGCTTAATGCGTTTTGGCTTCATTTCAGTAGATATTTGATGTCATTTAGTCATATTATACCTCTGTTTTTGGTTGATTTAGCGGTCTCTTGCATGCATCATATGCTTGTCTTGTAATGCCATTATTTTCCTTAATATGTATCATGCATTTAGACTACCATGCTAGCATGTTTCAACTTAAATTTGAGAAGTTTTCAACCTTGTTTCACCATGTTTAAGCTCTATTGGGTGTTGATTTAGCCATATTTGCCATGTTTTGTATGGCCACCATGTATCTTAGTTTGTTAGCCTTGAGTGTATGAGTCATGAGCATGCTTTATTTGGGTTATTTCAATGATTTGGAATCACTTATCATGTCATTTCAGTCCATGTTCCATGCTTGTATGCTTGCATTTACCATCCTTTCAATGCCTTGAAGAGTTGTCCTTTTGTGCCTTAAAATAGGACATTGTGCATGCCTCTTTGATTAAGTCCTTGGGCTGCCATATCAGTGGGTTTTGGGGCTTCTTTTGGCATATTATAGCTCTGTTTTTCTTTGAATAATCCATGCCATGTGTGGTTGAGGTAGTTGTAGTGGAGTGCCCTCTTTGTGGCCTTGAATGCCCTTTGTTTTGCGCCCTTTTCTGAGCATGTTTTCGACCTTGTTCCATGCATGTTTTAGCCTTGTTTTGGTCTGCCCCAGGATTGTTTTAAGTCATCTTGGCTCTTTGGGGCTTGGTTGATATGGCTATGGTTTGAACCCCTTTGTTAGCCTTGAGTTTTGGGCTTTGTTGCATGCCTTACTTACATGGCTTGGTTGATTTGGCATCATCCTTTACACATTTTCAGAGCTTGTCATGTTTGTGGTTTGTCCATATTTGTCTCTTCTTAATATGCTTGAGAGTCGACTCTTTTCATGCCTTAGCATTGGACCTTCACATGTGCACGTTTGGGTGTGTTTTGTCCATCATCTATTGGCACTTTGGCCACTGTTTTGAGCACGGTTGAGGCCTATCCATCCTTAGTGTAAGTCCATGGATCGTGTGTTTGTGTATTGTTGTAGGCTTACCGCATTGCATGTTGTCGCATCCTTGTAGTTAGCATTGTTGTTGCATGTTTGCCACTTTATATACTTGCATACCTAGGTTGCATTGTAGCATTGCGTGCTTATCGTATTACCATGTTGCTTGTATGTTAAGTTGCATTGTTCCTGTTGCATTGCATTAGTTACATGCTTTGCATTATATATGGCACACATACATCGCATTATGTTTGGTTTGGGGTGTCAAACCAAACATGAGGAATAAGGGACGTTCGTACTTAAAGTGACGAAATGTACCTCAATCCTCGGTCGACGACACTCTTGACCCAACATGATAGAGTGTGTAGCTTTCATTTGTGTGTTGCATTCATTCCATATCGATATGCACCTTTGACACCTTTGGCAATCATGCATCGAAATGCGCGGTTGGTGGTCCGAGGGTCGAAGGGCACACTCTCTCGAGTCCGCAGCATGATAGGGAGGATGGTCGTGCATACATTTGACTTGTAAATTTCATGCCATGCACTGCCTGTCCTCTGTTGCAGTAAAACCAGTGTTCTGTAGGAAGAAATGGCCGGTTGGCCAACTTCAGTGCCGGCCGACTACAAAAATCAAGCCGGTGATCCCATTTTTGGTCGATGACCATATTCCCCTGGCTAGTGGTGTTTTCTCTTGGTCGGTGACCTCCCACAGTGTTCAGGGAGTCGTTCGAAAGCAACCTTAAGATTTTCACAATTCTCAGAGGTGCAGAACAGTGCAAACAGAGGAAAAAGTTGGCATGGCAATGGGTTTCCGAGCGCGGCAAATCGAGCATGCATCATCCAATCATTTCGAGGCGGAGCTGCAGCGGCCTTTCGAATTTCATACTTAGTTTATTTTTGTAATTAATTTGTTAATTAATTAAGGGTCTATAATAATTAATTAGCTAAAGTAGTTAATTATTTATTTGGTTTGTATTATTCTTTCGGACTCTTCATCGAGAGGGCGAATTTGTAATAAGAGTGCGTGCGTGTGTGTGTGAATGTCTTCCAACCCCACGTCTTTCTCCCTTTTACTTACCTACTTTTTATGGTTAGTTTTAGGTCATGTTTCGATTAGCATACCTCATGTTAGCATGTTTGCATACATTCATTCGTATTACATGCACCGGGCTTGGTGCATCATACTAACTGCATCGTATTTCAATTCCAAGTTGAATACGTGTATCGATTGTTGCATCTCATATGCCATCTTAGAATAGCCGAGCCTATTTTAGTTGCATTTTTGCATGTGCTGCATTAGGCATCTCAGCATAGCTAGGATTCATGCATGTTTTTCTAATTAGCTTCTTTCTTTGGCTCGGAGTACTCGGTAAGTGTTTATGCTTTAGCATCCTTGCATGTGTGTGAGTGACTACCATAATAGCATGCTTACCATGAGGCTATTTGTTTATGTGATATAAACTTCTTGAATGCCTGTGGGTGAAGGTTGGATTATTTAAATTGGAACAATTGATCAAACGCGAGTTTTAAGCCCACTTGAGGTGGCAAAATCATCTTGTTTTCTAAGCCCACTTGAGGGTGGCAAAATCCACGTCTTAGCCTACTTACGAGTAGCACCATCAAACCATTTTCAAATAAGCAAACATGAAATGTTTTGTTCCAATTTAGGCGATCCAGTCTATACTTGTATGCTGTGCGCATCACATAGTAATTCTAGACTAATAACCGGACTAAGAGCATATAATGTTTTCAAAACTCAATATCATGGTTAGTAGAGGCCGATCTTTGATCGGGCGAGCGGGGGTGCTCGCGAAGTGACCTTCCCCAATCGTACCCAAGTTCCCGAGCTGAGGTAACTTTGGTGATGACGGACACGTGGCCTTAGGCACGAGTCAGGGTTTCCTAAATTCCCCCAAAATAAAATATTTAGGTGGCGACTCTGTATCTGGCAAAGTAGTCCATGCTTGGCACTTCTTTCTTAAAATCTATTTTTCAAAACGATTTGCCGGATTTGGACTCTTTCGTGATTTATCGGTCTCGCATTGCACTTTGCGGGATTAGATTCAGAACGGTGACATTTGAGTCCGAACTGTAGTGAGCCCCAAATGAACAAAACGGGATTCCCTCCCGGGACGTTCGGGGACGTCTACAGTTTCTAGCGACTCTGCTGGGGAGTTAGAGAGCTTGACTCGAACTCATGATATCTTGTTTTCACTACACTTATGTGTTTCTTTGCATTGCATTTGCATTGGTGTGCCTAGGACACCATGTTTGCCATCTGCTATTCCTGAATGGTTTGTCGGAGGCTGCGTGCCATAAGGCTGACCGGTTATGGGCTCTGCCACGATGGGAACACAAACCCCGATTTTTACCGGGGCACCCTTTTTGACCATTCGACCTAGTGCATATCGGAATCCATAGTGACCATTCCAAACTAGGACAGGTTGCTTACCTGATTATAGGTTGTTTGAAACTGCTGCGTGCATAGTGAAACGCTAGCTCCTGACAAAATAGGACAGAGAAACCCTACCCCAACATAGGGGTGTTTTGGCTCTCACTTGTTTGCTATGTGTTTTTAGAGTGCGTCTTTTCAGGAATGCATGTATCAGTTTGTAAGTTTGGGCATCAGGCCTGCGGGCACCAGTTTAGTATTTTGGGGAATCAGTTATCTGCGGGTATCAGATTCAGTTTTGGGGGCAGTGATTTGGGAAAGATGATCAGTGTTTGAGAACAGTCTATTTAGCTTATCAACTGCGTGTTGTTATACCCAACTGTGTGTTGTGTTTATTTATGCCGTTATGCTGTCCGCTTTTTTGGTTGTTTATTTCCTTATTATTGCTTTATTTATCTTTTTGCTAGGTAGTTTAGCACAATTGCTTCAGACCAAGCAGATATCCCCCAAGCACTCTGGACTAGAGGTCATCGACTCCATCAATCTGAGGATCTGGTAGACGGACAACCAGTGTTTCATTCTCTACCCCCGGTTACCAGACAGACGGCAGTTAGGCAGAGGATATCAGTTCAGCAGTCAGTTCAGAGGGCTTTGTCTACCCCACCTGAGTATAGTAGGGATCAGAGTCCTGTTTCTCCCGCAGAGAGGGAACATATACCGACAGTACAGCTGGATCGGGGCAATATGGCAGGAATCAAAGAAATGATGTGCCAGCTCCAGGAGAGCATGAGAACCATGCAGGAGGACGCTGTTCGTCAAGCAAAATTTTCCAAATAGCAGGCTGTCATCATGGCCCAACAGGCAGAACTAATTACCCGGCTACAGCAGCAAGCCGGAGCATCGGCTTCACACCAAGCTCCTTCCCCACCAAGGGTCCCACCACCCAAGGAGGCGGCGAATGTCCAGAATGTCCAAGAGGATACAGACATCCCAACGGGGCTGGCTCCGCCCCCGATTCTACCTCAACTATCCAAAGCACCTACGCCTATCAATCAACCGGACTCTCCCTTTGAGTTCGAGGTGGACCCTACAACGTTAAAGTTGAGCAAGCTTGAAAAGTTGTTCAAGAAATCCCAAGGGGTAAAGTCCATCCCAGACATTGAGGACGGGTATACTGATGCGGCTGTAACGCTGCCCGACCGGTTCAAGATGCCACAAATTGATCACTTTGACGGGTCCAGGGATCCCATGGTGCATCTACATTTGTTTTCGGACATATTAAGGCCGATGGGCCTCACCAAACTACAGAAGCTTTCATCGTTTGGCCGGACCTTGTCGGGTGTGGCGGCCATCTGGTACGCAAAATTGGAAGACGATGTCAAGCGGAACTGGGATGGGATGGCCAACGCTTTCATTGCACAATACTCCTATAACACGTAAATCGAGATTACCACCCATGATCTCGAGACACCAAGGCTGGAGCCTAAGGAGAGTTTCTCTGAATTCGTAACCCGCTGGAGGGCCAAGGCCTCAATGATGACCACTAGGCCCACTGACAAGGATCAGATTCAGATGATTGTGCACAATCTCCAACCCAAACTGATGCAGAAAATGATCATGCTCCCTTTCCCTACCTTTTCAGATTTACATGAAATGGGGGTACAAATTGAGGATGCGATGAAATAGGGTCTGATTGACCAAGACAGAGAGCAACCCAGGAGAACCTTTAACCGCAACACCAATACAGGCACAAGCAATACCGTAACTACTAGAGCTTCAGAAGTAAGCATGATCACCACCAATCCCCCAAGAACCCTTGCAGCTACGCCATTCACCGGTGCGTCTGGTAGTAGTTCGCAAACAGCCAGATACCCACCCAAAAACCAAAGAACTTTCACTTCGTTATACATGTCCTTGTCTAAGCCTTTAGGAGTTTTGATTAGGAAAGGGCATTTGAAGCCCCTAGAACCGCGGCCGTTACCAGAAAAGCTCCCCCCTCCCATAATCCAGCCAAGTACTGCACTTTCCACCAACAGCACGGTCATGACACCGATTAATGCTTCCAATTATGTCATGAGATTGAAGATCTCATTGACAATAGGGTGATTGTGCCTCCAGAGAAACCCAATGTCACAACCAACCCTCTCCCACCACACAACCAAGCTCCACCTCCCAAACGCATCAACTTTATCCAGACCGGGGTCATGTCATACGACCCCAGCATATATATCACCCCATCTCACCTACCCAAGCCAGAGGTGTTCCTTCCCGATAGCACTGACTTGTGCATGTTGGACATCTCCCGAGCCCAATCTGAATCAATGATGGTGACCATCGAAGATGGAACAGGGATGATTTCGGAGGAAAGTGGCGTTGTTGATTCGAGGTCTGAGGAAATTGGGGACTTTGCTGAGGAAGTGTACAATCCAAGGGGCTATATTGCGTCAGCGGGTCAGATTAGACCAGATGTGGAATTGCCGGTGGGGGCAGAAATTTGTGTGCTACGGGGGGACGGATTTGATCAGAGGTGTGATGACTTAGCAACTCTGGAAGGGGACTTTGCTAACCTTCAGTTTTTCAACGAACAAGAGCTAGGAGACATGGCAGTCAACTGGTTTGATTTTGAGGAATCAGCAGAAGTTACCGGGTGGCTTGATGACCAACCAGACATTGCTGAAGAATCTCAACCGGAACAGGGCCCGTCAGGGGCAAAAACATCAATTGTGGCCGGAAAGGCTAGGGATCAGAAGACATTGCCGGAGAGCTCTGGTGCTAAGAATTTTGCTCAGGACTTGGGCATTGTGAATGTAGGAAATGTTGAACAGGCTGTGTTGAAGCAGTTAGAACAAGAAGGGATCGAAGATTCCGAAAGAGCCAGAAAGGCTAAAGCTCCTGTGGAGGTTGAGAGTGTTGTGTGCACAAGAACAGAATGTACTGCGAGTATAGGAACGCAAGGTGCTGCGGGCACAGAGATTTTTGTAACGGAGCCGGACAGGTGTCTGTCGGCTGCCGATGGAATGTGGTGGGAGGACGATGATTTATGTCTTGCCCACACGGATGAGGACTGGGGAAGCAATCAACCAGATGATACCTGGTACATTGGTGAAGTTGACCATATGACTAGGAGTGGGTGGTATTTCAAGCCCCCGCATCTAGATCAACCAGAAGCGTCCGAAAAGGACAAGGAAGTGGAGAAACAGAAAGAGAAGCAACTTGAAGAAGAGGCCGTGCTGAAATAGTTGAAAAAGATACAAGCAGACATCTCCATCTGGGGACTGCTTATGGCTTCACGTGTTCACAGACAGGCTGTTCTATCAGCCATGGACAAGGCCAAGCTCTCAATAGACACCACGCCTGAACAGCTGGTGGGATTGGTCTTTCCGGGAGGAGGTTCCCCGACGTTGACCTTTTCTGACAAAGAACTGCCACCTGAGGGCGCGAACCACAAGAAACCGCTCTACATCTCTGTGGAATGTAGAAACAAATGGATACCGGTGGTTCTTGTCGACACGGGATCCGCCATTAATGTATGCCCGTCAAGGACGACATATGCAATCGGGTTAAAGCCCGCAGACTTCGTGCCAACAGCCCAGGTGATTCGGGCGTATGATAACACAAGCAGGGAGGTGATGGGGACCGTGAAAATTCAGACCCAGGTTGGTCCGGGACAACACGAGATTGACTTTCATGTCCTGGACATTCCCGCAACCTTCAATCTACTTTTTGGGCGGCTGTGGCTGCACCAGGTAAAGGCAGTCTCTTCCACCTTGCACCAGATGTTGAAATACCCCCACGGGAAGGGGGTGGCTATTGGTTTTGGGAATTCGTCCATCCATCCGCCGCCAGAAGTGTCTACACTAGTCTTGGAAATCGAGCACGGCACGGAGGATGTGTTCTTATCGGGGTTTACTCTGGCTGAGGCTCGAGTCGTGCGAAACATCTTGGCTGTTGATGAGGGGGTGTATGCCAGTGCACAATCAATATACCTCATGAACAAGCTTCAACACATCCCCGGGATGGGATTGGGGAAGAGTGGCCGGAAGGGCCTTGCAGTATCGGCTGAAGTGCCGCACAACCCACATTCCTTTGGCTTGGGTTATCTGCCCACCAAAGAGGATTTGGTGAGGAAAGGCAAGGAGATGGCCGGGAGAGCCAGAGCAAAGAAGGCGGGGAAGCCTTTTGAGTTGATGCACCGACCCATCCAGGGTACCCTAAACGGACGCTTCGTCCGGGAGGGGGAGGACTTTCCATTTTGTGGCTTCCTGGAGCCATGGTTGAATGCCGAGAGGAGGCGCCTGCCGAGGTTTGAGATCTTCTTTGACCTGCAGTTATCCGGGGATGATGTTGCCAAGGAGCAGACAGACCCATCAGCTGAGGTTGAGCAGTGTAAAAATGTGGATTCCGAGAGCGCTGAAATTGAAATGGGGGTAGCACTGGCTTGTCTACTTTCAGATCCTCCGATCGTACAGAAGTGCTTGGAGGATAAATTCTCGGTGTCCATGATTGGGAATGAAACGGCTGCGGGCCCACCTTTAAATATTTTGGATGCATCCATCGCACCCTCCCTCATCTGGCAATACGAGGAGGGATTTTTGTCAAGCAGCACCAGGTCAGGTAGTGAGCCGGAATCTGATTCCTCCGAATCTGTTCCGTCGGAATCAGGTTCCAGCTTGACTGAATCTGAGTTCAGTATTCCTGGGGGTGATAACCCGGATGCCACAGTCCTGTCCAGGTCGTCTTTTTCTTTCTCTTTTGAGTCTGTTGTAACAGAAGAATCGGACGATTTGGAAATGCTTAATGAGAATGGAATGGATGTGGTGTTTGAGTACTTTTCTGTGCCCTTGATTTATTGCATTAATCAGGACTTTCAAAATTTTGATGAAATTGACGGGGAATAAATTCCTCCAGTTTTGCAACGCTTAATTGATCAAGAGCAGGAAAGATTTGTTAAACCTTTAGTTGATGAAATCACTACTGTTAATGTTGGTACTGAGGAGGACCCACAGCTGGTCCAGATCGGCTTCACGTTGTCTTCGGAGGAACGTGAGCGCTTAGTCGCTTTATTAAAAGATTTCAAAGATATTTTCGCGTGGTCCTACGAAGACATGCCTGGGATCGATCCTGAGATTGTACAGCACCAGATCCCTCTTGACCCCGAGGTCCGACCTGTTAAACAGAAACTCAGAAGGATCCACCCGGACTGGGCTCTCAAGATTAAAGAAGAGGTCACCAAGCAAATTGACGCAAGGTTCCCGCTGGTGTCTGAATACCCAACTTGGTTGGCCAACATCGTTTCGGTGCCGAAGAAGGATGGCAGGGTCCGGGTATGCGTGGATTTCAGGGATTTGAACAGAGCCAGTCCGAAGGACGACTTTCCCTTGCCGCATATTGATGAGTTAGTGGACTTCACAGCGGGGCATGCTTTGCTTTTGTTCATGCATGGATTCTCGGGCTATAATCAGATAGTGATGGCACCTGAAGACCGGGAGAAGACTGCTTTCACCACCCTGTGGGGGACTTACTGTTACAGGGTGATGCCATTTGGGTTGAAGAACCCTGGAGCTACATATCAACAGGCCGCGACCACAATATTGCACGACATGATCCACAAAGAGGTTGAGGTGTATGTGGATGACATGATTGTCAAGTCCAAAGATAGAGAGGGCCACTACACCGCCTTGCAAAAGTTCTTCCAAAGGATCAGAGAATTTCAGTTGCGGCTGAATCCTCAGAAGTGCACGTTTGGTGTTACAGCGGAGAAAATGCTGGGGTTTCTAATTACACAGAGAGGTATTGAGGTCGATCCTTCCAAAATCAAGGCCATCTTAGAAATGCCACCACCAAGGACTGAAAGGAGGTGAGAGGCTTTCTAGGTAAAGTCCAATTCATAAGATGGTTTATTTCAAAATTAACCTTGACTTGTGAAGCACTTTTTGGCCTCCTGAAGAAAGGAAAGAAGTTCCAATGGGACGGCCGATGCCAAGCTGCTTTTGAACAGATCAAGGAATACTTACAGAACCCACCCGTTTTGTCACTACCTGAGCTGGAAAACCGTTGATTTTGTACCTTTCAGTGACTGAAACTACAATGGGCTGCATGCTTGCGTAGGAATCAGAGGATAAAGTGGAGAAAGCTATCTACTATCTAAGCAAGAAGATGTTGGATTACGAGACCCGCTACACTCCACTCGAGAAGGCTTGTTTGGCCTTGGTATGGGCTACCAGGAAGCTGCGGCACTACCTGTTAGCTCACTCTGTAATGTTGGTTTCAAGATTAGATCCCATCAAATATCTCTTCGAGAAACCGACACTTACGGGTAGGCTAGCTCGTTGGTTGCTGTTGCTTTCCGATTCGATCTGAAATATGTGACTCGCAAGTCAGTCAAGGGAAGAGATGGTAGCAGAGTTCTTAGCCGATCATCCAGTGGAAGGAGGTGAAGCAGTTGAGTACTTATTCCCAGATGAGGCCATTTTGCATATCGACGATGAGTTTTGGACGATATTTTGACGGAGCGTCAAACCAGTACGGGTATGGGAGGGGTGTTGCTGATAGCACCCGACAAGTCCCGTATCCCTCTAGCATTTAAACTCCGGTTCAAGTCTCGAACAACGAAGCAGAGTATGAAGCATGCATTGCTGGTTTAGAAGCACCCTAGAACTAGGGGCAAAACGGTTGGACGTCATCGGGGACTCGAACCTGGTTGTATCTCAAGCTAAAGGAGATTGGAAAGTCAAAGAAGAAAAAATGATAATGTATCACCAGACCTTGGACTTGTTAATTCCTCGGTTTGAGGAACTAAACTTTGCTCATCTGTTAAGAGAGAACAACAAGTTCGCAGATGCACTCGCAACTCTATCTTCCATGATAGACATTCTTTTTGGAGTTCGGATGCGTCCGATCATCATTGACCAGAAGTTTACGCCGGCCTACGAGTCGATTATTGCCATAGAAGATGTTCAAGATAAGAACCCCTGGTATTACGATGTCTGGAACTTCTTGGAGAAGGAGACGTATCCACCAGGGGCAAATGCCAAGGATAAAAGGGCAATCAGAAGAATGGCTGCTCAGTTCATCATCTGTGGGGTAAATTGTATAAAGAGGTCATCTGGGAATGCATAAGCTGTGTGTTGATGCCAAAGAATCGAAGCGCTTAATGGAGGCCATCCATGGAGGAGAGTGCGGAGCGTACATGAACGGGGTGATGTTAGCTCGGAAGATCCTCAGACAGGGTTACTACTGGTCCACCATGGAGGAGGATTGTATCGGCTTTGTTCGGCGATGCCACAAATGTCAGATCCATGCAAACCGCATGAACATCCCGCCGTCGAAGCTGTACAATATGACTTCGCCATGGCCGTTTTCAGTTTGGGGAATTGATGTGATTGGGGCCGTCACTCCGAAGGGGTCTAATGGGCATGAGTTCATTCTGGTCGCGATAGATTATTTCACAAAGTGGGTTGAGGCCCAATCTTACGCGGTGTTGAAAGCGTCACACGTTGCGAAAGTTCATCAGGAAACAACATCATTTGTCGCTATGGGGTCCAAACGAGATTATTTCAGATAACGGTTCCCACTTCAAGAAAGAAGTGATTGACTTGTTGGAAAAATACAATGTGGCTTTTCATAAGTCATCCACATATCGGCCGCAGACCAATGGAGCAGTTGAGGCCGCCAACAAGAACATCAAACACATTTTGCAGAAGATGGTGGAAACCTACCGGGACTGGCCAGATAAGTTGCCATTTGCTCTGTGGGGCTACCGGACTACCGGACTTCAATTAGAACTTCTACTGGGGCGACTCCGTATTCATTAGTTTATGGATGGAGGCTGTTCTACCTATTGAAATTGAGGTTCCGTCATTGAGAGTGCTGGCTGAGTGTCAGATAGCCGAAGCAGATTGGCAGCAGAGCAGATTTGAGGAACTCATGCTCTTTGACAAAGAAGACTGAAAGCACTGTACCATGTTCAAGGTTATCAGCACAGAATTGCCAGGGCTTTTAACAAGAAGGTTAAGTCCCGGAATTTGAAAGAAGGAGATTTGGTGCTCAAAGACAACTGAGCTCCCATCCACGACCCTAGGGGCAAGTTCAGACCCAATTGGACTGGTCCTTTCATCATCAAGTCTATCTGGTCGGGTGGAGCTGTCGTTCTGATGGACCTAGATGGCCTAGAGTTCTTCCAACCGATCAACATGGACAAGTTGAAGAAATATTACCCTGAGAGGCTCGCTAGGCCGAAAACCCGAAAGGGCGACCTAGGCAAAAGTTAGAGCATGAAAAATTTGAAATTACAAAAACTGAGCTCGCAAGGTTGAAAACCCGCAAAGGCGGCCTTGGCAAAAGTTAGAGCATAAAGGAGAGTGAAAATACTCGAGTGAAGCCGAGCCGAACTACGTAAGGCTTGATTCCCATCTTTGGGATACGTAGGCAACTTCATCCTGAAGTCCAGCCATAAACCTTTCCCCGATCAACTTTGTCCATTTGATCATCTCGTTCATCTTTGTCTATTCAGCATTCAAGAGCTTCGGTTGTTATCTCCGGTGCAATGCTATTCAAACTAGGGGCAACTTTCCAGTTGCTGAGATCCGGGGTTGTGTATCTCAGTGACAGATCTCAGGCGTGTCCAGTTCTGATCCATATTGAAAATGGTTTTGAAAAGTTTTAATAAAAGTTGATTTTGTTCAAATTAATCTTTTTACAACTTAGACCATTTTTGGACCAAAGTGGAAAATTTTCAGTACCCACAACCTTCAATTTTATTGATTTCAATACAGAGTCCTCCTGCTCTTGCATACAAATTGAAGTTGCTTTTGGTTACATTCATAAAGAAAAACTTGAAAGTACTAATTAAAACAATAAATCCGGGGCATAGCTAAGTCAGGTGTTCCTACGCCCCCTCCCAGAGCTGGTCGAAGCTTCTGACGCCAAAGTGGGCCCAATCTGTGCCTCTTCGTTGAGCCAATCTATGCACTCATCAGACAAAGTGCAACTGAAAATGGGAGCGGGGGCCAGGAGCTCTCTAGTCCTCCATGCTGTGGCATACTGAGCAAGCTGCACGCCTCGGACCGGGAATGCAGCTGGATATTCTATCCCCTCCGCCGGGCAAATCTGATCATGGCCGAATTGGCGTTGGAACCAGAAAGGAAATTAGAACACGCAGTGTGTCAGGCCAATCAACTGAATCCCAGTTTGTCGAGACATGCTGTAGCTCATTGCTGGTAGATTGAGCCAAGGACAATGCCAAGCAATACGGTCTACGGACAAGCTGCACATCTAGTTGAACCACCATCCCTTATCAAGGGCATCGACCAGACGTTGTCGGTAGAAATAGCCGTGAGCTGAGTATGCTGGGCAAGAGTCCACAACCTGCAACTTATCCATCAACCACACTTGGGGAGGGATGAAAAATGAGAGATTAAAGAATAGAGAGATGTACGATGAGAGAAGAGTGAGAAAAGGGGTTTGTGAGAAAAAAAAAATGAGCTTAAGGGCCGAGTGATGTGAGCAATATACATGAGAGATAAGGTGGGAAACATTACCTGCAGCAGTAGTGGACTCCCTGCAAATCTGGTCGTCTCTCGACGATGAAAAGCATCCAAGCCCATCAATGTCTCGGCCAATGACATGGCAATACAGCTTTTGCCTTCCCTTAAGCCTTGGACAACCTCGATCAACCGGACGCTAGATCCTCCGGAGCCTGATGCGAGCAAGAAATGAGATAGCATGCACAAACAAAGGGCATGTCGCCGAAAGCCTTGCCAATGATGGTCACCGCGGTCACCAGCATTAGAAAACCAACAAATCAAACTCGGAATATCCAGCATTCCGTCACAAATCAAAGATCGAGCGTCGTGCATAGTAAGCCCACACATTCACCCTAAGGCTTGGGCGTGGCCGAAGCGAAGTTGGGGCAAGATTTCTTCATTGTGCTCGGATTCCATCAAAGCTTGGAAATCTTCGAAGGTAGGACACACCTCTTGCCCGCCAAAGCTAAGGACATGTGTTACCGGATTCCAAAACCTTGCTGCGGCATTGAGGAATGGAAGATGTAGCAGAGTGCGACTCAGCATGAATAGTGCATTTATGTCGAAACCTCAGAAATTCAACTTTTCTGAGCCATCCAAGTTGGCAGTCCAATTTGCAAGATTTTGGGCAAGAAACTCTTCCATTTGGTGCAAACCAATGTTGAAATGAGGAAAACCACGAAGCTAGGGATTTTGTAGAAGATAAGATGTGAGTGGGAGACAGGTGGCAGCATTCTGGTGGCCCTTGTCATTTTTGGCCGGTCGACCAAAAATAATGCCAGTCGACCACCATTTTGGCCGATCGGCTTGTTATTATGGCCGATGGCCATTTATTGTGGCTGATGGCTTCCTCTTTTGGCCGATGGCCTCCTCTCTTATCCCCAAGACTGCCTGTTTGCTGAGTATTCTAAAAAATTATGACTGGTTCCATTTCTGGTGCCTCGGGTGCTGATTTTGCGAAGTCACACCTATTTGCTTATCGAGTTGTTGTACATTTGTTTATCGAGTTGTATTTCGTCCTCTTTAAGTCTTTGTTTTGCCTATCGAGTTGTATTTACACTTGATTAACTTGTTAAGGTCGCTGTTTTGCTTATCGAGTTGTTTTGTCGTTAATCGGTTCACTACTTGATTATTACGGTGCAAATGCTTAATTTTCAAAACAAAGTTCAATCTCATTTACATTGTTATGTAATTTGATGCGATGCAATGCGATGTATAGAATGTACAAATGCAAAACTTTTTCAACAAAAAGCTTGTTTCATTCCATCATCTTTTCAAGTACATAGTTTTGAGAAAAATAAAACCTGCCTGAGGCAGTGCAATGTGCTTAAACTACTAGTAAAAAGAAAAGTAAAGCAAAAAGGGGGGAAAAGCAACAAAATGTCTTAACAGAGCGAGGAAAAGAAAAAGCAGTAGAATGTCTAGATCAATATCGGTGGCCTCCCCTTGTGGTCGATGCACCTCCCATACCCTTGTTTGGGTTAGTTATGTGGTTTGGTGCCTCCATTACCCAAGACAGTGCAAGAAGGTGCGCTTTTGAACCTTAACCGGCCTTCATGTTAACCTCGAGCCGTGTTTTCTGTGTGCGATGCTCGGTGCGTGCAAAGTGCATCCTTTTACGTATCCTTTTGTATCTTGCGAGTTCCGCAGATTGCTTTAAACTTGTTATATTACAATGCTTTGTTATAACTGGAATAAGCGCACTCGCTACGCGTCTTTCTTTGAACAATGCCTCATCTTGTTTTGGTTGCATCTCAATATCGCGAATAGCATGCCTTCACCGTACTTGTGCTGAACATTATTTACTCCTTATTACACACATTGTACACGTTGTCGCGTGTGCTTTACTTACATGTGTTCAAGTTCCTTTTATTATACACATTGTATGCATTATCGCGTGTACTTTACTTACATGTGTTCAAGTTCCTTTTATTATACACATTGTACACGTTGTCGCGTGTGCTTTACTTACATGTGTTCAAGTTCCTTTTATTATACACATTGTATGCGTTGTCGCGTGTACTTTACTTGCATGTGTTCAAGTTCCTTATTACACACACTGTATACGTTGTCGCGTGTGCTTTACTTACATGTGTTCAAGTTCCTTTTATTATACACATTGTACGCGTTGTCGCGTGTGCTTTACTTACATGTGTTCAAGTTCCTTTTATTATACACATTGTATGCGTTGTCGCGTGTACTTTACTTACATGTGTTCAAGTTTCTTATTACACACATTGTACACATTGTCGCGTGTACTTTACTTACATGTGTTCAAGTTCCTTTTATTATACATATTGTACACGTTGTCGCGTGTGCTTTACTTACATGTGTTCAAGTTCCTTTTATTATACACATTGTATGCGTTGTCGCGTATACTTTACTTACATGTGTTCAAGTTCCTTATTACACACATTGTACACGTTGTCGCGTGTGCTTTACTTACATGTGTTCGAGTTCCTTTTATTACACACATTGTATATGTTGTCGCGTGTGCTTTACTTACATGTGTTCAAGTTCCTTTTATTATACACATTGTACATGTTGTCGCATGTGCTTTACATATATGTGTTCAAGTTCCTTTTATTATACACATTGTACACGTTGTCGCGTGTGCTTTACTTACATGTGTTCAAGTTCCTTTTATTTCACACATTGTATGCGTTGTCGCGTGTGCTTTACTTATATGTGTTCAAGTTTCTCTTTACTACACATTGTATGCGTTGTCACGTGTACTTTACTTATATGTGTTCAAGTTCCTATTATTTCACACATTGCATGCGTTTCTGCGCGTGCTTTACTTACATGTGTATACTTATCCTTGCTTTACACATTGTTCACGTTGTCGCGTGTGCTTTACTTATATGTGTTTGTGCCTACCTAGCATTGTTATGCTTATTTCAAATCGCATTGTTATGCGTCCTACTCGGCTTGCGTTGTCGCGCATGCCCTCCGTGCATGGTTTTGCGTCCAATCCACATTGTTATGCGTCGTCCTTAAGTTGCATTGTGTTACATCCCTTCACCTGCGTTGTCTCGCACGTCACATGCATTGTTATGCACACTTCACCTGCGTTGTCTTGCACTTCTCACTTGCATTGCTATGCGTGTTTCTAACAAAGTTGTACCTGTTAAGTTCTCTTTCTTTTTCAGGCACGATATTGTATGTACGGTTCATTTGAAGCTAGCGCAACCAGACGAACCGGACAGGTATTGTATTCTCCGCGTGAGACGTAGTGAGAATTAAATAATTCTCTTACATCTTTTCTGCATGCAATGTCGTTAGATCTGTATCCGCTTGCTTAAACTGTTGCATTTATTTATTTGCTTCGTTACAGTTCTTTTTGCATGATCATAAGTTATGTTCAGCATCGTGCATGTTCCTTGCATCTTGCCCTTGCCTACGGGCACATACTTTTGCTATCTTGTATGCTGTGTCTAAGTCTTCGGCCTTGTCAAAAATGGGTCGTCTCTGGGCTTTGACACTCACTCCCGTCATTGTTATGACTTTCGAGTTCTGTCAAAGAGGGGCAACTGTGGACACCCCATTTTTGACCGTCCTCAAGACTTGGATGTCACCGTTTGAACACTCGGTGATTATCCATGTTCGTGTTCGTTTTGAGTTCTCAGAGGTCTTGGCCGCGCGCCTCGCCTCAAGACCTCTCAACTTGACTATTTTGTGCTTGGTTGTGGGCCAAGCATTTGTGTTTCTATTTTGAGGGAAGAGGGTGGCTTGTTTGCTATTTCCTCAACCCACCGGCCATGGCATGATGCCATCGGCCATGTATTATCTATATCGGCCAAATGTTTGGCCGACCGGCACCCTTTTCTGGTCGGCCGGCCTTTGTTCTGGTCGATCAACCCCTTTTTCTGGCCGAGACCTTTTCTTTGCCTTTTTCAGGCTTTGTGCATGCCAGCTGTGCTAGCTGGTGAGCACAGAACCTGCCCTCCATACACGTGTATGAAGAGATTTCATCCTTTACTTAGCTTCCCTGGGAAGCTTTGGATTGCATCTCCTATAAGAGGAGGGCCTCCCCTCCCTTTCCAAGGGTTGAAGAACTCTGAGATACAACTTCTATATCCATATATCTCTATATCTCCCTCTCTCTACATAGTTGTGTGTGTAATAGTGTTCTAAAGGGGTTTTTGTTCTTAGTTTTGCACTAAGACACCTAGTGTTACACTATACTCCGGTTACTGAGGTGTTGAGGAGCTGGTTTTAGAGTTTTTAAGTTGGTTTTGATCAGAAGGAGGGACTGAAGTTGGTGTTCTTGAAGTGTTCTTCAATGGTGAGCACTATTACTTTATATTCCCCATTCTTGCATGGGCTTTTAGCATATCTTTCATACTGTTTTAAGACTAGTGTTCTATTGATAAAAGTTTTGATTTTTCATGCTTAAGATGTTTCATTAAGGTCACTTTTGTGTTGGGGGTCATCCACCCCCCTCTTAGGCCTTGTTTGGCCTCTTTTTGTGCCTTCTTCTTTGAGCTTTGTAACCCTTTTGTCTTGGCCTTCTCACCACTGAAATCCAGAGGATTTTCAGTGGTAAAGAAGTAGTTTTGAGGTCTTGTATAGGGGAGGGACACCCCTCTCCCTTTGTGTCTTATATGCTTGCATTATTGGCTTGTAAAGGTAGCATGTTGGCTTAATGTGTTTTGGCTTCATTTCAGTATATATTTGATGTCATTTGGTCATATTATACCTCTGTTTTTGGTTGATTTAGTGGTCTCTTGCATGCATCATATGCTTGTCTTGTAATGCCATTATTTGCCTTAATATGTATCATGCATTTAGACCACCATGCTAGCATGTTTCAACTTAACTTTGAGAAGTTTTCAACCTTGTTTCACCATGGTTAAGCTCTGTTGGGTGTGGATTCAGCCATATTTGCCATGTTTTGTATGGCCACCATGTATCTTAGCTTGTTAGCCTTGAGTGTATGAGTCATGAGCATGCTTTATTTGGGTTATTTCAGTGATTTGGAATCACTTATCATGCCATTTCAGTCCATGTTCCATGCTTGTATGCTTGCATTTACCATCCTTTCAATGCCTTGAAGAGTTATCCTTTTGTGCCTTAAAATAGGACATTGTACATGCCTCTTTGATTAAGTCGTTGGGCTGCCATATCAGTGGGTTTTGGGGCTCCTTTTGGCATATTATAGCTCTGTTTTTCTTTGAATAATCCATGCCATGTGTGGTTGAGGTAGTTGTAGTGGAGTGCCCTCTTTGTGGCCTTGAATGCCCTTTGTTTTGCGCCCTTTTCTGAGCATGTTTTTGACCTTGTTCCATGCATGTTTTAACCTTGTTTTGGTCTGCCCCGGGACTGTTTTAAGTCATCTTGGCTCTTTGGGGCTTGGTTGATATGGCTATGGTTCGAACCCCTTTGTTAGCCTTGAGTTTTGGGCTTTGTTGCATGCCTTACTTGCGTGGCTTGGCTGATTTGGCATCATCCTTTACACATTTTCAGAGCTTGTCATGCTTGTGGTTTGTCCATATTTGTCTCTTCTTAATATGCTTGAGAGTTGACTCTTTTCATGCCTTAGCATTGGACCTTCACATATGCACGTTTGGGTGTGTTTTGTCCATCATTTATTGGCACTTTGGCCACTGTTTTGGACACGGCTGAGGCCTATCCATCCTTAGTGTAAGTCCATGGATCATGCGCTTGTGTATTGTTGTAGGCTTATCGCATTGCATGTTGTCGCATCCTTGTGGTTAGCGTTATTGTTGCATGTGTGCCACTTTATATACTTGCATACCTAGGTTGCATTGTAGCATTGCATGCTTATTGTATTACCATGTTGCTTGTATGTTAAGTTGCATTGTTCCTGTTGCATTGCATTAGTTACATGCTTTGCATTATATATGGCACACATACATCGCATTATGTTTGGTTTGGGGTGTCAAACCAAACATGAGGAATGAGGGACGTTCATACTTAAAGTGACGAAACGTACCTCAATCCTCGGTCGCTGACACTCTTGACCCAACATGATAGAGTGTGTAGCTTTCATTTGTGTGTTGCATTCATTCCATATCGATATGCACCTTTGACACCTTTGGCCATTATGCATCGAAATGCGTGGTTGGTGGCCCGAGGGTCGAGGGCCACACTCCCTCGAGTCTACAACATGATAGGGAGGATGGTCGTGCATGCATTTGACTTGTAAATTCCATGCCATGAACTGTCTGTCCTCTGTTGCAACAAAACCAGTGTTCTGCAGGAAGAAATGGCCGGTCAGCCAACTTCAGTGCCGGCCGACTACAAAAATCAAGCCGGTGATCCCATTTTTGGTCGATGACCATATTCCCCTGTCCGGTGGTGTTTTCTCTTGGTCGGTGACCTCCCACAATGTTCAAGGAGTGGTTCAGAAGCAACCTTAAGATTTTCACAATTCTCAAAGGTGCAAAACAGTGCAAACAGAGGCAACAGTTGGCATGGCAACGGGTTTCCGAGCGCGGCAAATCGAGCATGCATCATCCAATCATTTCGAGGCGGAGCTGCGGCGGCCTTTCGAATTCCATACTGAGTTTATTTTTGTAATTAATTTGTTAATTAATTAAGGGTCTGTAATAATTAATTAGCTAGAGTAGTTAATTATTTATTTGGTTTGTATTATTTTTTCGGACCCTCCATCGAGAGGGCGAATTTGTAATAAGAGTGCGTGCGTGCGTGTGTGAATGTCTTCCAACCCCACGTCTTTCTCCCTTTTACTTACATGCTTTTTATGGTTAGTTTTAGGTCATGTTTCGATTAGCATACCTCATGTTAGCATGTTTGCATACATTCATTTGTATTGCACGCACCGGGCTCGGTGCATCATACTAACTGCATCGTATTTCAGTTCCAAGTTGAATACGTGTATCGATTGTTGCATCTCATATGCCATCTTAGAATAGCCAAGCCTATTGTAGTTACATTTTTGCATGTGCTGCATTAGGCATCTTAGCATAGCTAGGATTCATGCATGTTTTTCTAATTAGCTTCTTTCTTTGGCTCGGAGTACTCAGTAAGTGTTTATACTTTAGCATCCTTGCATGCGTGTGAGTGACTGCCATAATAGCATGCTTACCATAAGGCTATTTGTTTATGTGATATAAACTGCCTGAATGCCTGTGGGTGAAGGTTGGATTATTTAAATTGGAACAATTGATCAAACGCGAGTTTTAAGCCCACTTGCGGTGGCAAAATCATCTTGTTTTCTAAGCCCACTTGAGGGTGGCAAAATCTACGTCTTAGCCTACTTACGAGTAGCACCATCAAACCATTTTCAAATAAGCAAACATGAAATGTTTTGTTCCAATTTAGGCGATCCAGTCTATACTTGTATGCTGTGCGCATCACATAGTAATTCTAGACTAATAACCGGACTAAGAGCATATAATGTTTTCAAAACTCAATATCATGGTTAGTAGAGGCCGATCTTTGATCGGGCGAGCGGGGGTGCTCGCGAAGTGACCTTCCCCAATCGTACCCAAGTTCCCGAGCTGAGGTAACTTTGGTGATGACGGACACGTGGCCTTAGGCACGAGTCAGGGTTTCCTAAATTCCCCCAAAATAAAATATTTAGGTGGCGACTCTGTATCTGGCAAAGCAGTCCATGTTTGGCACTTCTTTCTAAAAATCTGTTTTTCAGAACGATTTGCCAAATTTGGACTCTTTGGTGATTTATCGGTCTCGCATTGCACTTTGCGGGATTAGATTCAGAACTGTGACATTTCAGTCCGAACTATAGTGAGCCCCAAATGAACAAAACGGGATTCCCTCCCGGGACGTTCGGGGACGTCTACACTAGTTTTGAAAACTAGAAAAGTGTATCTATATTGTTTCCCAGTAAACATGCCCAAATTCTTTTTATCTTCATTCATACAATAAATGTTATATATATGTATAAAACTTATTATATTTAGAAAGATAAATTACATTTATTTCTCTCAAAATTTGCGTTGGATTTTGTTCACTTCCGAATATTTTGGCTTGAAAATTTGATTTATTTTCATTTAAAAAAAATAGAAATATTAGGGACACAATTTTTGAAAAAAGAGAAATAAGGGTATGAGTGGAATTTTGAAGTGTAAGGAGATAAAATACTTTCTAATCTTTTTTTATTTTTTTTTATTTTTTATTTTTTATTTTAAAAGGAAGCATAACTAAAAAGGGTGTTTTTGGCCAAAACCCTCTCCTTGGACCATTTTTGTGATGCAAAAATTGTATTTGAGTTTTGTTTAGTGATAATCTATTTATAAATGACTGTAGACTTTTACTTTGGCCAAAACTCCCTTATTTATTAATAATTATAGTGACTATAGTGGTTAGTGTAAAAATAATATTTTACTATTTAAAAATAAAAATTTTACAATAATATTTATTGTAAATCAGGGTAAAATTTTACTATTGACGTTAATTTCGATGGTAAAAATTATATTTTATTTTTTTTCAAGAATTTTATAACCAACATAAAGCTTGTTTGATAGATATTGATAAGAAAATTCTAAAAGTACTAATTTTATTAAAAAATGACATTTAGATAAAAAGTTATATCATTTTAAAATTTTAAATTTTAAATCACTCAGTAAGAATATTTTGATAATAGTGATGTGTGATGGACTTTTGAAAGAAAAAAATTGTGTTTGTCATTAATGTATGAAGTTTTATTATGAAGAGATTTTGATTAAATTCTATAATTAAACAATAGATATAATGAGTTTTTTTTGTAGAAGCTACCAAAAGAGAAATTGGGAGAGACAAAGGAGCAACAGTCATCTTAATAAATTAACGAAATAAATGAAATTACTATATTACACTCACCTTCATTCCTTACTCTAAGTCCTTTGCTTTACATTGGGATGAGTTATTTACAGAAGTAGGTTAAAAGTTAATTTTTTAATTTTTTCGGTTGTTTTTAAAATAATGTATAAAAAAATAGAGATGTAATATGATTCAAAAAAGTTAAAAAACTAAAAAGTTGATTTTTAACCCAATTGACAAAATAGGCTTTTGTAGTAATTTTGTAACGCCCCGAAAATATTTCAACAAGAACTACCCACATTAATGATCATTCGCTAGATAATAATAACAATGCTTCCATCTTTCCATATTCGATTAAAAGAGTTTAATACAAAAGTCCCACATGCGGTATATATTCAACGATATAAGAGAGCACCTGAATCTATAGCATGTGAAACATCTAGCTGCAAACAAGATAAATAAGATGCCCTTACGGGCTACAACTTCCAAGGCTTAAGCCTAGTTACACAAAAGTGGTCTCTCGGACCCAAACCAAAAATAGCCCTCGGCTTTACAATTAATCACAACAAAATAAGAGTGCACTACTCTTCTCAAAATACTTCCACGCCCTCAATTCGGCGGAATCACCACATCTTTGCCTGCACCAAAGTAAAGGTGAGCATATAGCCCAGTAGAGAAATCCTTAACAAAGTATGTACATTTATGCAAGGTTCATAATATTTTATGTAAATGCATGTGTTATGCCATGCCATTTGAAGGAAATCTCATATTATGCTTTTCTTGAAAATCACTATGCTTTTAGTCAACAGTTATGCAACCTCATTAATTTCCACACTTCCAATTTTAAATCATAAGGGGGCGGTAAATACATCACTGGTAATCCCTAGGCTGATGTCTGCAAGTAGACTCTACGAGTACTACCAAACTGTCATTTTTACCGGTATTAACCGGAAGGTTCGACACCTATCCGCGCGGCTTTTGGGTCTTTCACCCTAGACACTCAGGCCAACTTATCAAATTCATCTACACCCCTTATCCGGACTTACTAACGTATTTACCCCATTCACATTTCCATTAGTTCTCATTATAATGATCTTTCTCAAAATGAATGCTTTTCCAACTCATGTCATGATATGCAAATAATGACTTTAAAACAGTTGAGAATATGATGCAACAACTACTAACTCATAGCATTCTTTTATATTCAACAAAAGAAACATGTCTACAACCATATTCAACATCACATTTTCATTTCCTTCTTACCATGTTCTTTCACAAGATACCCATGCATCTCCAACGCATAATTACACTTTCTCATTTCACACAATAGCCATGTGTCTTCGACACACCACAACAATTCCTCAACATTAATTCATCATTATACATGTTTCAAAGCATTCTAGTCATTTCAAGATTTCGTGAGACTTTCAATATCAACCTCCAAGTTTTCAATTCTCAAGGTCAATGGTGTTCAACAACTATCTTCTCACAATAAAATAAATTTTTTTCCATGCTGCTAGCAACAATCTTAAAAGTAAATTCCTCATTCTCATATATCAAGGAAATTATCATTTTTCTTACAAAAATGTAAACTCTACACTCACACACCCATATAAACACAAGAAAAGATATTTACTCCATGGATTCCCATGTTTTCACAAAAGCCCCAATTTCTAGATTTTTCACAAAATCTAAACATTTTGCATCTTCTTTATGAACTCTCTCCATACATATCAATCTCAATCTACAAGGTTCCACACTTTTCAAATATTCTTTAAAAGAAGATGAGATGAGTTTTTCTTTAAGCAAAAATCAACAATTTCTTGAGCCCTAGGCTCCATTTTCGAAATACATAGAGGGTTTCATAAAAATCAACAAAAACTTGTATAAACACACATATAACTCAAAGGAAACGCCACCTCAAAGGCTTGAGAAGGAGCAAGATGAAACCCTAGAGTTAGAAGATGAGAGAGAGCCTTGGATTTGCTTCCACCAAATGAAACCCTAGCTTTGATTCTTCAAGATCTTGAAAGAGATGATGATGTTCTTGACCCAAGATGAGCAAAATCAAAGAGGTGTAGATGTTTGAGGGGTTTTCTAGAGAGAAGGAGGAGAAATATATGTTTTAGAGTGAGAGGGAGATGAGTATGATGAGAGATATATTCGGATCAAAATGATACAAAAAATAGAGTTTCGGACTGCCCAGTTGGCCGCTCGTGCGGCCTTTTTTCTCCGCTCGTGCGCTCTAGACAGTAGCAAATTTTATGGGTGTCAAGCTTGGCTTCTCGTGCGGCCCCTCCCACCGCTCGAGCGGCCCACTTCAGCACGTACGGCCTTGGGCCCCGCACGTGCGGCCTTGGCCCAGCAGCTCACAAATTCCACTTCGTCCCCGGCACCCCGGATTCACCCGTGCACCCTCCGGAACGACTAAAAATTCAACACCAAAAGAAACAAGAATAGGAAACCACCACCGGACATTTCAATTCGACGAGAATAAAAAGAGAATGAAGCATAAAAAGGAAAGGAGAAAAGGGAAGAAAAGGCCGGTCGTCACAAATTTACTTTTATCCCATATCATATTAAGGACGAGACAAATCGGGAGTGGTGGGTGCAGGACAAGAAATGGATTAATTTTATAAGTTACAGAATAAAAATATTAATAAAAATTATGAATAATATAGTATATTACGGATAACAATTTATACTTAATAAGAATTATAAGATATAAGATATGAGCAAAAAAAATATAAGATAAAAAATAAATAATGCATAACCATTTCAAACTTCTTAACAAGTGTTTTTAGGGAAACCGTTTACAAAATACATATTTTTAATGCTTCTTTTGTAAATCCCAAGTTTTTTTATTTGTGACAAGCTTTAATTATCCTTTTATTTTTTTTATTTAATTTAAAAAAATTAAAATCACTAGATGGTCGTTTGAAAAAAATATTGTCCTCATTTTGAAAGCTTTGATGATTTTTATAAAATTGACGGTTTAGATTTATTTTCCAAATTAAAAGTTTTAAAAGAATTCACACAAATATGAGGAAAGGAAGATACACCAGTCGACATACTAAATTATATTTTAAAAAGTCTAGATTCTTTTTCAAATGCATGTATGACTTACAAAATATTATTAACAATAAGTGTAACACTTGCTTCTATAGGAAAAAGTATTTATAAAATTTATAAAGTCCTACCTATGGTTAATTATATCACAAGAAAGATTAAGTGTATTTGCAATTTATCCTTGAAAATGATATGTTTAGAAACCTGATTACAAAAGCTTAATTAGTAATTTTGCATCACAAAAACTAAAAAAATTAATTTAGATAAAAAGTATCATTTTAAAATTTAAATTATTAAATTACTCACTAAAAATATTTTGGCAATAGTGATGTGTGCTGGATTTTGGAAATAAAAAAAAAAAAATTATGTTTGTCCTTAATATATAAAGTTTTATTGTGAAGAGGTTTTGACTAAATTCTTTAATTAAAAAATAGATATAAGGAGTTTTATTTTTATTTTAGAAGCTACCAAAAGAGAGAAATTGGGGGAGACAAAGGAGCAACAGGAATCTTAATAAATTAATGAAATAAATGAAATTACTATATTGCACTCACCTGCATTCCTTACTCTATGTCCTTTGCTTTACAGGTTGGGCTTGAGATGAGTTATTTGAGAAGAAGGTTCAAAGTCAATTTTCAAATTTTTTTTTTATTTTTTTTTAAATATGCAAAAAAATAAAGAGATAATGTAACCTAAAAAAGTCAAAAAGTTAAAAATTTGACTCTTAACTCAGTTGACAAAATAAGCCTTTGCAGTAATTCACTTTCTTCCTATATCATATTAAGAACAAGACAAATCCTGAGTGGTGGGTGCAGGACAAAAAATGGATTAATTTTACAAGTTAAAGAATAAAAATATTAATAAAAATTATGAATAATATATAGTATATTACGGATAACAATTTATACTTAATCAGAATTATAAGATATAAGATATGAGCAAAAGAAAAATATGAGATAAAAAAAATAAAAATTAATATTAAGTATAATTTTTTAATATTGTAATTTTATTATAATAAAAAAATATATTATATATTATATACATATAAATATATTTGATAATCAGACAGGAAAACGGGACGAGTGGCAAAATTGGTTCCTGCCCCACTTCCTTATTGGGTCGAGTAGAATAAGGCGGGTAGCAAAACTTGTGCCCCCCTTTCTATCATCACTCTCTCTCTCTCTCTCTCTCTCTCTCTCTCTCTTTCTCTCTCTCTCTTCAATGCCACCACTGTTAACCAGAGGCTAAGCTATAATACCCATTTTATATTGTAAGCTTCTTCAGCTTTGTCTGCTTTTCATTTGAATTTGTGGGGAAGTATTTTGTGATTGACAGCACTTGGTTAAGTTGACACCGAAGTGTCAGCCAAGGTACCACGTGGCTTGGTCACGCTGCCGAGATGATCTCGGCTAGGCCGAGGTTATCTGCGGAGATACCGGAATCTGAGATAATCAGATAAGGAGCAAGAGTCCTATAATAGGGGAGAATCTCAGTTTGGATAAAGATAAGGCACAAGAAGAGTTTATCTCTATCTAGCTGGGAGTCTAGGATAAGTATTGAGCCTGAGTCCATCGAAGTAAGGCTTCTAAATGGATCAGGTCACTAATCATTATAAAATTGAGGCATCATCGTGGGTCAAACGGGAGTTCTTTCCTTGAGTTTGAGCACAATTTGCTATTTTTTGAGAGATATTAACTACTGACTTGATCGTCGGAGTGCCCTTAGGTGGACGAACCATTGCCGAAATCTCATCTTCTTGTGCAAGTTGTTGGGCTTAATCTATTCTGCCGGTGCTCTCCACTGAGTTCGACATTTGGTTATGTGGTCAAAAATCAACACCCACAATTTGGCGCTGTCTATGGGAACTTAAGGAGAATAGATGACCAACGATGAGCAGGAAGAACAGGTTGGGGATGACATTATTAGTGAAATGGTGAGCATACAGATCCTAACTTCAGGGAGAAAAATCGTAATGAAGGAGCACAAGATCCGAATCCTGGGGAAAAGGACGTCGGCAAAGACGGCAACGCCCCAAAAAAAGCAGGTCGAGATAAGTATTACAACGAAAGCAATCTCTAAGTATGGAAGGATAGATGCTTGAGAAGTGACGGCGAGATGAAAGGAATGGTAAATAAGTTGGCAGACCTACAATCGGTTCATGATGTAAAACAACGTGATGCAACCACCATTCTTGTTACAGGACTGATGCCCAAAAAGGGGGCCAGAAAGCAATCCCAGCAGTCTCGTAGCATGGCAAGGAAAAGGAGCGCTCACATCGGCCTTCACGGGATATCGGGCGAGTAGAGTCGACAAGAGGTAAGTCGTAGAGAACGCTTCGTACCAGGGGAACTTATGTCAAAGAATCCGTACATATCTAGGGAAAAGGCCTGTGTTTTGACACGGTGAATGAAGAGAAGTCAAAGAGGACACATAACGATACTGGGAGCAACGCACCAAAGAGGCTGAAATATGTTAATAGCCAAGCTCCTAGTTGGACAAAGGAGGATTTGAAGGACTACCTCCAGATGAAGTGGCAAAATACCAAGGTCATATCCCCCATGAAGCCGAGAACACCGTTCTCAGTAAAATTGGATAGGCTTGAGGCCCCAAAGAGGTTCCATATGCCAAGGTTCTTGATTTATGATGGTAAGTTTGATCCAAACTTTCATGTCGGCTTATATTTGAATTTAATGGCTTTGTATAGCGGGAACGAGCAGTTGCTGTACAAGGTGTTCCCCTCATCCTCTGGGGAAATCGCATTGGATTGGTTTCACAAGTTGTCGACAGGAACTGTAAAGAGTTGGGAAGGCCTGGCCGAGATGTTTGTGGCTAGGTTTGTTACGAACAAGTTACAGCTACTAAGGGTAGACTCCCTGTTGGCTCTGAACATTAGCGAGGGCAAAAGCCTTAGAGCTTATGTGAAAAGGTATTACAAGGTGCTCAACTGAATACCAACATGTAACTAGGAACTTACAGTCGTATCTTTCAAAAATGGCCTGGAGGATGAATGCTCGCTTCAGAAATTGCTGGCAAAAACTCTACAAAAGAGCATGGAGGAGCTCATGGCACAGATCGAGAAGTATTCCAGAGCAGAAGAGGATACACTGGAAACAAACGCACCAAAGAAGGAGAAGAGAAATGGCTCACCGAAGTGAGGCCGAGGTGTCACGACCCAAATCCACCCCTATAGGTTTAGCGTCGTAATCGGCTAGTAATCCTTGGATTACCAAAGGCCTCTTGACAGAACAACATATAATAAGGGGCTGCGGAAGCAAAAATAGAGAATATACAATGTCTATAGAGCTGTGTTAACATATATGAGACAAAAATCTTCAAAACAAACTTGTATATATATATAATGTCATAATTACATTATGCATAGGTCGCCCATTTATAAAAATGAAACCAAAAAGGAGACTTAGCCCAGTATAGATATACAGAACAAAATCAACTAAAGTCTTGACATGGTCCTATCAAAAAGAACCTCCTCGGGAGGCACGGTAGTTGGCTGACGAAACAGAATCTTATGCCATCAACTCTGGGCCTAGTCACGTGCCTACTCCCTTACATACATAATATAAATAGTGAGCTGGAGCCTAGTGGATAATAACGGAGTAAAGGATTTAAATGAATGATGTCCATAACAGGTAATTTTGTTCTAATTATTTCTTTTCGAACTGAATTTATATTAAACTGACCATAAAATTCTAAAAATCTCAACTAACACATAAATCAAGTCAATTTTTGAATCGGATGTCGATGAGGCCTTCAATTCGCAAATCAAAACGGAAACATGAATAGATCTTTCTACGTTAAATAAATATAAACACAAATAAGGCAACATATGATGCAAAATTTCACTTTAATTACTTATTAGGAATAATTAAGCATGGATTAATGTTAATCATGGGTCGGGGTTGTTACAGTCTTCCCCCCTTAAAGAGTTTGGTCCTCCAAACTTGAGTTACCTTCATTTTGGAAGAACACTGGATTCAAAGGAAACAATTAAGGGTATCTTCTCATCATATCTTCCTCCGTTTCCCAAGTTGCATAGGTCCCTCCATGGTTTTGTGAATCAACTTTTACCAACGGTATTTCCTTGTTCCTTAGCTTTTTAATTCGACAGTTTACAATTTGTATTGGCCTTTCTTCATACGTATAGTCATCCTTTAAAAGCACATGTAGCGGCTTGATAACATGGTGCGGATCTCGTAAGTAATCCCATAACATAGAGACATGAAAGACATTATGCATATGCTCCATAATTGATGATAAGGCTACCCGATACGTCACCAGGTTGATTTTCTCCAGAACTTCATATGGCCCAACATATCTCGGTGCTAACTTGCCCTTAACACCAAACCGAGTTTGTCCTTACATTGGAGTCACTTTGATCAACACGTGATCCCCGACTTCATACTCCCTAGCTCTTCTTTGAACATCCGCATAACTCTTCTGGCAACTTTGTGCAGTTTTCAAGCATTGTTGGATCAATTTCACATTTTCCGTTGTTTCTTGCATAAGTTCTAGTCCCAACAATGGTCTGCCACCTACTTCAGCCCAACAGATAGGAGAACGACATTTTCTTCCATACAAAGCTTCACAAGGAGCCATCCCAATACTTGAATGATAGCTGTTATTGTATACAAACTCGGCTAAGGAAAGGTAAGTCTCCCAATTCCCTTGGAAGTCCAACACACACATCCGCAACATATCTTCCAAAGTCTCATTGGTTCTTTCGGATTGACCGTCTGCCTATGGGTGGTAAACACTACTCATCCGTAGTTCAGTTCCCAAAGCCTATTGCAAACTTTGCCAAAACCTTGACGTGAACTTCAAATCTCTATCAGATACAATAGGTACTGGCACACCATGTAATCTCACATTCTCATTCACATAAATGTTAGTTAACTTATCCGCATTATAGAAAGTTTTGATAGGCAGAAAATAGGCAGACTTAGTTAAACGATCAATAATGACCCAAATAGAATCCATACCTTGAGGGGAGCAAGGCAACCCCACAATGAAGTCCATAGTAATATGTTCTCATTTCCATTCCGGTATTAGAAGTGGCTGTAGCAAACTAGCAGGTCGTTGATGTTCGGCTTTAACTTGTTGCCATTGTGGACATCTTGCTTCAAAATCTGCAATACACTTTTTCATCCTAGGCCACTAGAAATTTTGTTTCAAGTCATGATAAATCTTTGTATTCTCCGGATGCATGGCAAATTTGGAGTTGTGAGCTTCAGGCATGATGTGTTTCCTTAAATCAGAACAATCCGGCACGCAAAGATGATTTTGAAATTTCAACACATTGTTCTCAAGTACAAACTTGGGCCTTGGTTTTGAGTCAAACTCATTCACAATCCTTTTTAAGAATTAATCTTGCAGTTGTTTCTCTTTGATTTCTTCAATGATTGCAGGCTGGGCAGAGATAGCAGCTAAAATTCCACCTTATTCTCACAATACAACTTAAATCTCATTCTTTTCCAAATCACATAGCAATTCTTTCTGGCCGGTGAACAAACATGACAAATTTTCCATTGACTTTCGGCTTAAGGCATCTGCCACAGTATTAGCTTTTCTCGGATGATACAAAATCTGTAAATCATAGTCTTTAATCAACTCTAGCCATCTTCTCTGTCTCATGTTCAATTCTTTTCGGGTGAAGAAATATTTAAGGCTTTTATGATCTATGTACACTTCACAAGTCACACCATACAGATAATGTCGTCAAATCTTCAAAGCAAAAACTACTGCGGCGAGATCAAGGTCATGGGTTGGATAATTGCTTTTATGTGGACGGAGTTGCTGAGAGGCATAAGCAATCACCTTTTCATCTTGCATTAAGACACACCCTAAGCCTTTGTAGGAAGCATCACTGTAAATCTGGAACCCATCCGTTCCGTTTGGTAAAGTCAGGATTGGTGCAGTCACCAGTTTGATTTTCAATTCTTGGAAGGCTGACTCCTGTTGATCGTTCCAGTCAAACGGTATATTTTTCTACGTTAACTGGGTCAATGGCATAGCAAGTTTTGAGAAATCTTTCACAAATCTTCTGTAGTAACCTGCAAGATCCATAATGGCTTCAATTTTCTAAGGGTCAACAGAGATACCGTCCTTGTTAATTACATGGCCCAAAAATGCTACATTGTCAAACCAGAATTCACATTTGGACAATTTTGCATACAACTTCTTTTCTCTCAAAATCTATAAAGCAGTTCGCAAATGGTTCTCATGATCTTCCCTGTTTTTGAAGTAAATCAAAATATCATCAATAAACACAACAACGAACTCATCCATATATGATTTAAACACCTTGTTCATAAGGTCCATGAAGGCAGCAAGTGCATTAGTCACCCCAAACGGCATTACCAAAAATTCATAGTGCCCATACCTAGTTCTGAATGCAGTCTTATCTAAATCTTTTGCCTTAACTTTCAATTGGCGGTACCTGGATTTGAGGTTAATTTCAGAAAATACTTGGGCTCCCTGGAGTTGGTCAAACATGTCATTTATTCGGGGTAATGGGTATTTGTTCTTCACTGTTACTTTATTCAATTCACGATAGTCTATACATAACTTCAAAGACCCATCCTTCTTCTTTACAAATAAGACTGGAGCACCCCAAGGTGATGTGCTTGGACAGATAAATTTCTTGTCTAAGAGTTCTTGGAGTTGAACTTTCAACTCTTTGAGTTTAGAAGTTGACATTCTATAGGGGGTCTTTGAAATAGGTTATGTTCCAGGTACTACATCAATTGTAAACTCAATTTCCCTATCAATTAAGTCCTCGTGTAGGTCATTAGGAAACACATCAGGAAAGTCACAAACCATAAGAATAGTTTCCACACTGGTACTATCCGAAGACACAATCAATACACAACACAAATAGCCCCGACAACCTTTTCTCAATAATTTCCTGGCCTTCACAAATGAAATCAAGTACGGTGGAGGGATTACCCCATTTCCAGTAAAAATAAATTTAGGCATACTAGGTTGTCTAAACACAACAGATTTACTTGCATAGTCATTGGTGGCACAGTATTTACTCAACCAGTCCATACCCAGAATACAATTAAAATGATCAATGCTCAAGAGCAACAAATTAACATACAATGTCATATCACCAATCATAATATCACATGCCGGATAAACATAAGCGCATATCATAGAACCCCCAGACGGTGTAGATACAGATAGTAAGTAGTTTATAGGTTCTAATGGTCTAGTTATTTTTCGAGAAAAAAGCATGTGACACAAATGAATGTGTGGAACCAGAATTAATTAGCACATAGGCATTCTGAGCATAGATAGAGATTATACTTGATACCACTGATTCAGCATTCTGTACATCCCCAAGCACTAATGCAAAAGCTTGGCCTTGTCGCAAAGTTTCTCCTCCCATATTGGCCCTCGCATTAGTTCTTGGTGCAGGAACAGACCCAGCTAAACTTACCGCAAGACGGATAGTCATGTCGAGTCTCATCAGGCAATCCCTAATCATGTGGCTCGTCTTGCCGTATCGAAAACAAGCACCAAATGCACGGTGACACATGTCCATATGTTTCCTTCCACATTCTGGACAAACTGGCATAGACCCGCTGCTTTGCTTGAGCCACTTGATGACCCAGTATGTTGCTTCTTTGAAAATGATCAGCCTTTCTTGAAATTGAATCTGGCCCTTTTTCCTCTCCATTCAGTTGTTGGAGTTGTAGCTTGTTTCTTGGCTGCTATTATGGCCTCTGTCATCAATGCCCTATCAAGCACTTCCACATAAGCAGTCAATTTCAAGACGCCTACTCGATCAAATACTTCCAGGTCTAGTCCACCGTCGAACTTTCATGCATTCTTATAATCGGTGTCCACCATGTGTGGGGCAAAACGAGCTAATTTAGTAAACTTGGCCTTAAATTCGGCCACTGACATCCTGCCTTGTTTGAGTTCTTGGAATTCTGACACTTTTCGATCTCTGAAGCATTGGGGAAAGTACTTGTTGTAGAATATCTCATTGAATTGAGCCCACGTCATGTCCCCGTTGTTACTTCGGATCAATAGCCACCATCTTCGGGCTTCATCCTTTAGGGTGTGGTTGGCCAAGAGCACTTTCTGAGTTGCTAAACAAGGGAACACTTCAAATAACTTTTCCATTTCTAGTAACTAGGTTTCTGCCTTCAATGGTTCAATGCCACCCAAGAAGGTCGGCAGTTTCATTTTCATAAATTTTTGAGTCAGATTGATGATGTCATTATTGTCCGGTTCAACTAGTACTGGCGAAGACGGAGGAGGTAAAGGTTGTTGTCTTAGTTGCTGTGTTATGGCTTCAGTCAAAGCCACAAGCATTTGTTCTATTCTGTTCATTTGGGCTTCAGAAGGTTCTGTATCATTTCCCCTTGCATTCTCCATGTTGCTATAGAGATACCAAGTAATAATAAACATAGAAATAATCTTATTCATTTCTTTCAATTTTATTTTTTATTTTTGTCCAGATCCCAATTTAGTTTTCACATTTATAACGATTACCACACACTCACACATGGTGATGAAATGTTCCTAATTCTTTCTAGGACATCCTAAGCTCTTATGGACTCGTGTGTGCGGTATAACTTGTGCTCTGATACCACTCTGTCACGACCCAAACCCGTCCCTATAGGTTTAGCGTCATAATCGGCCAGTAATCATTGGATTAACAAAGGCCTCTTGACAAAACAACATATAAAAAGGGGTTGCGGAAGCAAAACTAGAGAATATACAATGTCCATAGAGTTATGTTAACATATATGAGACACAAGCTTCAAAACAAACTTGTATATATATAGAACCTCATAATTACATTATGCATATGTTGCCCACTCATAAAAATGAAACCAAAAAGGGGACTTAGCCCAGTACAAATGTACAAAACAAAATCAACTGAAGTCTTGACATGGTCCTCTCAAAAGGAACCTCCTTGGCAGGCACGGTAGTTGGCTGACGAAACAGAATCTGAGGCCATCAACTCTGGGCCTAGTCATGTGCCTGCTCATCTACATACATAATATAAATAATGAGCTGGAGCCCGGTAAATAATAACGGAGTAAAGGATTTAAATGAATGATGTCCATAACAGGTACCGAAATCAGAGTTCATGCTTCGTTATACATGGTATATCCATTAGCATTAACTTGCTTGGTAGTTCCATTGGGAACCTCCGGTACCGGGAAACTTGTAACTTGCTTGAACCACGGTATTGTTACCCCTGGGTAAGGGCCATGAGACCACGGTATTATTACCCCTAGGCAAGGACCTTGCTTATAAAGGCACAATATTGTTACCCCAGGGCAAGGGCCTTGTGCTAAGGATGCCACGAATACATTTCAGAAACTTGGACAATCATTCCTTGCACAGAATATAACATTTCGTAAAATAGATCTTAATTCATATCATTCAGAAAATAATTAAAGTTAAACATAGCTTTACTAAGTTATTACTTACAGATGGCTCTACTAGTAGAACAGGAAAATCAAATAACTTGTGGCGCGTGACCTACACACATAGTAGAAACATATAATGAAACACACACTCGATTGATACTTAATTTCTTTCGTTTCCTTCTTAGTGTGCTTCTAAGTCTTAACCTCTTATTGAGTCTTAATCATGGCCTAGGAGTACCTAGGATGCAATGAGGATACTAATATGCACTTGAACACATTTGACAAAACTTGCAGAAAACAGGGGTCCCGTTCGAGCACAACTTTCCTCGCTCGAGTAGACATGCAAACATGTGAGAGGTTGCTCGAGCATAACTTCTCTAGCTCAAGCGGTTTGTAAACTTTGCAAAAGTACTGGTTATGTGAAATATCCGCTTGATGGCTGTTTGAATCTCGCTCGAGCATGAGACTCATGCTCTCGCTCGAGCACAACTCTTGCCGCTCGAGCAGTCTACAAAACATGCAAACTTCTGGGAGCATGCATTTCATGCTGGAGAGGACTTCAGGTCGCTCGAGCTTAAGTATAAGATCATAGAGTGGCCACTCGAGCGCAGATTTTGCTGCTCAAGCGGAAGTGCATAATCTGGAATTTTTAGATTGCACTCCCAAGCTCCAAACTTGAATTCAAAGCCATTAAACTCAACCTTTGGGCCCCAAAACTTGAGAAAACAAGTCTAAACTTGGAAAACATAAAGAATTGAAGATCATTTCATGAAATCAAGGCCCAAAAGCATATCAATTGACCAAAACCCAACATAAAGCTTCCAAAACATGATCAAGTGTTACAAATTGATGTAATATAAGATGAATTCTCAAAACGGGACCCTTGTAAGATGAGTACATGCAAGTTGAAATTCTTTGAGATCAACCTCCAAACTTCATGAATTACACATGCATGTGAAAATTGTTAGAAACATACTCAAAATGCTATGATATATATATATATATATATGCATTCATGGAATGATCCTCTTTTCTAATTCATTAGCTCATCTCTTGCATTATTTAGCTTAATTCTGAAGAATTCTTGTATTAGAGTCTTGATTACAAGGTTTGAGGACAAAATTCTTACCTAGAGTCTTAATTGCACAAGTGTAGAACTTCAACTCCCAATTTCTTGCAAATCTTCAACAATTCCTAGCTTTGAGTTCAATTTTTATTTTTATTTTTCTTTCTTCCACGTTTTTCTCTTGGAATAGGGTAATAGAAGAGTGCAAAAGTGAACTAAAGAGTTCACTTGGGCCTTATATAGGCTCAAATAAAGAACTTAATTAAGTTTGACTTAATTAAACAAATTTGTACTATTTTGCTCTAATTATTTCGTTCCGAACTGAATTTCAATTAAACCTACCATAAAATTCTAAAAATCTCAAATAACACATAAATCAAGTCAATTTTTGAATTGGATGTCGATAAGGCCTTCAATTCGCAAACCGAAACTGAAACATGAACAAATCTTTCTACGTTAAACAGATATAAACAGAAATAAGGCAACATATGATGAAAATTTTCACGTTAATTACCTATTAGGCATAATTAAGCATGTATTAACGTTAATCATGGGTCAGGGTTGTTACACAAGGTAACACCGGCTTTAACAGGCAGGAAACAGGGTTGAGGGCAGCACAGGTAGTCACCACTGTATTTAGGATTTTGGTATACAAAGTTCTAGAAAGGATCAGGAACCAACCGTATTACAGAGCGCTGGAGAAGATCCCTGGTGAGTTCATGGGAAGGAGCCTTGGGAAGCATTGTGCTTACCATAATGAGGATGGGTACTTGACTCAAGGATGTAGGGTTCTGAAGACACACTTGGAGGATCTGGTCAGTCAGGGTTGCCTGAGAGACCTAGTAGATGAGGCCCGAACAAGGGAAGAGCAAGCAAGGGTGCCCCAAGCACCGACAGCACCACCTCTACCACCGCCACCACAATAAACAGATGGACCTCGGGTGATCAATGTGATTAACTTGAAGGTCAATGAGAATGATGTACATCGGGAAACTCAGAGGGTAAGGCACCTGCAGCATGTGTATTAGGCCTAGCAAAAGAAGCCTAGGAAAAATAAGTACCAGGGCCCAATGGTTTCTTTTACTGAGGCAGACCTAGATTTGGTGCAGCATCCACACAACGATGCCCTGTTGATAACGCTAAAGATTGGGCAGTGCCAAGTGAGGTGCATACTAGTTAGTCATGGCAGTTCTTGTGACATCATGTATGTTAGGTGTTACAAGGAACTTGGCCTTCACCTAGATAATCTGGAGCAGTCCAACAACCCAATGGTTGCATTTAACAAAACGCCGACATGGTCTCTAGGAGCCACGAATTTAGAGGTGTAGGCAGGCATGAAAAAGGTAAGCACGGAGTTTACAGTAATTGATACCCCTTTCCCTTACAATATAATTTTGGAAAAACCATGGTTGCACGCAATGAGGGCTGTTTCCTCAACACTGCACCAGCTATTACGATTTTCAACTGAGCATGGAATTGAGGAGGTTAGAGAGGATCAGGTGCAGGAAAAAAATTACTCAATGGCAGCAATGAAGTCCACCTGCAACGTGCGAGGGACAAAAATAGTAGAAATTGAAGACGAGGACATGGAGGTCCTAGATGATGTTGGCAAAGAACTAGCTGGCAAGAGTGAGGAAGGTTTGAAGAAGGTTATGGTAAAAGAAGATGATGAAGAGTGCTTCTTCCTTCTCCACTCAGGCTTAGCCGAGGAAGAGGACAGGGTGTTGGAGGCTTTCTTGTGAGCAAACATAGAAGTGTTTGTCTAGACGCCATACGAGATGCCTGGCATTAACCTCGAGGTCACCTACTATAGGCTCAATGTGGACAGATCGACAAAACTTGTCATCCAACAAGCAAGAAGGTTGTGTGTAGACCGCCCGAACTCCGCTCCACGCGCAAGGGCGCGAATTGTGGTTCTTAGCTACTACAGTTTGGACTTATGTCACGGTTCTGAATCTAATCTCACAAAGTGCAATGTAAGACTGAAAAATCACCAAAGAGTCCAAATTCGGAAAATCATTTTGGAAAATCAATTTAATCAAAAAGCGCCAAACATGGACTGCTTTGCCAGATTTCAGAGTCGCCACCTAAATATTTTGTTTTTGGAAAATTTAGGAAACCCTAACTCGTGCCTAAGGCCACGTGTCCGTCATCACCAAAGTTACCTCGACTTGGAAATTTGGGTAAGAGAGGGGACGGTCATGCAATGAGCACCCCCACTCGCCCGATCAAATATCGGCCTTTACTAACATGATATGTTGTTTTTGAAAACACATGCGTTCTTATTCCGGTTATTAATCTAGAATTACTATGTGATGCGCACAGCATACAAGTATAGACTAAATCATTCGATTTAGAACAAAACATCTCATGTTTGTTTGTTTGAAAATGGTTTGGAGTTGCTACTCGTAAGTAGGCTAAGACGCGGATTTTGCCACTCTCAAGTGGGCTTAGAAAATATGGTGATTGGCCACTTCAAGTGGGCTTAAAGCTCACATTTCGATGAATTGTTCCAATTCAAGCAATCCAACCTTCATCCACAGGCATTCATGCAGTTTAAACACTTAAGCAGTTAGCCTCATGGCAAACATGCTATACATGGTAACATACACATCTCATACAGTATGCTAAAGCGTAAACACTCATAGTGTACTCCGAGCCAAAAAAGAAGCTAGTTAGAAAACGATGCACGCTCCTAGCTATGTCAAGAATGCCTAATGCAACACATGCAAAATGCAACTAAGATAGGCTCGGTTATTCTAAGATGTCATGCGAATGTAACTTGATAACACGTATTCAAATTGGAATTGAAATACAATGCAGTTTGTATGATGCTCCGAGCCCGGTGCATGCAAGACAGATGAATGCTGCACACATGTAAAGCATAAGTATGCTAATTGAAAAATGCCCTAAAACTAACCATCGAAAGTGGTTAAGTAAAAGGAAGAAAGAAATGGGGTTTGGAAAACATACATCACACACACGCACGCTTATTATAACAATTGTGCGCTCTCGACGGAGGGTCTGAATAATAAGTAACTAGCTAATCTAAGCTAATTAAACTAATTATTACAAAACAAAGCTAATTAACTAACAAGTTAACTAGTTATTACAAAATGAAGCTAATCAACTAACAAGCTAACTAACTAGTTATTACAGACACAAATGAATAGTTAAGTACATTAATTACTTAAGTACAAAAACTGACACATTAGCTAGCTTAAGCAAAGCAACTAAGTAAAGCAATTAGAAAGGGCCTCGAAGCGAGAAACGCATGCATGCTCGGTCACCTCATTCGGAAATCCATCGCGATGCCCCAACTTGCCTTTGTTTGCAATTGTTCTTAGAACACTGCACAAAGCTCCATATAGCTTTTGCTCCACCATGGGAACCTCCAGGAGCATTGCTGACCACTTGGTGGTGTTGCCAACCACCTGCCGACCACCTACCTTTGCTGCAGACCAGAAAAAGTGGTCGGCCAGCCATTTTTACTGGTCTGCCGACCAGAAAATGCTACAGTTCTCTAGTTTGCTGCAACAGAGAACAAGAAGGGGCACGGCAGTGTATTTGCAAGATACGTGTGCACAACCACCCTCCCTATCATTTCATGATCTCAAGGGACTGCGGTTCTCGACTCTCGGGCCACCAACCGAGCATGGCAATGCACAATGGCCGAGAAGCCAAGATTGCACCGTTTAATGTAAATGAATGCACAAATAATACATAAAGCCTTAACCTCTATCATGCATGATCAAAAGGGTCGGCGACCGAGAAATGAGGCATGTTTCATCACTTCAAGTATGAAACATCTCTCGTTTCTCGTGTTTGGACTAACACCCTATCCAAACACAATGCAATGCATGCACATGGAAATACAATGCAATGCAACATGAGCATGGAAAGTGTAATGTAAACAACATGAGCATGCAACCACATAATGCAATGCAACAAGCATGCAACAACATAATGCACTACAACAAGCATACCACATGCTATTCTATCAATGCTAGGATGGCATCCACAAAATTCCAAACACAATGCAAGGCATGCACACACTATGCAATGCATGCACATGCAAACAACATGGAATGTAACAACATGCAAAGAAACATGCTCAATGGACTTAAACTGAATATGGACAGACCTCAATCATACCCAAAACAGTGGCCAAAATGCATCAAAACTAAGGCACAAAAGGGCCAAGAACACATGCTCATGTGAGGGCCCATCAACTAAGCATAACAACATAACTCTCAAACATGATCAAGGAGTGACAAACATGGAAGTGTGACAACACTAAATGCACTGAAATCATGTATAAAATGGAGCCAAACCACTCACACAACACAAGTATGGCATGCAAGAGTCCTTAAGCATGAAAGCTAGTGAGGTGGACTACACAAGAGGCATGCAATGCATGGCATAGATGGATGAACCAGCCACAAACAAAGCTCAATTAGTTCAAAACAAAGACCAAAACATGCTAAGAGGGGAGCTCAAAGGTCTAGGCATGCATGCATACAAGCTAGGCCACAAACAAGGCAATAATGGTCCAACCCTTAAAGGCACTCAAAGGGTGAAAGAAGTGGGAGTATGGCAGTGCTATATGCTCTGAAATAACATGGTAAATGATGCCAAATCATGTACATGTCACAAATGAAGCATGCTAGGAGGCTCAAAGCTTGAAACTAGCATAGGCACTTACACTATAGCTATGCAATACATGAAGCATATGGCCAAGGCAACCCAAAAGAGTCCTAGAGCATGTCAAACCAAGGCTAAAACATATATGGAGTAAAGCCAAAACAAGCTAGCATGAAGGGCACGAGGCATGGAATATGTAAGTCCAATAGGGAGGATTACACTACACCTACCAAAACCAAGCATGGGATGACTTTACCAACAAAAATTAGAGTTATATCATGGAAAAATAGGACCAAATACACACTGAAATGGTGGCCCCAAAAGCTAGGCAAGATGGCATGCATAATGGCTCATACTTAAGGCATAAAGCACAAACCCTCCAATGCATTGAATGAATGAAAGATGTGAGTGTATGGCCACACTACACACACTGAAATCACATACCAAATGATGCTAAATCACACAAATAGCCCAAGCAATGCATGCTAGTGGCTTGGAAACTCAAAGCTAGTGAGCTAGAATGCACTATGGCTATACAAAGCAAGGCATGCATGACCAAAACAACATAAATCAAAGCTTAAGCACGGTAAAATATGAACAAAAGCTTGTTGGAGTTGAGCCAAAATCATGCTAGAATGATAGTCAAAAGTATGATGCATGTTAGGCTAGCATGTAGGATTGCACAACAAGTGTGTGAAGCATGCAAGAGGCTATCAAAGCAAGCCAAAACAGAGTTGAGGCATGCTAAAATAACACCAAAAACTTGTTGAGATGGGACAAAAACATTCTAGAAAGATGAGCTATCAACACATGCATGTAAGGCTAGTTTGCAAAATTTACAGTACAAGTGTATAGAGCACGCAAGGGGTGACTCAACCAAGCTAAAATAGAGGTATGCCATGTCAAAATAATACCAAAAACAAGTTGAGAACAAGCCAAAACATGCTAGGAAACCATGCTCAAACATGAGGCCAATAAGGCAAGCATCCAAGATACAAGGAGAGGGGATGACCCCCCTCCTATTTGGGACCTCAAAACACACTTTCCACCACTGAAATTCCTTTAAGTTTTAGTGGTGAGAAGGCCAAAAGGAGGTGGTCCCAATAGCTTAAAAGGAAAGCACAAAAACAAGGCCAAACAAGGCACAAGAGGGGGTAGACCACCCCCAACACCAACAAGGCCTTAAACAAACATTTAGAACACTTGAAATCATAACTTTTTGTAGTTAAAAGTTAGGCCTAAATCAGCATGAAAATAGGGCCAAAAACTTAAGCGAAAACCAAGGTTTAAGGGGTTAGAAACTCACCCTTATAGAACAACTTCAAGGAAGCAACTCCAGCAGCCTTTTTGGATCAAAAGCAGTCCAAAAACTCCAAAATCAGCTTCAAGGTGCCTCAGCAACAAGAGTATGGTGTTTCACTATGTGTTTTTGTGCAAAAGTGTGATGAATAAGACTTTCAAGCACATATATGAAGAGGAAGAGCAATATAAAGATAAATGGTATATGTATAGCTCAAGCAACTTTTTTTGAACCTGGAGAAGGGAGAGAGGGCCTCCCTTATATAGAAAACCAAGGTTCAAGCTTGTTGAACAAGTTTGGAGCTCCAAGCAATCCCTCCATACACGTGTATGGAGGATGCTTTCTGTGCCCAACAGCTGGCACAGCTGGCAAGAAAATATCTTTAGAAAGATGCAGGAAAGCTGCCGACCAGTTAAAGTGGTCGGCCAGCTACTTGCACTAGTCAGTCGACCACTTTTTTTGGTCTGCAAGAAGAGAAAGTGGTCGGCAATGGGGGAAATAGGGTCTGCACAGAGAGGGGAAGGTAGTGGCATGGCTGTAGACCACTTTTTCCAGCTGCAGACCACTTGAAGACCACCTAAGTGGTCGGTAGGATACTTTTTTGGTCGGCAGGCCATTTTTCTGGTCGGCAAGCAAAAATCTGCTTTCCAGGTCCAACTTCAAATAGGCATATCTCCTTCATCTGGACTCCTTTTTCAGGTCATTATTGTGTCCAAATTGAAGCCCTGGAAGTAAGCTTTCCAATGGAGGAAGCCTTGCATCAAAATTCCAACTGTACAAAACGTTATGCCTGTTTTGGTGAAGCCGCACAGTTTCGATCCTACTCGGATTTATGCCGAACTTCTCCTCAACTAGTTTTCTTCTCTCCTCTCTCATTTTCTTCAACTCCAAATCCCTAAACAAGGTGTTTTGAAAGATTTTTCAAAGATTTCATCTCTCTTTCATTCATTTCCACTTTATCCTCGCTCGGTTTACCGAAAAGCACAACATTTAACAAAATGCGAGCGTCGAAACATCGTAGAAACTTTATTTCAAAAATATTTTGTAAGAAAGGGTTTTAAGGTCTAAAAACCATTCAAAATAGCTTTGGTCCAAAATGAGGTGTAAGGTTGGGATTTGACTCTTGTTGCCAAAGAAACCGAACCTTTGCACTGCACAGCTTTCAACACCAAGTAAACCATCAGTAGTGCCCAAGTCTTAAGGGCGGTCAAAAATGGGGTGTCTACAATTGCCCCTCTTTGACAGAGCTCAAAAGTCATGAAATGATGTGAGTGAATGTCAAAGCCCAGAGACGACCCATTGTTGACAAGGCCGAAGACTTGGACAAACAAACAAAATACAGATAAATAGATGGTTGCACCCGCAGGCTGCCTACGTATCCCTTTGCAAGGAATCAAACCAGCATAGTTCAGGGGCATAATGCAAAATGATATGCAAAGTACCGAACATAACTTGTGATCATGCAAAGAAGGCTATAATGAAGCAAATATGCAAAATAAATGGAACATTTTAAGCAAATGCTATGCAAAGAAACGCTATAGCGAATTCGTACATAAGCAAGTAAGAAAACATGCCGCACATGGGAATTATGAACCGAACTACATTTCATGCAGAAAGGATGTAAGAAAATTATGCAAACTTCACCGCGCCTTATGCAGGAAAGGCCAAAAGCGACTATCGGGAACGCCCAAGGTCTCAAATGAAACACCTCCCAGCGCATCAAACACAACAGGGGAAGGACTGTGCAAGAAAGCGCAGTCATCCAAACGCGTGTCAAACACGAGAGGAGAAAGATATCAAAACGCGCGCCAAACGCGAGAGGGGAAAGGTATCCAAACGCGCGCCAAACGCGAGAGGAGAAAGGTATCCAAACGAGCGCCAAACGCGAGAGGAGAAAGGTATCCAAATGCGAGAGGGGAAAGGTATCCAAATGTGCGCCAAACGCGAGAGGAGAAAGGTATCCAAACGCGCGCCAAACGCGAGAGGAGAAAGGTAACAGTCAAACTGAACTGGAACTTCTCTTGAATGAACCGTACATACAATATCGTCCTTGCATAAAAGAGAGATTTTGACAAGTACAATATAATGGGAACACATGATCAACACTATATCAAGATATGATATCAACACAAGATAAACGTATGCATATATGATGCCGATGGAAATATGCATAGCAATGCAAGTGAAAAGTGCATAACAATGCAAGTAAAAAATGCATAGCAATGTAGGTGGAACACGCGTGTTAACGCAAGTGGAGAGATGCATAACAATGCCACCGGAACGTGTATAACAATGCAAGTGGAACGTGCATAACAATGTAGGAAAAATGTACATGACAACGCAAGTGAAGAGTGCATGACAATGCAAGTGAAGTGTGCATAACAATGCAACTGAAAGGGTGCATAACAATGCAGGCGATGTGATAATCGGCCTTCTTTTTCTCTTTGTTCTTTCTTTCCTTCGCTTCACTCTATTTTATTCTGGTTGAATTGAAGTGTCAGGAAAGGGTTTCCAAATTATTTTTCTTTCGGTGTTGAATTTTTGTTTGTCTCGGAGGGTGCACGGGTGAGTTCGGGGTGCCGGGGTTGAAGTTGAAACTTTGGGCTGCTGGGCCAGGACCGCACGTGCGGGGCCCTAGGCCGCACATGCGGAATTGTACCGCACGAGCGGTGGGAGGGGCCGCACGAGCGGCCAAGTTTGACACCTAGAAATTTTGATTCTGTCTAGAGCGCACGAGCGGAGAAAATGGGCCACACGAGTGGCCAAATGGGCAGTCTGAGCTCTGTTTTTGTATAATGTTTTGGTCCGAATTTATATCATCTCTAACTCATTTTCCTCTCATCCAAAACCTAATTTCTCTCCTCCTTCTCTCTAGAAAACACCTCAATCACTCAAAACTCTTTGATTCCTATGATTCTTGGAGCAAGATCATCAACATTTTCCCTCAAATCTTGAAGATCCAAGGCTAGGGCTTCACTTGGTGGGTAGAAATCAAAGCTCGCTCATCCATCTAAGCTAGGGTTTCTCTTCTTCATCTTCTCAAAGGCTTTGAGGTAGGGATTTCTTGAGTTATATATACTAGTTTTGCTAGATGATGTTGATTAAAAAGTGTTTTTAAAGTTTTGTGTAAATTTTAGGTTTTTGGATTCAAAATGTAGAGAGTTTTGGAATGTGGGTTTGTTTGTCTATCTTTTTACCTCTTCTTGAGGGTTTCCCTCTATTAAACTCAAGAGCAAATGGTTTTGGTGGAGTTTTCTTGGGAAAATGATGAAGGTGTATTTTTTATTGAAAACCCTAGAAATTGGGGATTTTTGAAATAAAGAAGTGTCTTTGAAATTATTCACTTTTCTCGTGTTATGAGGATGTATGGGAGTGAGTTTCATCAAATGTTTAGCAAAAATTAATGTACTTCATTTATGAGATATGAGATGTTAGCTTAACATTTTTGCCAACACTTAAAACTTGTAACGTTGTAAGATGGTAAGTTGTTGAGTACCATAGATAAATGTGAAAATGCTTAATCATAATATAATGGGAAATGAAATGAAGGATAGCATGCTTGATGTATGGAATGTTTGAACCATGATGAAACATCGTTGAGGAATTGTTGTGGTGTGTCGAAGGCACATGATTGTTTGAGAAATGGGTATCTTGTGAAAGAACATGGTAAGGAGGAAATGAAAATGCGATGTTGAATATTGTTGTAGACATGTTTTTGAATATGAAAGAAATGCTATGAATTAGTAGTTATTGCATCATATTCTCAATTGTTTTATTGTCATTATTGCATATCTTGACATGAGTTGGACAGGCATTTATTTTGAGAAAGATCATTGTAATGAGAACCAATGGAAATGTGTATGGGGTAAATACGTTGGTAAGTCTGGATAGGGGGTGTAGATGAATTTGATAAGTTGGTCTGAGTGTCCAGGGTGAAAGACCCGAAAGCCGTGCGGATAGGTGTCGAGCCTTCCGGTTAGCACCAGTAAAAATGACAGTTTGGTAGTGCTCGTAGAGACTACTTGCAGACACCAGCCTAGGAATTACCAATGTCGTATTTACCGCCCTGTTGATTTAAATATTGGAAGTTTGGAATTGATGAGATTGCTAAATATCATCGAGAGCATGGAGAATTTAAATTGTGCATTGAATATCACTGAGAACATGATGATTTTGAAATAGTGCATCAAAATAAAGTTTTCCTTCATTGTTGGCACTTGCATGGCATTACATATGCATTTTTAACATTGATGGAATTGGCATAAATGTATATACTTTGTGAGGAATCTCTACTAGGCTTTATGCTCACCCCTATGGGATTTGGTGCAGGTAAGAAAGGTGGTGATCCTGCCGAGTTGATGGCGTGGATGTGATTATGAGGAGTATTTTTCTCTTATATTTTTGTGTAAATTTTTGTAAAGCCAAGGGCTGATGTGTATGGGTCCGAGAGACCATTTTGTGTAACCGGGCGATTGCCTTGGAACTTGTAAGCCCTTGGGACTCTTATTTCCTTTGATTTGATGATTTACATGCTATAGACTCATGTACTAGTTTATCAATGAATGTATGGCTACACGTGAGATTATTTTTTTGTAAAACAATTGATCTTATGTAAAGGGTTATGGTTAATATCCTATTTTGGAAGTGAGTTGATGTAATAGTTATGTGGGTAGTTCATGTCAAATTATTTCAGGGCGTTACAGGCGAAATGTGCGTGACAACGCAAGTGAAGAGTGCATGACAATGCAGGTGGAGTGTGCATAACAATGCAACTGAAAGGGTGCATAAAAATGCAGGCGAAACATGCGTAACAATGCAAGTGAAGAGTGCATGACAATGTAGGTGGAGTGTGCATAACAATGCAACTGAAAGGGTGCATAACAATGTAGGCGAAATGTGCGTTACAATGCAAGTGAAGAGTGCATGACAATGTAGGTGGAGTGTGCATAACAATGCAACTGAAAGGGTGCATAACAATGTAGGCGAAACGTGCATGACAACGCAAGTAAAGAGTGCATGACAATGCAAGTGGAGTGTGCATAACAATGCAACTGAAAGGGTGCATAACAATGCAGGTGAAACGTGCGTGACAACGCAAGTGAAGAGTGCATGACAATGTAGGTGGAGTGTGCATAACAATGCAACTGAAGGGGTGCATAACAATGTAGGTGAAACGTGCGTGGCAACACAAGTGAAGGGTACATAACAATGCAGGTGGAGTGGTGCATAATAATGCAGATAATGTGTGCATACATATTCTATGCACAATAATCGATGCATATTCGATGCAATATGCTCAGTGAAGAAATGCGCGTCTTGGCAAGACCGATTTAGTTGTGACCTCCGATTTACCTCTCGGAGGGGTTACAATATATTTCAAAAGGATACACCTCGTGCATGCCAACTGACGATGAGCTACACATCGAAGACATGAGTTGAAACTTCCGCAGAAACATTTTGAGCTGAAAAGTGGGTTCTTCTTGCACTTTCTTGATTATACTTCGAAACCGTAGTTACTACCTTTCCTTCCTGGCCATGTTCACAACTTTCCCTATCCTCCAACGGGGTAACAGACTAGGTTAGTTCAGTATCCAGAATTGAGGCGCATACCCGGTACCTCAACCTATGGGGCTTCCATACAGATTTCAAGCCGATGATACACCCCTAGGTATTTAAACGAGACTTTAGTCTCGGAAATCCCGAACCTTTGCGTTCTAGGCAACAGCCATTCAAACTCTAGTTTCCACCATCGTGGTTGGTCTCCTAGGAACTCATTGCAAACACAGCCGGGATGCCTCTGGCCGAAAAAGGTACTTAAGAAGAGCATTTCTGATCGCCATTCTGGCTTGAAGCAAATTTGATCTTGAGCTTGAGGTAGAGGAACACTCATACTTTGGAGCATTGACCAGACCTAAAGAGGTACATCTATAATACAATCTTGGAATTTTCTGAAGTTGAAACACACTCAGATGCTTCGAATTTTCCCTCTTTTCTTTTGCTTTGCAGTCCGGAACTAATATAGCTTCAGATTGGTCCTGGTTTTACTGTTCTCACATGACCTGGGTTGAACCCTGCAGTTTTATGAAAGAACAAATCCTGTTTTGCACATATGTGGAGAATGGCACAGCACTCTGAGCACAAAACGATTCATTTTGAAATTAAGAAATGAATTCTTAACCGGGTATTGAGCCTACGACTGACAACAGCAAAAACGACTCAACAAAGGAAAAACAAAGGTAAACAACCTAAACACATCTATTGACACTCAAAATGACTCAAGACAAGAATCAAAACAAACCAAACAACACACATACAACACTCAGATGTGTTCCAATGGCGAGAGACCTCTCAGTTCACGAGGAGCCAGTTTCTTCGGGTATTATTTCCCACCCTTTCTTATTTGTGATTCTCACATCACTCTGGCACTCAATCTCTTGTTTTCTGAAAAAGCCCTTTTCTCACTTTTTCTCTCAGCGCGCATCTCTCTATTCTTCAATCTCTCTTCTTTTTTATCCCTCCCCTGGGTGGTTGATGGATAAACAGGAAGTTGTGGGCCCTTGCCCCTAGTATTCAACTAGATTCTCCTTCTTTCAACATCAGTTGACAAGGCGCTCAGCCAGTTTGGATGTGATCAGATCTGTCCAGATGCGGGAGTGGAATATCTTGATCCATTCCAATTCGTGCTTCACACTTGGCTTGATACCTCGCTGCTCGGAGGATGAGAAAGCTTTCGGCCCTTTGTTTGTTAGCTTCAGTTGTGCCCTTTCTGGCGAACAAGGTGCCCTTTCCGGCAAGTACGGTGCCTTTTCTGGCAAGTATGTTAACAATGGGGAAACGACAGAACACCTGAATCAACTGTGCCTCTAGTTCATCATTTTGACCATTTTTTGTTTTGGCTCTCTACTAAAACGATTTTGACCAACACAAAAGTTAGATTAACATGCTTGTTCGATTTTCTGATTTGAAATCATGCAAGTCAGGTTATGAGCACTGAAAATTTTCTTTTTTTTTGGTCCAAGATATGGTCCAGTTTTGGAAAAAAATGGACTAATTTTGAGAAAATTAGTCAACTTCATTAAGAATTCTCAAAACTGTTTTTTGCAAATGGCCACTGCTCGACCAACACAGAATCTACTCTTGAGATGCACAACCTTAGATCCAAAACAATGCAAAATTAGCCTCATCTAAATGGCACTGCACGGGAATGGAAAGTTGCCCCTTGTTTGAATGGCAACTCACGGCAACAGAAAGTTGCCCCTTGCCTGAATAGCGCCGCAGCATACTGTAATCAGTCCTCAAAGTGACGATCACAACTGAACTCTCGGACGATCAAAACCATTACATGGACACAGTCGATTTGGAAGTGTTTATGGCTGGACTTCAGAATGAAGTTACCTACGTATCCCAAAGATGGGAATCAAGCCTGACGTAGTTCTGGGTTAAGGTGCACTCGGGTATTAACCTCTCCTTTTGCACTCTAACTTTTGCCAAGGCCGCCCTTCTGGGTTTTCAACCTTGCGAGCTATGTTTTTCTTTTCTTTTCATTTCTTTTTTCATCTTTTCTTCATTCTTTCCATTTTTTCTTTTTTTGTTTTTTTTCTTCATTTTCTTGCTCTAACTTTTGCCTGGGTCGCCCTTCCGAGTTTTCGGCCCAGCGAGCCTCTCAAGGGTAAAAGTTGTAACATGTCCATGTTTGAATGGTTTGAGATCTCGAAGCCATCTGAATCTAGGAGAATGGCTGCTGTTCGCTGATAATGTACGAGTCCATCCAACGGGGGCTGAATTTGCCCCTAGTGTTGTAGATAAGGGCTAGATTGTCCTTCAGCAATACTTTCTTCTTTCCTCCCTTTCGGGATTTGGCATTCTTGCCGATCTTCATTAGCTTGAGCAATGTCCCAATTTTTGACCCTTCGAGCACATTTGACATTTTTGCCCCTAGTTCAAGGGCTACTTCTGATCGAGCTTTGCAAGCTTCCTTTTGATCATATCTGATCTTCTTGATCTGACTTTCTTGCCGCTGGTTCTGGGCTGCTTCAAATCTGGCCATACAAGCCTCACATTGTGGTTGACTGTTGAACATTCTAAATTAAGGTTCAAGGTTTGAAAGCAAGGGGTCGAGTCTTGAGGCTGAGAGTGATCTTATGCTGCACAATCTCAAGAGTGATTCCACACAGGTCTTCGCAGGACGGTGCAAAATATTTTTTTGAAATCTTTTAAGAAAACGACTAGTCGCTCATGCTGAAGACAATGTAGAACCAATCTGGATCAAGCCAGGATCCTTCTCAGTACTCACATTAACAAGCATGATCTCATTCATTAAAGTCTTAACATGCCTCTCTTTCTCTCAATTGATCAAATTTTTGCAAATCCAGAGGAATTCCTCCCTCTTTGTTTTCATTACAATGTTCAAATAGTTTTGAAAAACTTAGGTCAATGCAATGACTTCAAAGCACAGAAAAAGACACAGTTCTTAGTGAAACACTGCCATCTTATTTAGAACTTCTAGCACAACTGGCACGAAGGCAAGAACAGACTCAAAAGAGAGCAAAAAAACAAACACAAAACAAGCAAGTGATGTCCGAGGTAACACCCCCGAAATCACCCGACTCCGACACAACAAGACAGACTTGATACAACAAGAGTGACTCGACTGACTCAGTACAAAGGGACTGACTCAATACAAAACAACAAGACTGACCCAATACCCAAGTCAAAAAGTACAAAAACTAGTATTTGCACAATGCTCAAAACAGTGCAGGCCATCCATCACATCTGGAGCAAACTGGGTGCCATCCGCAGGTGGTTCATTCCCCGATCACATCACATTATCCCCCAAGCTCATCAATCCAGTACCGATAGACTTTGCAGGACTTGGTGTGACAATGACCTCGTTATCAATCAAATCTTGTACTTCGTGGCGAAGACGAAAGCATTTATCAATGCCATGACCGGTTTGTTGATGGAAGGCACAGTACTGGGCAGCATCATGCTTAGCTCCCCCGCAGCCACTGTGTCGAAGTACCGATGGAAGAATGAGAAGGTCTCCCGAGTCCTCCTCAGGCATCTGTCATCGTACCGATAAGAGTATGACACAACAGGGGGCATCTCCACCTCCGGCTCTGGAGCGAGGGTCGGGAAATATGCATATACCCAAGGCTGCAAGGAAAAGGCAACAGTAAGTATACAGAGTATAGATACAGAGAATGCAGAATGCAGAAAGCAGAATATGTAGTACAGTGTATAGAGAGTACATATGCAGAGAATGCAAAATGCATAATGCAGAAAGCAGAATGTGTAGTACAGTGTACAGAAAGTACAGATGTAGAGAATACAGAATGTGCGATGCAGAAAGTGCAGATATAGATGTAAAGAATGCAGTATGCAGTGTACAGAAAGTGCAAAGCAGAAAGAACAGAAATGGAAGGTAAAAAGTGTAAAACAGTGATGTAAAACATACCTCCCAAGCTCTCCAATAGCCTCCGACCCTGTCTCCCCTCCTACAAGATGTCGAGCTCATATAGCCATATAGTGTGGTGAGGCCAGCTCCTCCCCAGTCATAGAGCTGGACCTGAGGTAAGTCCACCAAAGCGCTCAGGAGATACATCCCTACAGTGTTCCACCTATTCGCAAACAAGGTGGTACCGAAGAGGAACATCAAAAAGCTCGGGCGTAGTGCTCAGTCTCCTCTGGGGTCTCTGGCTCTCTCCCCCGGAAGTTCTCGGTGAACCAGCTATATCGGACCATGGTTGGTCTAAAGAGAGGTGGGCGTGCTCCCAGCAAGTACAACCAAGTGACCTCCCACTCGCCCATGTCCATATCGTAAGGGATCAAATTACCCCTTACTCTTACACCCATGAGCATGGAGAAGTCGTAGGGAGTCATTGTCATCTCCCCGGCGGTAGAGAAGTGGAAGGAGTTAGTGATATCCCACCACTGCTCCACTAATACGCCAAAAAGTGGTTGACTCACGATATAACGCGATAGCCCAGTGTAGAATAAGTCGAAGCCAGCCTCGTTGATGATGTGGCGCATGCCAGCAAGGAGCTCCATATACCAGTCTCTCGCTGATGTGGCTCTATAGTCCCTAATAGAGTGAGAGTCCTCCTGTGGTCAAAACAATGATATACAGTGATATCAGAACAGGCAGACGAAAGGCAGAGTAAGAAATACAGTGCAAGAGTGTGATTAAGGCAAGAAATGCAACAGGAGGCAAGAAATGTAGTGTAACTATGCAGTTGAAGCAAGGGATACAGTTAAACCAAGAAATGCAATGTAAAGGGAAGAAATCATGAGAATACAGTGTATACCTCGGTGGCACCGTGGGACAAATGAGAGTCCGGCTCTAACAGCAAGAGATCCATTCGTGCACGTCGCGTGAACTCTCTGAAGTGCCTAATACCCTCGGGTGGTAGCACATGTGTCCGAGGATGGTACAGAACCCAAGAGAAACTCGAGGGGAACGAGCCTCAAGTGGTGAAACTCCAAGAAAAAGCACCGAAATTGAATTTCAATCGGTTCAAAATGAAGGAAATAAAGAGGGTTTAGCGAATAAACTTCATGTGGGGGTTGGAAAACATGTAGAAAGTGCAAATCTAGAGAGAAGGAGTGCTTAGAGAGAGAGGGGAAAGAATTTCAGGCATGGGGTAATGAGGATATGAAGCCCCAAGCCCTATACTTAAAGAACGGTGCGCAAAAGACCAAAAAACCCTTAATCTGTCACGGGTGGCTGGCAGGCCACTTTTGTGGCCGGGAAGGCTTCTTCGAGGTTGGCAGGTGGCCGGCAACCCTCTCCAGTGGCCAACAGGTGTCCCATGGCCTCCCTCTAAGTCCTGATGTTGTTTTGTGTCTTTGTTTCCCAAGAATTGCAAGGAAAGTTCATTGTTGGGTTCAAATTGTCTCCACAGATGCTCAAAACTGTGTTTTCGGTATGTAATGTTCGTCACTTGTCAACATGAACGGGGTGTATCCTTTAAACATATTGTGACTCTTCCGAGAGGTAAATCGGAAGTTCTTACTGAATTTGTTTTTGTCAAATTATGCTTTTGTACCTTGCGTAGAACATGCATTTCATATTGTTGCATAGAATATGCATTTTACATATACACTGCGTGTGTGTCTTGCATAAGTTATGATTCACGCATAGAATATGCTTTCATTCTGATTTCATGCATAGAAAATGCTCTCGTCTTATGCATAGAACATGCCTTGCACTATCATATCTTGGTTGTTTATCTTGCATAGAACATGCATTCTTATTGTATCGTACTTGTTAAGTTTCTTTCTTAGAAATACACAATATTGTATGTATGGTTCATTTGAAGAAATGCGTGATATTGTATGTACAGTTCATTTAGAGGATTTCCAGATAAAGTCATTTGTGTCTTGGTAAGAGAACCCAATCCTTCAACTCGTGCATCTATCGCACACCCCTCCCTTTTACCTCTGGACGTACGAAGTACACACCCGAGTGGTTGTTTCTCAGGATGCGTGAAATGCGGACCTGGGTGGGTTTTACCTCGGGACGTACAAAGTACGCGCTCGAGTGGTTGTTTCTCAGGATGCGTGAAACGTTGCCCTGGGCAGGTTTTACCTCAGGATGTACAAAGTACGCGCCCGAGTGGATGTTTCTCAAGACACGCGAAACGCGACGCTGGGCGTGTTTTATCTTGGACGTACGAAGTACGTGCCCAAGTCATTTTTCCTCAAGACGTGCGAGGCACGAGCCCGAGCGGTTCTTGTGTTGTATCTCAGGACGCGTGAAGCGTGGCCCCAAACGTTCTTCCTTGTTTCTCAAGATGTATGAAATGCAATCTTGAGTGGTTATCAGTTTCTCAGGACGTGTGAAGCACGTCCCCGAGCAGTTTTTCTCATTTTCTCAGGGTGCGTGAAACTCAACCCTGAGGGGTGTTTTCTTTCCTCGTCTCTTGCTTTTGCGTGGTTAGAGTGTGGTTTTATCTTCTTTAAGCTTGAAGTTGTTCATTCATGTGTTGTTATCTTGCTTATTGTATTCATTCTTGCTTATTGCATCATCTCGCATGATCATAAGTTTTCAAAATAGCCGGCTTCGTGTAGTGTGTTAGTCCAACATTCAAACAACTCAACATGCATATCATTTGTATTGCCCTAGAACTACGCTGGTTTGATTCCTTGCAAAGAGATACGTAGGTAGCCTACGGGCACAACCATTTATTTTCTATCTTGTTTGCTTGTCTAAGTCTTTCAGCCTTGTCAAAATAGGTCGTCTCTAGGCTTTGACATTCACTCACGTCATTTCATGACTTCCGAATTCTGTCAAAGAGGGGCAATTGTAGACACCCCATTTTTGAACGTCTTCAAGACTTGGACATCATCGCTTGTGCACTCAATGATTGTGACGATATGTGCTCATTTTAGTGCTTGAAGTCCTCGGCGGAATGCCCTATCTTTGAGCCTTCAAACCCTATCCATTATGTGCCCTGTTTTGGACCAAAACCTTCAAGCCTAAAACCCCTGGTGGCCAGCCGGCCACAATTTGAGGCTACCGGCCACCAATTGTGCCCTGCCGACCACCCTTGTGCCCTGTCGGCCAATGGTGTGGCCTGCTTGCCGCCAGTGTCTTTTTGCAGATATTTTGGTGACAGTTGTTCCAGCTGTTACCACAATTAGCTTCATCTCCCTACACGTGTAGGGAGGGATTTCTCTCAACCAAATGTATGTTTTTCTACATATATGGGGTTTCCTCCCCTATGTTTGAGGGTTAGAAAATTTGGAACAAAATCTCTCTCTCTCTCTCTCTCTCTCTCTCTCTCTCTCTTGCAAATTTGTGCACATTAGTTTAGATATATTACACTTTGCCTATACCTCCTTAACCAAAGTTGATCATCTTTGAGCTGTGGTTCCTTGAAGCCTTCTTGGAGCTTTTGAAGGTGGTTTTGGCTTGAATAATTGTCTAAAGTTGATCTTTGCTTCAAGAGGTATAACACTTGTCTTTTAAACTTGCTTCGTATACTTATTTTTCTATCTCTTCCCATTGTTTTTGGGCTATTTTTGAGCCATAAAAAACTCTTTTTTTGTGGGCTGAAATTGGTGTTTTAGGCCATTTAAGGTTATGGGGGTGGTTCACCCTTCTTTATTCCTTGCTTGTAAGGCTTTTTCACCTTTGTTTGCTACCTTCAAACTATATTTTTTGGGCTTTTGAACACTGAATTTCAGAGTATTTTCAGTGATAAAAATCAGATTTTGAAGTCCAAAATAAAAAAGGGTTAGCCTCTCCTCCTTGTGTCTTGTTTGCTAACCTAATTAGCTCTATATGTTAGCATCTTTTTCTAGCCTTTTGTAGCTTAATTCCAGCATGTTTTAGGCTCCATTTTGGACTGTTTTAACTCTATTTTTGGCTGGTTGTTGCATTTGAGTCTTATTTTGCATGCTTCTAGTGTAAGTGTCCTCGCAAGCTTGGTCTTTTAGGCCTTTAGACACCATTTGAAAAAGAATCTAGATTTTTTAAAATATAATTTAGTATGTCAATTGGTGTATTTTCCTTTCCTCATATTTGTGTGAATTCTTTTAAAACTTTTAATTTGGAAAATAAATCTAAACCTTCAATTTTATAAAAATCATCAAAACTTTCAAATTGAGGACAATATCTTTTTCAAACTACCATCTATTGATTTTAATTTTTTTAAATTAAATAAAAAAAATAAAAGGATAACTAAATCTTGCACAAATAAAAAACTTGGGATTTACAAAAGAAGCATTAAAAATATGAATTTTATAAACGATTTACCCTAAAGACACTGGTTAAGAAGTTTGAAATGGTTATGCATTATTTATAAAAGCGTGTCAAATAAAATGCCCTACCATTTTAAATTTTCTTAACCAACTATTTTAGAATACTCATTAACAAGACTCAACAAATATATAATTATTATATGGGCATTGCACAAAATGGGGACTTCCCAAGCCATTTACCCAATGAACAACGAACAAGCAACCAAGAATTTATATGGTCAATGAATTTTGTAATCCAATGAATTTTGAAACGTGTATTTAGAATTTAGAAAAGTATACTATTCTAAATAACGACCTAATGAGGAGGGAAACAAGGACTTTATACCAGATTAAATAGTAAGATGGAGAGAAAATAATGTTTGCACACTTGCTAAAATGAGAGAAAGGAAAACAAAAACTTTCAATCATGTTAAGTGTATTATAAGAAAGGATTCGAAAGAGTTAGTGAAAGATGAGGAGATGAAAAGTTGAAAAACTTATTTTGAGTAATTGTACTGATTTTCAAAAATTACGCAGCTGGCAGACTCATGTTCTGCGGCCACCAACTGTGAGTGTGATATCTACTGTGGAAATTCTCCCACATTGAGTAAGCATTAACCAGTCTGCATCAGAGGCCAAGCTATAATACCCACATTTATTGTAAGCTTCTTTAGCTTTGTCTCTGTTTTCTTTGAATTTTACAATTTTATAAATGTGTTGTCATATTGTGTGTTTTAGAACAATTCTGGTGATGGGTTTCTGCATTTTTTTTTTCTTTTTCTCTTTTTTTTTGTTGTTGTAATTGGTTGTTAGTTTGTTACAAAGCAGTGGTGTAATGACCCTCACACTATCCTAACCATACTTGCATGCATATATATATGATTTTGTCCTGTTAAGCTTGTGTTTCAATCTTGTCTTTGTTTTGCTTAAGTGTTACAGCATGCTTGTACCTTGCTTGGTGTGAGTTTAGCCGAAGTCATCCTGAGCCTAGGTCACCTTTGAACCTCTTACATCTAAGACCATCTTGGAATTTACTTTGGTTGACTTTCACCTTCACCCTGGCATGTTGGCCGAGATGTCACTATCTAGGCCGAGGTGTTAATCGCTAAGGCCGAGATGTGTATTATCTAGGCCGAGATGTTACCCTTGAACCCAAGTGGTCTTGCTCCTGGATTGGTACAACCTAGACCAAGGTGTGGCACATCTAGGCCGAGGTGTGGCACAGCTAGGCCAAGTGTTGTCCTTTCTAGCCGAGGTCATTGTCCCTTGCTTGCCGGAGCTTTGTTATTAGCCGATGTCATTACCTACCAGAGTGCCTACGCCATCTTGCTTGTTGAACACACTTTGTCATAGTCTTGTCTTTTCATTCAGTCACCTTTTTGAAAAGAACCAACCAGCCGATGCCATGTGTCCCAGCTGAGTGTTAAGTCAGCCGGCAGACCTAGAAATGTATCATTTGTTATGTGCTTTTGTTCTTGAGGAGAGAGAAGCTCTAGGAGAAGAAGGAAGAGTTTTAGAGTGAGAGAGTAGATTGCAAGCTTGATCTTTGGAGTTTGAACCGTTAGATTCGAGTTTTGAGGTTAGAATCTTAATCTACCCTTGTTGTTCTTATTAATCATCTAGCTACATTGCATGATCGAACCTGTTCTGCATGCCATGCATTGATTTAAAGTTTGTTTTTTTGAAAGAGAAAGTGTTATCCATGTGTTCTTGGAGAAAAGTCTTGTTTTGATCTGAAAGTTGCATTAAGGTTCATGATTTTGTGTTTGTTTTCGTAAGATCTTCAAGCATGGGTACCCAGGTCCCTGTTTTCGAACTTATGGCATGAAATCTCAGATTTTGTAATAACAAGTTGTGATTTAAGCATGCATGTCCTTCATCTACTCCATCTTCATGTTCTTCATGTTCTTCAGCAGAGGGAAACCCAGATTTTTCCGACTTCATTCCTATGAATGTGGCCATCGGGACCACACCTCGGCAATAAGGTGTGGGACCTCGGCCAAGACCTGGCTGGTGCCCAGCATGTTTTTTCGAGATAAGAAACTGTGTTTTGTTTTGATTTGACTTAGTTTTTGATGAGTGCCGAGATCATTTGTGTGCATGAGAAGTTTGTTTTGAGAATGCATTTCATGCCCATTTTTGAGCATCTCGTCTTGACTTCTTGAAGTGCATTCAATGGGATTTATTATGTACTTGTTGGACTGGGACTTGCCTTGACCCCGACCGAAGGACTATGTGAGTGGTATTTTTAATAAAGCTATGTTATAATGTTTTGATTAAAGACTTGTTTTGTTCTGTTTTGGAAAGTATTTGTAAGCATGAATGATTATTCATAGTTGGAAATATGCACTACTTGTTTTGATGACATTCTTGGAAAGTCCTTACGTGCTGGAGGACTCTAAGCATTTGCAGCACAAATTTGGAAAGTCCTTACGTGCTGGAGGACTCAAAGCATTTGCAGCACAAATTTAGAAGTCCGTATGTGCTAGGGGACTCTAAGCATTTGTCGCACAAATCCTTAGTGCCAGGGGATTATAATGCAACTACACCATTGACTTGAGATATCTCCCTTGTCTTGCCACTGACGGTTTACCGCGTGGGTTTGTTTGTCCGGAATGTCATTGCTTGTACTATATTGATGCTAGTAAGCATTCCCTTGGAGCTTGAAAGATTTGCTAGATGGACTTGGTTCATCCCTTGACTTGCACTAATTATGTTATGTATCGTTTGATAAAGATCTTGAATATCAGTCATGCAAACCCCTTTATTATTTATACCATATGTTCACTGAGTATCCAAGCTCACCCTCTCCATATATATATGTAGGTGACGAGTAGGACGGCGGTGACGCCTAGATGTGCTTGCAACTTGTTTTAGGTTTTGCACTTTTGTAGCATCTTGAAGATCATGCTTCTTAGTTGTATTTCCTTGTATTTGGTATTTGACGCCTGGAGAAGCCTTTTGGTCAAGATATAATTTGTACTTCATTTTATTTGTATCTAAGATGTAAAACCATGATGTGTATGACATTTCATTTAACTTCTGCACCGCTCTTATGGACTACTTAGTTTTAAATTTATTACTTCCGCACTTGTAAGCCCCATATGTATACTCTGTTTGTGTGTGAACCCTTGCAAGTTGGCTTTGGGTAAATCTCGGATTACTGGCCATCATGGCACCATTCTACTAGGGGCGGAATAGGGTCGTGACAAGTGGAGTGATAGATCAGAGGGAACATGAGATGGAATATGTTACTAGAGTTAAAATTGGAATTTTAAAATTCTTAATAGCTAGCATCGTCCCTATGTATAAGTTAACCTAACAGTTGATTAACAGATAAAGAAAAATGTAATGTGACAAAAAAATATAGGGAGGGGCATGTAATTTTTAGAACCTCAGAGGTACTAATTTATTAGCTAGAAACCTCAAGGGAAATTTAGTGGAATTTACCCTATCCATAATAGACTTCTAATACTAATCTTTCTTTGTCACTTTTATTTTTATGGTGAAGGGAAAATAAAAGGATAGTGGGCCTATTACAAAGCAGCCACATAGAAGGTGAAAGAATTCAGTAAAATACACTGCAGGAATTTTTGGCATTAGCGACGTTTAAAAAACGCCACTATAAGCCTTAGAAACGCCGTTAAAGGCTACAGTGACGTTTATAATTTGCGTCGAGGATACAGCCGCCGTCTTAGTATATGACGTTTATTAAACGTCACTAATGACTTTAGCCGGCGCTTTTTAAAACGCCGTAAATTCTCAAACATCCGTTATGTAAAAACCGTTATAGTTAAACGCTGACGTCATATGACGACATTTAGTGACATTTTTGAAGAAACGCCATCTTTTCCGTTACAGTTAAACACTGACATCATATGACGACATTTAATGACGTTTTTTAAAAAACGCCATATTTTCTCCTTATTTTAAAAAAAAAAAAAAAACACTGCTATTTATAGAAAAGAAAAAATATAAATAAATTTCATTTGAACTCACTAAATCTGTAAAATAATGCTTCAAAAAAAGAAAGAAAAAAAGCAGCAACGGATTCAACTGTCAAATTGCACTATTAGCTAAATAAGGTCAAATCTAAAAGTCAAGGATTCTAAACAAAAACACATAAACTAAAAATAAACCAAACAAGTTTAATTCCTCTTCCATCCTCTTCCAGATTGCTAAAATTTTACATTTGACAAACAATAGAAGAAAAATTGTAATATTTCCTACCTATTTATATTTAACCACAAACCATATCCCAAAAAATGTTACAAAACCATCAACATATTGGATAACTCATTCATGGGCCAATGCTTATTTCAAGGAACAAGCTGGCCAATGCTCCTACCAAAAAAAAAAAAAACACTAGAATCAGTCATAAAAAAAAATAAAGAAACTAACCCAAAAAAGAAAAAAAAAATTTAAAGTTAGCAAATTATAATCATTGTCAATAATAAAGTTAGCACATCAATCGCAAGCTAGATTCAAAACTCTCACCTCCACTTGCAAGCACCACATTCAAACTTCACGTTCATCACATAAATACAGATAGTTCAAGTATGGAGAGCACCACCAGAACTTGTTAAAAGGTAAAATAAATGTTATTAATGCAAGAACACATTAATTATGTAGAAACAATAAATAATAAAATTAAGTAGTTGTTTCACCACCGACAAACTATTCATTATTACTTGTGAAGATCAATTACAACCTTCTTAGAGGCACTTAATAATGCAACTATATAATTAGAAAAGCCTAATAATGTATTTAGCAAAGTAATAAAATATGAATTTTTCCAATTTAGATATATTATATTAATATTTATTTCATTTTAAACATTGTGAAGTAATATATATAATTATAGATTATGCTAAATAAAATGAAGAAAGATTAATTGGCCATGAACAAGTCCATAACTAGAGCATCAACCAGAGAGCATCCATGATATCTATATGATTGATTGCTATAATCAGGTGAGTGAAGAAAGATTAATTGGCCAGCTTACCATAAGGGCTATAGTACTCAACATCAGACTTTCTTACTATTTCTAGAAAAAACTTGGCTTGAATGTCGGGAAGCAATTTTAATTTGCTCGTGACCTTTGAGATAGCTTGACGCTTCCATTACTATTTGACTAGCTTAGGAACAATTCTCACCAAATATGGTCTAAATATTTGTTAATGCCCCTATTAGCATGAAGTTGCTTAGTGGATTTGATTGCTTATGTAGCACTTTTTCAATTTAGCATCAGAAGCATGTAGAAATTTGCTCATGAATCAAGAATCAAGACACCTAAATACAGAGTTTGGGATGGAGGTTCAGCTCAAGTCAGTAGGCATGACTAGCATTCTCATCAGTAAGTTTTATTTTATGTGCTGGTCCAATAATATAACTTTATGCTCAGAGAGAGAGAGAGAGAGAGAGAGAGAGAGAGAGAGAGACTTACTGTTCCAGCAACAGATTTTGAAGATATGAAAGTGTTTGCTTTGAATCTGGACAACCCAAAATCACATACCTGAGCATAATGTATAAGATAAAGCTTAAGTTTGTTGTTTGACTAGCAACATGGAAAAGATTATAACATTCATAGATGTACCTTCACCGTCCAATTTTTATCAACCAACAGATTTGGAGATTTAAGATCCTAGTGAACTACCGGAAGGCTAAGACAATGAAGATAGTTAATACCCTTGGCCTGCATTGAGTGCAATATCATAAATTAATAATACAACAGCAAGTGTTAACAATAGAAAAGGTTCATAACAGTAAAGCCCACTACAAACCACATCTAGAGCCATGTGTAAGCGCCTCCTTTGGTCCAAAACTTAACCAGCATCTGCCCTATGGATGAGGCGGTATAGACTACCCCTGTTCCACAAAATCAGGATTTGTGCAAAGTTAGCCATCCATCACTTGCTTTAGATAGAAGTAGTTCAAATAATAAAATAATTCAGGAAGCAAATTGCTAAATTCACAACAATTTTGACTGCGTCCAGCAACCCCTCTCGTTGCAGTACCAACCCATATGAGAAGGATGGCAGTGGCACAACCATCAAGACTGTGGGACAATGCATTAGGAACTAAAAAATGTCTTTACCTTGGTAGATATTCTGTCACGATTGACAAATGTGGCCGTTGTGTAACCGCACCCATGAAGAGCACAACATTAGGATGACGAACACGCTTCATTATCGCAACCTAAAAAAAGTCAACTACAACTTAAGCTACAGATAAACAAGAAAGGCACTGAACACTTGCATTTTGGAAATAAATGGATTCAATTTATGGCTCAAAAAATATGTTGATACATGAAACCACATGCACAAATCTAGCACTTCAGATGGAAGTTCTAATTCAATCAACACCTATCTAATAACAGAGCAGATACTCTTAATAGTGTCTTGGGAAGCAGAGGAGTGTTCAGTCTACTAAATACATACCTCTCTCAAGAATTCCTTCAACTGATCATCACAAAAATCTTGGACTGTTAGAACCTTGACTACAACATCCTGTAGCATGCAATATATTTTTCTTAAGGAAGAGTGGATACGGTGCAACAATCAAGACCAATACCAAATTTGGACGGAATATGCATGGGATTATCCTTGTCATGTAAGTAATGTGGGATGTTATTTTGGTATGATGTTCCAAAGGTTATTTTAAAATCTTTTCTTAACCAATGTGGGATTATAACATATGTACCTACAAAATTAGAAATTTCCATATTGTCTTTCAAGAAGTGTTTCGTGAAAGCTTGAACTCTCTTGCTATTGTCTGGTGAGCACTAACATCATACACAAAATTCAGCACCAATTCAACTATTTGACAGAGACCAAGACCATATTATTCATTAAATCAAAAGCAACCATATTAAAATTTTCATTTTTATTTCTTCTTTCTTTTTCTCAGAATAAGATACCACAGGCAGTCATATCAAAAACATAATGCATATTCACCCACAATATGGATTTCAAGTATCTTTGGGAAATATGCTTTTGGGCAGAGGATCTGAATGGATGCTCACATGGACCTGCTATTTTGTTTATTTATTTATTTATTTATTTATTTCAGGTGTCTCACCATTCACAGCCATTAAAATAATTGAGTTGCAATAAAGCTCCAACATAATTGACTTGCAACCGAAAAGTTTAGGCATAATTTGGTCAAGAGAATACCTTCAGAAGTGCAACAAAATCAGGAGATCAATGGAATGCAGAAAGTATGAATTCTAAGAGCCTTTTGAACCTACATGCATAAATCACAATGTATTGTGAATGTTTCAAGTATAAAAATAATTTCAGCATTTTGATAACAACCAGCAGAGATATGTGATGTAGTATTAAATAAAAAAGGGACAGTTCTAACCGGTATTTGTCCTGTCTACTTTTTCTTCTTCTTTCCTTTCTTTTATATGTGAACCTGCATTTGATATAAAAAAAAAAATAACATGAATAAAATGTCATATTGAAAATTTCATAATTAAATATTTACTCACTTCCTCAGACGAACGATGGCAATTAAACGATGAGGTATATGCATGGGATTGTTGTTGTGAATACACGTGTAGTTTTAATTTTTGAGACAACACAAATTGGTCTCTAAAAGTTTTAATTTTTGGGACAAATGAAAGTGGTGGCCAAAAGTTTTAATTTTGGAGAAAAGGTTATAATTTTTTTGAGACAACTAAAATTGGTCTCTAAAAATTGATATATATATATATATATTTACCTTTTTGATTTTGTAACAATTACTCTAAAAATACTAGTTTGAACATCAACTTATATTCCTATTTTGATTTCTCAACAACCAAACAAAAAATATCCGCAGACAATTCTTGACTATTTTGTGTGCTTGTAAAGCATTAAACTTTTTTAACATTGCATAAAAGATGCCTTTGCTTGCATATGATAGGGATAGAGAACAACAATAACTTATGAATATCAGATTCCTCTAAAACTTAACATGATATATAAACCAGAAATTGACAGTCACTACAATTATTGCATTCCGATCCGTAGCCTATATGACAAGAACACAAAATGAGCATAAACACTCGTTAAAACCAAAAGCAAACCTCCCACCCTCCCTCTTCTAATAGAACTATATATGTATTCAAATATAGAAACATTCAGAAGTTCAAGCAAAAATAAAACTAGGGTTCCAATTGACAAAAACAACATATGCATAAGGACAACTACTGATAATTACTATGAAATTAGGTACTATAATGTAGAGGATGTACTCACTTTTTGTTCCACCCCTGCAATACAAACACATAAATGGATGAAAAAGTCAATTCCACAGCCAACACACTATAACATGATACAACTTTGTGGAATATTAGTTAGGAAAAAGAATGCTTACAGGATAATGAACGAAGTATCTCCATTCCTTCATTAGAAATTCAACTTTTTGCACCTTGCAAATAAAAAACCACAGACCATATATAACCTAGGCATTAAGCTTAGAGAGCATTTAATCTACAAAATAACAGAACATGTCAGTCTAGCGGAAACAAGTATGTTAAAAGCATCTTTCTCACCAGCAACATAAAAAAAATATATAAAAAAAAAAGATAGTCTGGCATTGATATTTGAGAATGATGCAGTAACAACAAAATCTTCTAGAGGAGTCTCTATCATGAAAAGGTAAAAAGTGCAGTATTGGATGTTTAAAAAAAAAAAAACCTTTCTCATAGCCGTTATTCCATTATGAAATGTTCAATACACCTGTGACGATAGAAGTAAACAGAGAGCAGAAAAACACAAAAGTGAAGCTACTATATACTATTATACACACACAAAATATTATATACTATTGTATTAATACTATTTAATACTGTACTATATAAAGCAAAGCCTCCGGTTGGTGTGAATCCAAAAGTGAAGCTGGGTTATCATGTTCTAAAAAGAAGCTGGGTTATCATGTTCTAAAAATACATGTAACCGTTTAATTGTTAAGTGCAAAACTTGAAAATCCAAACCCTTTCACAATTAGTCAATTGTCCTTATTTTGTCAAATGAAGTCAACAATAAGATTGGGGTTTCTCTGTCCATACCACACGCTCTCATCATGGTTATCCCCTTGTTCTCTAACAAATTATGCATACATAAATATATGCACATATAATTTGAAACCAATCAAATTCAACCAAAGGAAAACTTTAAGAAGAAAATACAATTTAACCCCTTTGAAAAAACAACAAGGATACAAATTAACTGATTGTTTCATTCTCTTCCCTATCCATCACCTGTTGATTGTGGAGCTTCCTATCCATGTATATATGACCCTCAGTAATATAGCCTGTAAGATCTGGAGTTGGATGTGTAATATCTGGTTTATCAACCAAAACTAATATCAGGTCCACTGCTCAATATAAACCAAAAAGGAAAACATGATGTCAACATGCCTATTGAGACTATTGAAAAAGGATACCAATGGTTCCAAGTAAACATGAAAATGGTAGTTGAGCCCCTAATCAGCTAGCTGCACTACTATGCCCCCAAAATTTCAAAAAACAACAGCAGAGTGACACGAAACATGAGTCCAAACAAGAGGAAATCACATGCCCAAATTAAACGCCTAAATTAACGAGTGATTAGCCAACAACATCATAACAACCATAAGCTCTAATTTGATTTCCATCACCAAAAAGAGTCAAAGATTCATAAATAATAAAAATAATAAATAAATAAATACTAAGCCAACTCAATAAACAACCGTAATTAAAGACCTAAATAGACAAGACTAGAGAATTAACTTGCCAGCTGGGTGGGATATAATTGGAGGACTAAACCAAAGTTTGGACTATTAGTTCTTCCTTATAATCCTAACTCAATCCAAACACAGGATATGATACACAATCCAACGAGATTCGTAGTCCTAGGACTATTAGTCATGGGAATACTAATCCAACCTAATCTAATCCACCCAAACAAACATGGCCTTACAGCTTTAATAAAATTAACAATTTATGATTTTTAATATTTCCTTTATGTGATTGAAGTTTATATTAAATAATAACTCTCAAATCAAAAACTCATGTCATAAAATTTAAATCAAGAAAACATATGAAAATTAACATTTATAACAAGTATTAATCTCTTTAGATGTGAACAAAAGAAATCCTCATTTTTCGTAATTAATGAAACAAGAAAGCAAAATTAAAATCACTTAGTTTAAACCCAGCTCAACAAAATTAATCTCTTTAGATGTGAACCAAATTCAACCGACCATTAGGTGCAACGTACATGTCATTATAACAAGTATTATAACATCATCACAAGTATTATAACATCTTTTTGAACCCAGCTCACAAGTATTATAATCCTCCTAAGTCATACATGTAAAGTGCACATGCAACAAAATATGAGAGAGAGAGAGAGAGATAGAGAGAGAGAGAGAGAGAGAGAGCGAGTAATACTCTGTTCTACACAGTTGATATAGAAAAAATGGAGAAATTGGATTTAGCCAAACTAATACATGGCTATCGTACACATCAGGTAAGACAAATGTGGAGAACAACCTCTGAGTATTTTTGCTGCATTATTTCAAACTGTTACTTACTTACTAGTAATCCTCTAATCTCTGAAATACATTCTACTTTCTCACAACAGTTCTATGTAACATTTATTCTCCAAATACAAGTCAAACTGCAAATAAGAAGGTTTCAGCTAGCCTTGCATTTTGAACAATTTAGATTCACATACAAACACAAGCCAATCCAAAAGTAACACCTACTGAAATTTGGGGTAATTATGAATCCAGATAAAAATAAAGCAGTAGCAGCACAACCTAGACTTATAATTGGGGTAATTATCAGAAGAAATGTAAACGAAAACAAATTTAAAGAGGATTGAGTAGATTAGAAAGAAACATTAACAGCTTGATGTGTGTGCGTGAGAGAGAGGTGAGATACATCCACCAAATCCAAAACAATGAACTCAAAACAATGAAAAATCAGAGATCTAAGTTCATATAAAACAAGTGCATATATAATAAAAACTTACAGATCTGAGTTTTGCAACAAAAAGAAGCGATCGATTGAGCGAGATCTGCAACAAAACAGAGTAGCAGCAAACTTACAGATCTTCAAAAAAAAAGAAAAAAAACGGGGGGGCCTAAACGAGAGGAGAACCAAAGGACCAAAATCGAAACTCACAAAATCGACAGCTCTGAAATTGACAGATCTGAAATCGATCGAGAGTGTTTGAAATCGAGCGAGAGAAAGTGTTTGAAATCGAGCGAGAGTGAGAGCTTCAAAATCTGCAACAAGTTTTGAAATCAACAAATCTAAAATCGAGAGAGAGAAAGTGTTTGAAATCGAGCGAGAGTGAGAGCTTCAAATTAGTGAGTGAGGGTTTTTGAGCTTCAAATCGAATGGGTTTCTGAGCGAGAGAGAGAGTCTGAGCTGTGGAAGAGTGAGAGTGAGAGTGAGAGACGTTTTGGAAGGGACGGAGTATTGAACGGTGTCAACTAATTGACCCAAACGGTGCCGTTTTACTGAGATCAGATACATCGTTTCGAAAACGTTGTATTTTAACAAATCTATAACGGCGTTTTTCATAAACGCCATAAAAGAAACGTTGCTATAGCTACGTTTTCCTGTAGTGATAGAATCAATTGATGCTCATGAATAATTCGAAAATATTTTCTGGAAATTGAAAAGTTTGTTTATTGAGGGACTTCCAATTCAAAATTGTGAAACTTCTCAAAATTATGAAAATTGTGTGAGATATTTTATTTGTTTTAATTTTCAATTGACTATTGCAAACTAAGAAGTTCTAAAATGAAATTTTTCTTAATTTCATAGAAGTGAAATTTATAAAATTTAATTGAGAAATTTTTAGTTTTCTAAAATTCAGAAATTTGAATAAAGTTTCGCAATTTCATTCCAAATTTTCCTTTTCGAGATGAAATTTCTCGCTTATTAGGATGAAATTTACAATTTTTTTGTAAGAATTTCTCATTTTCATTTGTCAAATTTCCTAAGTTTGTATAAAATTTCCATGTTTCTAAAATCATGGAGAAAATTTTCAGCTTCTTGATCTTTTTGCAAAAATATCAACAGGATGAAATTTCACTGTTTCATCCCAAAATTTATATGATAAAATTTACTATTTTTGGATTAATTTTTTTTTTTTTTTGTGTGTGTGTGTGTTATTTACACGAAGACTTCTTAAAATATTGAGAAAAATCATTTTGACTCCTACATTATAAAAATGTATAAATGGACTCACTACTGAGAAGTATCACTTCATCCTCTAAACTATAAAAACGTGGCCAAGCAAAGGTGTTTTTGTCCAGCAGAGTGGCTGATCGTCATGATGGTCGACCGATGGGGTCCGACTAGCGAGGTGTCCAATCGTTAAAATGACTGACCGAAGGTGTCTGACTGGCAAGGTGTCTGACTAAGTGACAATGCCAACCGGCCGAGGGTGGCTGAGCAGCAGACCGAACTGGCCAAAAAGAGGAAGGGCGAAGGGTTAAATGTTTCGGCGGGGCGTAGGGATGAAGGAGCAGGAATGCATGTGAGGAAGTTACGCGGATATGACGTGGGAATGGAAAAAGAGAGATTGTGGGTGGGGGAATTAATCCCGACTGTCCACATGGAGCAATCTAGACCATTGATGGAGATTTTGAATTATTTTGGAGGTGAAAAGTCGCTAAAGTGCGCGGAGTTGAAGGGCTTCAGGAATAAACCCTTTTCGCGTTCCTTTTTTCCCTCAATCCTTAACAAAGTTCCAAACTGGCAAATTTGAATTGTGACTGCGACCCATGGAAAATAGGCAAACCTTGGACCTTTGCATTTATGCGTTTCACATATCTTATTGCAAAAAATTGACACATTCCAGATTTTACCTCTTTTATTTCGTGTGATTCTCCTATCTTTCACATTTCTGACTTCTTGGCTCCCGTGACCGAAGCAACTGCCACAAACGTGAGAGAGATGGCCTGAGAGCAAACTCCCATCTTGAGGACTGAAGCATTGGGGGATGATGACGAGGTTACCTTGGCTGAGAAATACAAGGTGGAGAAAATGGTGAAGAAAGGAACCAGAAGGGCTTCTCGTTCGATACCGTCAACAATGATCTCTATCGCATAACCAATTAGCCAAGTGGCTCCTGATCACTGGCATACAAATGCCAACAAGTCGACGTTGACAGCTGAAAATCTGGAGAAAATCTAAAGCAAGTATCAGATCCCCGAGAACGTGGAGTTGAGGGCTCCGACAGCAGGGGAAAGGGTGTCGAATTCTAGACCCCTACAGTTCACTCTCTACGAAGAGGTGTTATTCAGAGAGTTGAGGTTACCGCTCCCCTAACAGATCGTGGACATATTGAATCGGCTGGAGTTGGTGTCAAACGCGTGGAAAATACTATTTGTCAGCACGATCTCCTGGCCACAGGCGACTAGTTGAGGCTAGGAGGAAGGCCCAAGAGGTTGACGACCGTCGAGCGCTCCCCGCGACAAAAAAACTAAAAGAGCAAGAGCTGGGCCTAGTTCCCAAGCCATATATGCACATGGTCGCTCGTCAACGCCCTAAAGCCTTAGAGGAGCATGACCTAGAAACTGTTGTGCCATTGAAGGCACTGGTTGATCCGATCAAGGAAAGGAGCAGAGCAGAGATAGAGCAAGCAAAAAAGAAGAAGAAGAGCACTACTAGCGGCAGGGAGAAGGAAAGAAAGGCAAAAATGGCCAAATAGAGCATGTTTGAGCCAAAGGCTGTGCCAATAGGGGAAGTGGAGATAGTGTAGACAAGGCCAGGAATGATCATTGAGAGAGGCGAGGCTGACCCCCCATTGCAGAGTTGGTAGACTTGGATGAGGCAGAGGAGGGAAAAATAGAGGAGCAAATGATTGGCTTGCCTCCAACAAAGGAAACAAGGGATGCAGAGCAAATGGTAGAGAAAGTGCGCCCAGCCCCAGTAAGGACAAGTAGAATTGGGGAGAGCCCTGTCCTCGGATTAGTGAGCACCGCCGCTTGCCATCTAAGTGCAGTGGTTGGTCGCTCACTACCTGAAGCGAGTAAGCGAGCCAGCATCTTGCACGATGCCAAAGCCGTTGTTGAATGCCAATTAGGCACCATAGATGATGCAGTCATCAGGGACGTTTCTCGATTTGGGAAAGCCGATCTTATGAGGGCGTTCTGTTCGGCCCAAATGGAGTCGTTGACCTTGGTGGCCGCTCTGCTGGGCAAAAGAGTGGTGGTGAAGATGGAGACTAAGCCGCTGAAGGCCTAGTTAGAGAAAGCGGGCTCTGAGTTGGAAGTGGCCAGAATAGAGATTGTTAAGTGGCGAAAGGTGGCGCGAACTGCCTGTACCAAAGGGCTTGTGTATGAGCAACGTTTTAAAAGGGATGCAAGTGCTAGCCTTGGTGCAAGGCCACGTAGCCGACCGGGAGAAGATAGATGAGTCTGAGGCTGTGGCTGAACTAGCCGGTGTTAAGGCTCAGCTAGGCCAGACGAAGTGCAAACTGGAGGGCGCTCGCTAAAGGACAAGGTTGCTAGAGTCCAAAATGGCGAGTGAGCAAAAGAAAGTGTTAGACACCAAGCAGGCCTGTACCATGGCTAATGAAAGGCTGGAAGAGGCTCTGACCAACAATGAAAGGCTACGTGAGTCATCTCTGAAGGAGAAGGAAGAGGCTGACGCGCGAGTCGCTGAGTTGGAGAAGGCACTCAATGCAGAGATGAAGGATCTTGAAGAGGAGATGAGCAAGGCTGCAGAGTTGGCTAGGGCAATAGCATCTGAAAGAGCGGCTTACCCCGACCTTTATGCCACAACAGTGGAACAATTCAAGCAGTCTACCGAATTCTGAATAGCGATAGATGTTGTTGTGGCCTCAAGCTTGGCCAGAGATGGAGGATCTGAGGTTGGTCCATCAAGCTCTAGTGCGACCGATCGGGTGGAGGGGCTGATAAAAGCGGAGATAATCCAGAACTTCCAATAGTTCGACTATTGCAAGCACTTGCTGAGAGAGTATTGGGATAACAGCTAAGTGAGGTTTAAGCAAAGAGTGCAGGTGACCTTCCCAGACATTGACTTTACCGCAGTGAAGCCATGGGATGAAGACATTGCCGGCATGCCGCTGGATGAGGGGGTTGAAGAATAAGACCTTCTATCCAGCGAGGCAGAAGAAGACTGAGGGGGGCGAGCTCAATGGAAACTTATCAAATGTAATTGGAGTGTTATTTGAATTTTCGTTGTAAAGACTTGTACATTTTGTAATAAACTTGTATATAATACAAAAACAAGTCATGGAAATTGTTGAGTTATAACAGTTTGTTTCACTGTGTATGTCCATTGAAAAATGAATTACTTGAAATGAAGGATGAAATGGAGTTTGAAAAATGTAACATGTAAAATGTAAGGGTGAAGGTAAGGATTCAAACTTGAAAGTAAAATAAACAAAACTTCGAGTAAAACTGAAAAGTGAGAGTTTATGGTGCCCTTTAAGAAGGTTGGCCAAGGTGGCCATCAATCACACAACTGCATAAAAATTGGACTTGTGCAAAAAGTAGAGGTTGAATTGGTGAAGTTGGTCGACTAGCACTACCGAGCACTTGAACTCACATAAAAGGAAATGGCATTGCCAACATTGAATTTGAACTTGAAAAACGTAATCATAAATGGAAAGTAGGTTGGGCCGATCATCGAGCGAACAAATTTCAATTAATGGAATAATGTTGTATTTGAGGAAAATTTGGTTAAAAATGGAAATTTAAAACTCGCATAAAGGACTTAAACTAAGGGTATAGATCCTGCTTGTCATTATGCTGTTGGATTTGAGGATGGTCTGGCGTCCTGGGCAACGGTCGAGCGTCCCGATCAGTCGGCTAGCCTATGTCGAACGTATATCTGCAAAAATGTTCCTAATCGGTCGTGCTGGTCCAGTCTGGCTGTGGTCTTCATGCTCAGTCTCGTTGAGGCTCTATTGAAATCAGTTTGACTAAGGTCTTCATGTGCAACACAGATAACAGAAGTTGGATATATTTTTCATTAATACGAAGTCCTACCATGGTGAGCTTATACATTGCATTGAAAAGACAAAAATTGAACAAGTGGTCTGGGTTGAACAAGATAGCAAAATAAATGTCATGAGCGAAAAAAACTTCATTTTACTGAAAATACCACTTCAAATGCTCAGCATTCCATGGGTGGGGGAGATCTCTGCCTTCGATATCTTGTAAGTGGTAAGTGCCTGGGCGTGGCCTAGATTTGGCAATGTAAGGCCCCTCCCACTTAGCTGCTACCTTGCCTTCGGCCAGGTTTTTGGTGGCCAGAGTTGCCTCCCGCAGAACTAGATCACCTACAACAAATTCTTTGGGTTTGACTTCATTGTTATAATGTTTCCTCATCCTCTGTAGATATAAGGCCAGTTCGATAGTGGTTGACTCTCGTAATTCTTCAATTAGGTCCAGTTCAACCCGTTGCAGTTCTTTGTTTAGTTCTGAGTTCTGATGCATTACTCGGGGGGTCGGCAGGCCGATCTCCACGAGAATAACCGCCTCAGCGCCGTATGTTAAACGAAAAAGGGTCTCCCCAGTAGGGGTTCTTGCTGTCATCCGATAGGCCCAGAGTACATTTGGTAACTCCTCTACCTAGAATCCCTTAGCAGCCTCCAACTTGGTCTTGATAATCTTCAACAGAGAACAGTTGGTGACTTCGACTTGCCCATTAGCTTGGGGATGTCTTGGAGAGGAAAAACATGTCCTGATGCTGAGCTCCTCGTAGAATTTCCTAAATTTGGCGTTGTCAAACTGTTTGTCATTATTTGACACAATGGCTTGAGGAATCTCGAATCGGCACACAATTGACTTCCATATGAACTTGGTAGTATTCCGTTCGATGATCTTAGCAAGAGGCTCTACTTCCACCCACTTAGTGAAGTAGTCAATGGCAACCACAGCGAACTTAACTTGGCCTTTTCTAGTGGGCAAGGGACCTATCAAGTCGATTCTCCATTTGGCAAAGTAATAGGGACTGCTAAGTGTGCTCAGTTCTGTTTGAGGGGCATGAGGTATATTAGCGAAGCGTTGGCATTTGTCACATTTGAGCACAAAATCGTTCGCATCTTGGTTGAGCATGGGGCAAAAGTAGCACGTACGGAGAATTTTATGGGCCAAAGACCGTCCTCCTAAATGGTTTCCACAAACTCCTTCATGTATTTCTCTCATCACATAGGTAGCTTGATTAGCATTTAGATACCAGAGGTATGGCCGTGAGAATCCCCACTTGTACAGGATGCCTTCAATGATAACATAATTAGACGATCGAGCTCTGATCTTGTCGGCCTCTTTATTTTCTAGCAATGCTCCTTGCTCTAAAAATGAGATAATGTGTTGTGCCCATGGAATATGCTCGTTCTGGAGTAAGTGGACCTCTTGTTGATCTTGTGGAATTGTTGGGTGCGTTAGGTATTCGATTCTGACTCCGTGACTGAGGTTGGACTGGTCTGCCAAGGCTAACTGGGCCATTTCATCTGCTTGGGAGTTCTCTGACCGTGGGATATGCTTGATGTGAAAATTGTTAAAGAGGCGGGTGAGGAGAAGATCGATGTCTCTATATGATCTCATTTTTTCATCCTTTACATCAAACTCCCCAGTTATCTACCCAACAACTAATTGGGAATCATTGAACACTTGGAGATGGTCTACCCCAATGTCTTTGGCCAGTAGGAGACCTGCTACCAGGGCCTCATACTCAGCCTCGTTGTTACTTGCGTCAAACTGGAATTGGAGGGCACACTTGAAGTCCTCACCCTCTAGGGTGGTGAGGATTAAGCCAGCCCTACTGCCTTCTTTTCTAGATGAGCCATCAACATTAAGAGTCCATGAGTAGGGGTCAACCTCCTCAGGAATGACGTGTGACAATGGAAGAGGCATGTCTATGGTGAGATTGGTGAACTCCAGGATAAAGTCTGCAATGGCTTGGCCTTTGATAGTTGTTTGAGGTTGGTGAGAGATTTCTTACTGGCTCAATTCAACAGATGTCACGACCCAAACCCGCCCCTATAGGTTTAGTGTCGTAACCGGCCAGTAATCCTTGGATTACCAAAGGCCTCTTAACAGAATAACATATAATTAGGGGCTATGGAAGCAAATAGCAATTATACAACATCCATTGAGCTGTGCAGACTTATATGAAACAGAAAAATTTTAAACTTTATATACATACATATACATATCATCATATATATATATAGAGAGACTAGACAAAAAGGGACTTGGCCCTAAATACAGGATAAACAAAAACAAGAAAACAAAACTTGAACTTTATGTACATAGCCATAACCACTTGACATATCCGGAACCTCCACAGGAGGCACATAGGTTGGCTGACAAAAACAGATTCCAGGCAGACGCCTCTAAGCCTGGTCATGCGCCTGATCACCTACATACAGAAATGATACAGTGAGCTGGAGCCCAGTGAATAATAACAAAATAAAGGGTTTTAATGAATGATGTCCATTACATAGTCAAATATCAGAGTTTATATCAAAAACAGAGTCTTATACATATTCAGATTCCAAATCAGAAACAGATTCATATACATATACATATTCATATTCATGTTCATATTCAGATTTTACATATGATCATACGTGGTACATCCATTAGCGCTAACAAATCCAATGACAAGGGACGGCGATATAGGCATTCTAATGACTCATGTGCATAGAGACGTTTCCGATGACCCATAAAGGGACGGCCATAAAGGCATTCCGATGACCCATAAAGAAACGGGCATAAAGGCATTCCGATGACCCATAAAGGGACGGCCATAAAAGCATTCCGATGACCCATAAAGGGACGCAAAATATCACATGATACTATGGATGCCACGAGTACATTTCAAAAACTTGGACGATCATTCATTCACACCAAACATAGCATTTCAGAAAAACTAATCATTTCGTATCATCAGAAAATAATCAAAGTCAAACATAACTTTGCAGAGTTATTAATCACAGATAGCTGTAGAAGCAGATCAGACAGATCAGGCAGACAAATCAGATAGATCAGGCAAAAGATAACACGTGACCTACACAAACCCATAACATATACACAATTGAAACACAATATTAATTCCTTGATAAACTTGGCTTTTCTTGTCTTTTTCTATCTAAGTAGTCCGAAGTTCTACTATGCTTATTCTTTTTTATTAAATGAATCGGGTTCTCATTTCACATATCCTTTCATTACTGTAGACACCCCATTTTTGACCGTCCTCAAGACTTGGACGTCACCGTTGGAACACTCGGTGATTATCCATGTTTGTGTTCGTTTGGAGCTCCCGGAGTTCTCGGCTGCGCGCGCCGTGCCTCAGGACCTCCGAACTCGACCGTTTGTGTTTGGTTTTGCACCAAACACTTGTGTTTTGCCTTGAAAAGGCAGGGAATGCTTTGTGAGGCCTCCCTACACACCACCGGCTAGGGCTAGAGGCCACCGGCTGGCTGGAGATGCTATCGGCACTTTATTGTGCCGATCGGCACTCTTTTGTGCCGGTCGGCACTAAATTTTGTCAATTGACATTTTCTGCCGGCCGGGCACTATACAGCTGCTTTATGAGATATTTTAGCCAGCTGTATGCCTTTTGCCTCCCCTCCATACACGTGTATGGAGGGGATGAGTCTTGCTTGCTTAGCTTGTAAGTCATTACAAGTTCTATAAGAGGAAAGCTCTCCCTCTTGACTTAGGGTTAGATTTTTTAGAAGTGTTAGACATTGTTAGAGAGCTGGAGCTCTGGTTTTCCTAGGGTTAGAATAGATATACACTCTATCCCTCTCTTTCCCTTTGTGTTCTAGGTGCATAAGTTCACACTTTTGCACATAAACACCTACTCTTCCACCTTTTCTTGGTGTGTTCAAAAATCAGGGCTTATTCTTGAAGTTTTTGACTGGTTTAGAGCTCAAGGGACCAAGCACAACAACCTTTGTGAAGGTAGTCAACAAGGGTAAGAACTTCACTTTATTTACCCCATTCTTGCAACTTGTTTTTACTTAGTTTAAAACAGTTTTTGAGCTTAGTGTTTGGCACATAAAAGTTCTGATTTTTGACCCTCTTTATTGTGTATTAAGAGTGTTTGGAGGTTTGGGGAAGTTTGACCCCCTTTAGGCCTTGAAAAGGGCCTTTTTTTGTGCTATTTTGTGGAGATCCGGGACTGTCATGCTTGGACCTCTCCACCATTGAAATCTTGAGGGATTTCAGTGGTGGAGATGGTGCCTTAAAGTCCTAGGAAGGAGAGGGCCATCCCCTCTCCTTGTTGTCCTTGAAAAGGGCATGTTTTGCCTCTTGAGAGAGCACCATGTTTGTTTGTTTCTTGAGCATGTCTTAGTTGCATTTTTATGTTTATTATGCCCTAATATGACATTGCTATAAGTTGGTTTTAGTACTCTATGCATGCTTTGTATAGTTGCTTTGTAATGCCCTTTTGTGCCTTAACATGTCTAGGTAGTATGCCTTCATTTCTAACATGTTTTAGGCCTTGATTCTTAGAGCTAGTATGCTCCTTTTGCCATGTATGAGGTCTGTCCATAATCATTTTGGTCAATCTTAGCATGTTTAATGTAGCCTCTTTGTATTTGGCTTGTTGGCCTCAAGAATATGAATGTGTAGTGTGCTATGCTTGCATTGTTTTGATGATTTGGAATCATTTCATATGCTATTTCAGTCCCCTAGAGGTGCTTGTATGTTGACATTGCATGTCTCTTTGTGACTTCTTAAGCTTACGTTATATGCTCCATGTTTAGGCCCTATTGCGTGCCTTAGGTTCCATGTCATCTAGATGCCATCTAGGTGGTCATTTAGGCTTAGTTTTATGTGTTAAAACTCTGTCTTTAAGTGCTTGAGTATTGCCATTTTGGTTGTGCATAAGTGTGCTTTAATGCCCCATTGGCTTGCCTTAAGTCTAAGGCCATTTGCATGCTTTGTTTAGCTTGCTTTGTTGCATGTTTTGGCATCACATTTTGCGTAATTTTCAGAGCTTTATGTGCATGCTAGTAGCCCATGTTTAACCTCTTCAAGTGTGCTTGAATGTTGCTTGTTTATGCCTTGGGTTTGGTACCTTAACATGCGCACGTGTGTGTGTGTGTGTTTAATCTCCATTTGTAGGCATCATGGCCACTGTTTTGAGCCTTGTTAGAGCTGCCCAATTCATGTATAAGTCCATCCCATTGCTTAGTTTGCATACTTGCCTTGTATGCCTACTTGTATGCTTGCATAAGTGCATCACATTGTTCACTTTGCATGATAGATAACATGCTTAGGGTTGCATCATATTGGCATGCATGCTAGGCCTCTTGACTAAGTCATGATGGAGGTTTAGCACCCCTTATGTGTGCTTGTTTGTATGCATTTTAAATCAAATTTGTACCCTTGGTTCTTAGGACCATCACGCATGGAAATGCGCGATTGGTGGTCCGGGAATCGAGGCACATGCCCTCTTGAGTCCATAGCATGATGAGGGATGTGCTTGGTGCATACATGCTTTGATTGCATTGCCTTGCCTTTGGTTTCCTGCTGCTGTCAGTTGCAGGTTCTGCAGGGATAAAGGTGACTGCGGTTATGAGCAGCGGAATCGGCACTCGTGCGACGGCTGCCTCTTGGCAGCCGATAATGAAATTCAGAGCCGGTGGCTTCTCCCTCAGCCGGTGGCTCCCTGCCTCAGCCTGGTGATGCTCCCAGTGCTCTGAGAGGCACTCCTGAAGTTTTGGGAATTTTCAGAGAAGGAGAGCAGAGGAGAGGCACACTTGCACGGCAGTGCGGTTCCGAGCGAGTCCCGGGCGCACGCGGCAGTCAGCCCTCCTTCCGAGGCATTTATCGCTTAAATAGATTAATTAATTTATTTCGTTAATTTATTAATTTGTAATATTTAATTAGCTAGAGTAGTTAGTTATTTATTCGGTTTTGTATATTATTTTGGTCCCTCCGAGTGAGGGCAAAATTGTAATAAGTGTGTGTGAGTGGGTGTATGTCTTCCAATCCCCATTTCTTTCTTCCCTTTTATTTACCCGCTTACGATGGTAGATTAGGGCACATTTTAATTAGCATACCTTATGCAATGCATGCGTGCATTCATGCATTTGTTTACATGCACCGGGCTCGGCACATCATACAAACTGCATCGTATTTTCAATTCCAAATTGAATACGTGATAGTTGTAACATTTCACATGCCATGCTTAGGGTTAGCCGAGCCTACTCTAGACTGCATCTATGCCTGTGTTGCATTAGCCACTTAACATAAACTAGGTCATGCATGTTTGCTAACCGGGTTATTGTTTTTGGCACGGAGTACGATGTAAGTTTTTACGCTTCAGCATATCGCATGCGTGTGAATGTTTGCCATGACAGTATGCTTACCATGCGGCTAAATGCTTACATGAGATAAACTGTTTGAATGCCTGTGGGTGGAGGTTGGATTGCGTGAGTTGGAACAATTCATTGAAATCCGTATTTTAGCCTACTTGCGAGTAGCAAAAACCAACACGTTTTTCGAGACAAAACGGATATGCAATGTTTATTTCCAAGTTAGGCAATCTAGTCTATACTTTTGTGTTGTGCGCATCACATAGTAATTCTAGGTTAATAATTGGAATAAGAACGCATAAAGTTTTCAAAAACGGATATCACGGTTAGTAGAGGCCGGTCTTCGGACCGGGCGAAAGGGGGTGCTCATAGCTGACCTTCCCCGATCGTACCCAAGCTCCCGAGCCAAGTCACTTTGGTGATGACGGACACGTGGCCTTCGGCACCGAGTCAGGGTTTCCTAAATTTCCCATTTTAAAATATTTAGGTGGCGACTCTGTAATCTGGCAAAGCAGTCCATGTTTGGCACTACTTTTTCAAAAATCTGTTTTTCTTCAAAACGATTTGCCGGATTTGGACTCTTTGGTTCAGATTTAGAACCGCGACACAAAAGGGAGTCCGAACTGTAGCCGAGGTCCCCCGCGGACGTGCTACAGTTTCTGGCGACTCTGCTGGGGAGTTTAGAGAGCTTGACTCGAACTCGTGATATCCTGTTTTGACTACGCTTATGTGTTTCTTTGCATTGCATGTGCATTGGTGCGCCTAGGACACCGTGTTGGCCATCTGCTATTCCTGAACGGTTTGCCGGAGGCTTGTCTTGTCAAGGCATGTCCATAAGGTTGACCGGTTGCGGGCTCTGCCAGTATGGGAACACAAACCCCGGTTTTTACCGGGGCACCCTCTTTTGACCATTCGACCTAGTGCATATTCGGATCCATAGTGACAATTCCAAACTAGGACAGGTTGCTCACCCGATGTTAGGTTGTTTGAAACCGCTGTGTGCGTAGTGAAACCCTAGCTCCTGACAAAATAGGACAGGGAAACCCTACCCCAACATAGGGGTGTATTGGCCCTCTTTTATCTGCTATGTGCTTTTAGAATGCATCTCTGCAGGGAGAACGCACATATCAGTTTGCAATCTTTGATATTGATATTTGGCCCAAGGGCACCAGTATCAGTTTTTGGGGAATCAGTTATATCTGCAGGTATCAGTTCAGTTTTGAACAGTGAATCTGGGGAACAGTGATCAGCAGTATAGTACCGTTGTTTGGCTACACCCGTGTTTGATCTGTCTGGGGCTGAAGTACCGTTTGTCTTCTGTTTCAGGGGGGGGGTTCAGAGATTCAGAGAGTTGGGCTAGGATAGCCAGTGTTTTCTTGCTGAGGCAGAATTTAGCATGATGCAGAATCCAGAAGAGCTTGTGGTCATGACGGCCGCATTGAATCAGGGGATCATCCTACAAGATGAACTACCGTTGACATGCCGCACCCGCCCAGATCGCCCGGCTGCACACCCAGTTGGACCCCCCAGTTTTATCAGGCTCGCGAGCCCACTACATTTGAACTAATGGGGATGATAGGTGATCTCCAAGGACCGTGACGGATCTCGCTATGGAATGTCAACCTCGCCGCCAGTTGCACCGTATGCCGGAAGCTTTCGAACCCCAGGAGCCCCCGCTACTGGGCGGATTGTGATTGACTCAATCAGTCGGAGATGACCTCCACCCACAACAGTGATATACCAGTACCGACCCAAACCTCTCATCAGGCTGAAGCCAGGGGCAAGGACAAGCAAAGGCCGAGGCCGACCCTATCCGAACACTGCTGTGGGCAGTAGAGGCTTGAAAGCCGGGGGATGAACAAGCCACAGGTATCCGCAGTTATGACAAAGGCTGTGGAGGGTGCTTTCCCCACTCCGCCTGAGGGCAGTTCCAGTCAAACAGAAAATCGGGACAGGCCCCGTCAAGCAAGACAGTTCTTCCCGCTTCCAGCCCTGCATCCGGAAAGAATCAGAAATCCAAAACCGCACCCGCTGATCCGTTCGCTAGCGCATCTAGCAAGAGTGTTCAGACTCCAAAGTACCTGCCCCGAGGGCGCAGGGCCTTCCATCCTCTCCACATGCCTTTGTCTAGGGCACTTCTGATCTTGGCCAAAAAGGGGCATCTTACACCCCTCGATCCTAGGCCACTCCCCAAACCCCTTCCAGCAGGCCATGATGCCACTCAGTACTGTGCGTACCACCAGCAGTCAGGCCATGCCACTGATAACTGCTTCCGCCTCCGTCACGAGGTACAAGATTTGATTGATAACAAGATTATCCTCCCGCCCACCTCGGCCAAATCCATCACTACAGAGTTCTTGGAGTACGAGGACACAGATACGGAGGACACAGATACCGTGAGTATATAATCAGCAGATGAATTGCCTGTGGGCAGTGTCTGGTACATTTTTGGATGCGGCGTTTGGCACGCATTTTTTGAGCATCTATCGACGCCAACCTTGTAAATTCTGACTTGGGTATCGAGTCAGTCTTTTGTTTTGTTTTGAACCTGTCTCATTGTTTTGAGACATTCCTTTTGTTTAAGGGTCTGTCTAATTGTAATGAGTCAGTCCCTCTTGTGTAGAGTACCAGGTGATTTCGGGGTTGTTGCCTCAAACACCGTTTTGTTTTTATAAACAGTTGTTTTTTCTTTTGAGTCTGTTTCTGTCAGGGAGCCATTTATGTCAACAAATCTGAATGAAACAGCTGTGGCTATCACGTTCCGTACTTGTTGCTATTTGAGTTGCTATGCCAGAGGGTGTGAATGGAACGACAGTACATATCGCCTGCTCTCTTGCGCCTTGAACATCGTTGTAATGACCTAAGCTTTCCATAAAACCCTTTTTAACACTGTGGTGATGAAAACGAAGAGGAAGTAATTCCTCGGGTTTTGCAAAACTTTGATCATGTTGAGAAAAAGAAGAGCGCATGCTAAGCTTTTTATGAATGAAACCATGCTTATCAGCGTGAGTACTGAGAAGGACCCTGGCCTGACCCAGACTGGTTCCACATTATCTTCAGCACGAGCGATTTGTCGCTTTCTTGAAAACTTTCAAAAACAAAATGTTTTGTGCGGTCTCGCGAAGATTTGTGTGGAATCGCTCTTGAGATGTTGTAGCCTAGGATCGCTCTCGGCCTCAAGATTCGATTTATCTATTGTAAACCGGCTTCCATTCAGAACATTCAGCTGTGCCATGAAACGCCTGTGTGGCCAGATTTGAAGCAGCCCTCGAACAAGAGGCACCAAAGTCAGATCAAGAGGATCAGATGTCGTCAAAAGAAGCTCACAAAGCTAGAACAGAAGTACCCCTCGAACTAGAGGCAAAAAATATCCGATGTGCTCGAAGAGCCAAAGATGGATCCTTCTGCAAATCGATACAACAGCCACTCTCTGGATACAGATGGCTTCAATCTCAAAAACCATTTGGCATGGACTTGTTACACTTTTACCCTTTGAGAGGCTCGCTGGGTCGAAAACCCGGAAGGGCGACCCAGGCAAAAGTTAGAGCAAGCAAAAAAAATACATACAAAGAAAGAAAAAAATACAGAAAAAAAAAAGAAGAAAAAGAAAAGAAAAAGAAAAGAAAAGAAAAAATGAAAAAAAAAAAGAGTAAAAGAAAAAGAAAAAAAAAAAAAAGAAAAGAAAAGAAAGAAAACATAGCTCGCAAGGTCGAAAACCCGCATTGGGCACCTTGGCAAAAGTTAGAGCCTAAACAGTGAAGGTTAAAATACCCGAGTGTACCTTGACCGGAACTACGTAAGGCTTGATTCCCATGTTTGGGATACGTAGGCAACTTCATCCTGAAGTCCAGCCCCCAACGCTTTCATAGCGTCTCAGTCCATGTAATGGTTTTGATTACCCATGCTTCCTCTGAATCCGACGTCTCGACTGCAGCGACCGGGAGTTGCGTGACCAACTTCCTTCTGGAACCCAGTCACCAACGCTTTCAAGGTGACTGTGTCCATATATTGTTTGTGGCTGTCTTCGCCCGCTCCGCGCCTGAGAGCCCGATCCGGTCGAATCATCAATGAGCATGCCGCGGCATCATCCAAACAAGGGGCAACTTTCCGTTGCCATCTATTGCCAAAGTTGCCCTCAGTCGTCGTCCAAACTAGGGGCAACTTTCCGTTGCCTTATCCCCCTTTTAAGCCAGGGGCAATTTCCCATTGCCTCCGATCCGAGGTTGCGTATCTCAAGGGTAAGTTCTGCGCTCGTTGAGCGTTCACTGTTTGCAAAAATAGTTTTTGAAAATTTTCACTGAAGTTGACTTATTTTCTCGAAAACTATTTCATTTTTCAAAATTGGGCCATGTTTGGACCCAAAAGGGGAATTTTCAGTGCGCACAGCCCGATTCGTATGATTTTTAAATCAAAAATTGCATAAGTGCGTTAATCCAACGCTCATCTTTGATCAAAACTGTTTTAGAAAGAAAACGAAAAAAATGGTCAAAGTAGCGAACTAGGGGCACAGTTGAGCCAGGTGTTCTGTCTCCCCCCTTTATCATCAACGCGCTCGCCAGAAAGGCGCTCTATCTATCAGAAGAAATAGCCGTGAGCTAACAATATTGGGCGTGAACTTGTGACTTTCTATTCGTCCATTAACCACCCTGGGGAGGGATTGGAAAATGAGAGAGTAAAGAATAGAGAGGTGTGAGCCGAGAGAAAAGTGAACAAGAGGGTTTTGAGAGAAAAACCGAGCCTGAGGGCCGAGCGATGTGAGAATCACACAAATCAGAAAGGGTGGGAATAATACCCGGAGGAACTGGCTCCTCGAAATTTGAGGACCCCCCTTGTAAACATGTCTGTGTGTCGTGTCTTTTGATTTGCCGGTCTCAATTTAGTTTTGAGTCTTTTCCGAGTGTGTCTCGTTGTGTTTAGGTCGTGTGCCTTTTACTTTTTGTACTTGAGTCCTTTCTACTGTGTTCAGTTGTAGGCTCGATACCCCGGTTGTGAAACCCCTTTTCCAAAGATTAATCGTCGGTGCTCAGAATGCCGTGCCGTTCTCTACATCTATGCCAGGTAAGAGAAGAAATGAAAAAAATTGGGGCATCCGAGTGTGTTTCAATCTTAACCATTTCAGTCTTGAGATCCGGCTTGTCAGATTGGGCTGTTTGTTCAAAGTTTGCCGTATGCGGAATGGACCAAGTGTTGGGTTATGGGCTGTATGCAGATTAATCCCCAGCGGAATGTAAGCCGTGTTCAGTTTGAGCAGCAGTTTGTATGAGTTGTCTGCGGTTAGTTGGTGGGTTATCCGATTGTTACAATGCAAATGCTCAGATTTCAAACAATGGATCAATAACCATTTACATTTGAGGTGTAAAATGATGCAATGCAATGCAGTATGAAATGCGCAGAGATGTACAAATAAAACACTTTTCAGACAAAAGTTTGTTTTATATAATCTCTTTCAAAGTACAACTTTTGAAGAAAGCAAAAAAATCTGCCTGCGGCAGTACATAGTACTCTATCTACCAAAAAGAGAAAAGTACAACAAAAGAAATGAAAAAGAAGCAGCAAAATCATCATCATCAGCAGCAGGCCTCATGCCTAAGGATCAGTCCTCGCCCTCTTCCTGGGCAAAAGCACATAACCGTCGGAGCTGTCACTGTCGGAGCCCGAGCCCGAGCTGTCCCCGGCCTCCTCCGCAAATGACTCCGTCCCCGCCTCCGACTCACCATCTCCTGGAACTGGAGCTCGTGAGCTGCTCCCCACGTGGCCACGTCCCCCTCTAGTGCGAGGGAATATCCTGCCATCCCGAGTAGAGAGGGGAGGCCCAGCTGGAGCAGCGCCACCCACTGGAGGGATCGGGAAAGGAGGCTGAAAATACAAAGAACAAAAACACATCAGAATGCAGTGAGCAGTTTATCATGTCAGAATGCGTGTATCAGTGTATGTATTGTGAGCAGAAGTTGAGTCAGTACAGAATGCATGCAGTATGAGTACAGTGTGTGAATGCCGTGAGCAGTGAATCAGTACAGAGAAGTACAGAATGAGTGTATGAATGCCGTGAGCAGTTTATCAGATTTTTGTGCAGTGTAGCAGATGTGCGAAACAGAGTGTGATTTGAGACTGTGGTCAGAAGAACATACCGGCAGGCCGTAGACGGCCAAGGCGTCGAGAGTCCGCTGTAGCATCCCCATCAGGGAGGCATTCAGCTCCACTGACTGACGGGTATACTCGGAGGAAGCCTGCAAAAGTATTAAATACATCAGTATTCTGTGGGATATTTGAATGAACTGAAATGAAATAACAATGCAAGATGCAGAAATAAAGTAATACATACCGGAGGCAAGTCGGGAATGCCGGCCAACTCATGACCAGCCGGAGGAGGAGCAAAAGGGATCTGGTAGGTCTCCCCACTCTGCCCTCTGTAAGTCACCATGGTAGGAAGAGCGGGCCAGCCCGTCCCTCGTCCCCTCTGCACTCCCCTCCTGCCGCGAGCTCGGGCCCTCTGTGACGACCCCACTCCTGCTCCTGCCTCTGCCCGGGCCGCTGGCGCCGCAGGTCTCGCTGGATCAGCTCGGGAGCCCCCGCTCAAAGGCCGCATCAAGAAGGTCCGGACGTACTCTGAGTAGTCGCCCTCGCCCCTATAGCCGTCCTCGTCCCAGCCGAGGGTGTAGTCCTCCATCTGCTGCACAGAAAACCTCTCGGTATCCCTCATGTGCTCGGGGGTGAACCGGGACTATCTGCTCTGGCAACCCGAGAGTCTGGCGCAGAAAACGCTCCCCCAGGTACCAAGCCCGACAGACCGGGCCCTCCAGCAAAATCCGGTAGCGCGAGGTCTCGATGGCGCCGGCATACCGATCTCGTATCACCGCTGGTAGCGGAGCCCACGGCTGCCAGGTGACCTGAAATGAAATACAGTTGATTATTTACTGATATAGAAATGTACGCTCTGAAAGCGAAGTTTAAACCGACTGTAAGTAAAACATACCTCGGTGGGGGTGATGGTGTCGAAGAAACGGCGGAAGAAGCTGAATGTGTCTCGGGGCCTCCGAGTGCACCTCCCATCATAACGGCGAGAGAAGGGAACGACCAGAGGGGTCTCCGTCTCCGGCACTGGCTCTAGTCTGGGGAAGTAGGCATACACCCACAGCTGCAAAACAGATGTCAGTATGACTATCAGATCAGCAGGAGGATGCAGAATAAAGCAGAAACAACGGAGCCGTGTGTTGTGTATTGTGTTGAACAGAGTGTACAGTGTGAACAGTGTACAGTCAGTGTAAAGCAGAGCATGTGTGTGCCGTGTGTACAATATGCAATCCGTGGGAAGCGGACTACAGTGTGCGCAGTGTACAGAGTACAGAAAGTACAGAACAGAAATGTAAGTAGAGAAGAAGAAGACACCTCCCAGGCCCGCCAGTAGCCTCCTAGCAGCTGTCCACTGCCACGAGAGACCGAGCTCATGTAGCCATAGAGAGTGGCCAAAGCAGCGCCGCCCCAATCATAACGCAAAAGATCTCGGACATCCACCAGTGCACTGAGGAGACAGAGGGGCACTGTGTTCGCCCGGTCGGCGAAGAGAGTCGTCCCGAATAGGAACATCAAGAAGCCGCGTGCATACTGATCCACGGCCTCTGGGGTCATCGGGGCTGCATCGATGAGTGCGGACTGGACCCGAAACTGCACCTCGAACCAAGAATACCGGACGAAGCCAGGACGAGCCAGAGGCGGAGCCGCGCCAAGTAAGTAGACCTGGGCTGCGGTCCACTCATCCATGTCTATATCAAAAGGGATCGGATCACCCCCCACCCCGATGCCAGTGAGCATCGAGAAGTCGTAAGGGGTCATCGTCATGTCCCCAGTCGCTGATAGGTGAAATGAATCGGTGGTGTCCCACCACCTCTCTGCCAGGGCGGCAAGAAGAGGTCTGCAGGCGGAGAGCCTAGAAAGTCCCCGGCAGAAAGAGCCAAAGCCCGCCTGGTCCACGATGCGTCGAACCGCCTCGGGAAGATCCAAATACCAGTCTCGAGCAGCAATGTTCCCATACCCGCGGACGGTATGGGAGTCTCCCTGTAATCAAAAGCAGTAATTGCAAAACAAGCATTTAGCATATAGTTCCAAGAAGCATACAGATATGGCGCATGTGTGCACATTTTTCAGATTCAAGCAGATATTGGAGTGCAGTATGCTAGTAGGCGAACTGCAACGTATAATGTATAACGTGCCTCGTATGATCCAGTTTAAATACAGCATACAGTGCGTTTTCAGATTCAAACAAGTACCGAGTGTCGGCGAATCGACAGTGCAATGTGTGCCGTGTGTTTGGGTGATTCAGACTAGTGCAGTGTGTGTGCATGTGTCTCGGTCCTAAGCAGATATCAGTTGTGAAGTTGTCTACAATCGACTACAGTACGGTGTATCAGAGCTAAGCAGTTAAGGGTTGTAATCAGCTATGTCAGTTGACAGTTTACAGTTCTACATTGCGAAAAGTAAAACAGAGAAGAGTGTTACCTCGACAGTGCCGAAGGACAGATGAGAGGTCGGCTCGCGCAGTAGAAGCTCCGGGTCCAGAACCCTGTCAAAACCGCGGAAGTGGCGGAGTCCGTCGGGCGGTAGCACATGGGTAGCCGGCCGGTAGGTCGCCGGGTCAAAAGGACGCTCACCCAGAGGGAGGAGCTCGACCCCGGGATCCATCTCGTGATCCGGGGGAGTCCCGACGTGTGGAATGTCATCGGCCATGTCAACAATGATGAGAAAATAACTGGAAGAAGGAAAAACGGGTCGGAATACGAAGGGTCAACCGAAAAGTCAACCCCGAACGAGCCAAAAATGGCCGGGAAGACCGGAATATGAAAAGACACAGAAATGAAGAGCAAGTCGAGGGGAACAAGTCCCGAAAAGGCAAAGAAGAGAATAGAGAATAGCAAAAGAAGCACCGAAATGAGATTTCGATCGGTTGAAAATGTCCGAAACGCGAAGGTATTCGCGAATCCGACGATGAAACGGGCGAAAACCGCGAGGAAAACTGAGAAATGAGAGAGAGGGAAAGGCTCTAGAGAGAGAAGGGGAGGATTTTCGGCGGTGGTGGTGGAATGAATAGAATAGGGTTTAAAACCCTATTTTAAAGGACCCGAAGTGAAATGGCAGTTCTGCCCCCGATCAGCAACTTTTGGCCGGTCGGCACTATTTGTGCCGGTCGGCACTTTTTGGTGCCGATGGATGAGTTCAGGCAGCCGGTGGCAGCCGGTGACCACCCCACCCAGCCGGTGGTGTCCCCAAGGATGTGTTTAGGCTATATGAGGGGTTTTGGGTCTTCATAGCTCAAGAAAATGCAAGAAAGTGCATCCCCGATGCTCAACGGCCTCCGTTTTGACCTCGGACCGTGTCTTCTGTGCGAGGCACTGAGATTCAAGCAAGAATTGTATCCTTTTTGTATCCTTTTGTCTTTCGTAAAATTCAAAAGTTGCCCCGTGTGCGTCGCATGCATCCATCCTTTTTGTCTGTTGCGTCGCAACGCGCCGTCTTGCACGTCCCTTGTGACTTGCATCTTTTTCCATTCAAACGAGGTACGTGTGCCTCGTTTTGCATCTCATTTTCAAATGAGGTACGTGTGCCTCATTTCGCATTCTATTACATCTCGAGGTACGCGTGCCTCGTCTTGCATCATCCTTCATTTGCATTTCATCTTGAGACACGTGCGGTGTACTACCTCACGTGTTTCATTTGCATTTCATCTTGAGACACGTGCGGTGTACTACCTCACGTGTTTCATTTGCATTTCATCTTGATCCACGTGCGGTGTACTACCTCACGTGTTTCATTTGCATTTCATCTTGATCCACGTGCGGTGTACTACCTCACGTGTTTCATTTGCATTTCATCTTGATCCACGTGCGGTTACTACCTCACGTGTTTCATTTGCATTTCATCTTGATCCACGTGCGGTGTACTACCTCACGTGTTTCATTTGCATTTATCTTAATCACGTGCGGGTACTACCTCACGTGTGTCATTTGCATTTCATCTTGATCCACGTGCGGTGTGACTACCTCACGTGTTTCATTTGCATTTCATCTTGATCCACGTGCGGTGTGCTACCTCACGTGTTCATTTGCATTTCATCTTGATCCACGTGCGGTGTGCTACCTCACGTGTTTCATTTGATTTCATCTTGATCCACGTGCGGTGTACTACCTCACGTGTTTCATTTGCATTTCATCTTGATCCACGTGCGGTGTACTACCTCACGTGTTTCATTTGCATTTCATCTTGATCCACGTGCGGTGTACTACCTCACGTGTTTCATTTGCATTTCATCTTGATCCACGGCGCGTGTACTACCTCACGTGTTTCATTTGCATTTCATCTTGATCCACGTGCGGTGTGTACTACCTCACGTGTTTCATTTGCATTTCATCTTGATCCACGTGCGGCGTGTACTACCTCACGTGTTTCATTTGGCATTTCATCTTGATCCAGGTGCGGTGTACTAGCCAGTGTTTCATTTGCATTCATCTAATCCACGTGCGGGTAATACCTCACGTGTTTCATTTGCATTCATCTTGATCCACGTGCGGTGTACTACCTCACGTGTTTCATTTGCATTTCATCTTGATCCACGTGCGGTGTGCTACCTCACGTGTTTCATTTGCATTTCATCTTGATCCACGTGCGGTGTGCTACTCACGGGTGTCATTTGCATTTTCATCTTGATCCCGTGCGGTGTACTACCTCCGTGTTTCATTGCATTCATCTTGATCCACGTGCGGTGTACTACCTCACGTGTTCATTTGCATTCATCTTGATCCACGTGCGGTGTGTCTACCTCGCGTGCTTCGTTTTGCATTTGTTTGCATTTTCGTACCGGTCTGACGAGACCTTAACACGTACGGTCTGACGAGACCTTAAACACGTACCCGGTAGGCGAGACCTTAAACACGCACGGTCTAGGAGACCTTAAATCCTCGGTGAGGTGTAAGATCGTTGCCTTCAGTGCATGCATTAAAGTACACACCTCATGGCATTTGGCATACATGCGCTTTCGCGCGTGCACGCGAGCGCCAGTCGCACCCATTTGCACTTCATTTTCCATCCAATGAGGTATGCGTGCCTCGTGTTTCATTTTATCCTCACTTGCATTGTTTTACATCCCGTGTGGCACGTGTGTCACATTATGCAAATTGCCCCAACGAGGGTCCGGCGGGACCGAAAAACACGCACGGTCTGGCGAGACCTTAAACCCGCTCATTTGCATTGTTATGCATCTCAAAAGCCGTGCGTTGGCACGCATTTCAAACATCATGCATCATTTGCATCTCAATGCATACGCTGCGCATCCCGGTCTAGGAGACCTTAAATCCTCTGAAGGTGCAATTCCTTTGGTGTTCGTCGTGCCCGAACGACTTTCGGTGGTTTGGTAAAGCCACCTGTCTGTGCTTGCGGTGAGTTCCTAGAAGACCAACTGGGACGGTGAAAGCTAGAGTTTGAAGGGCTTATGCCTAGAACGCAAAGGTTCGGAATTTCCGAGACTAAAGTCTGGTTTAAATACCCAGGGGGCTGTACCCTCGGCTTGAAATCTGTATGGAAGCCCCATAGGTTGAGGCGGCATGTTTACGCCTCGATTCTGGATACTGAACCAACCTAGTATATCGCCCTGTTGGTAAGATAGGGAAAGCTGCAATCGTGGCCGTTGCATCATCATGCATCGTCATGCATCATTTGTAAATATTGCATATGCATTGCATTTCAAAAAAAAACAAACAAAACACAAACACATGCATGTGTCATGCATTTCATTGTAGTATAGCGCATTTGTCATGCATTTTCTGTAGATTGCATGCATCCATTGCATCACCTCCATCTATGGCTTGCGCCCTTCCTTATTAAGCTTGGTCTGGTATGTGCCCATTTTTTCGTGTCAAAACACAGTTGTCGAGCTTTTGTGTCCGAGCCCTGAGGGTGCGGGGTAGCGGCACCGTTTCTGTGTTAGACATGGATTGTATGTGTACATACCTTTCCTAGGCAAGATTTGGTTTGGCCCGCGTGCCATATCCATTGTATCAATATCCACTTCTATTGCATTTTAGTTGCATGCATTTCATTGCATCACCTCCATCTATGGCTCGCGCCCTTCCTTGTTGAGCTTGGTCTGGTATGTGCCCATATTTTTCGTGTCAAAACACAGTTGTCGAGCTTTTGTGTCCGAGCCTTGAGGGTAGCGGCACCGTTTCTGTGTTAGACATGGTTGTATGTGTACATGCCTTTCCTAGGCAAAACTTGGTTTGGGCCCGCATGCCATATCCATTGTATCCATTTCCATTGCATTATAGTGTAGTAATTGTTGCATCCGGCATTAGGATCATTATTCCCTCATTAGCGGGTCGTCACCCCACTTATGTCAATCCACCCAATACTTGTTCTTATGTCTGTCTACATTACTCATAGTTCTGTGTGCGCTCGCGCCTTGAGGGCTTCGACACCTTTTCTATGGTAGACAGACTTGTTACCTCCATCAATCTATCTGACATTTGTGTGGTTTCGAACCGCTCATGATTGAATCATGGTTCAAATTGCCCTGCATGTAGTTTGCATCGCATTAGTTTCAATTGCATTGCATATCATTTGCATTATTCATACATAGTTTTGTATATATTGCATATTATTTAGCATTCGCATTGCATATGTCATGCATGTTGCTAACAATATTGTATCTGTTAAGTTTGCTTTCTTTTCAGGCGCGATATTGTTGTACGGTTCATTTACCGCTTTGAGCAGGCGAGCCGCACAGGTATGTATCTCCCGAGCGAGACGTTCCCGAGTGAGATCTGAGAATTGCATAATTCTCTTACATCCTTTCTGCATTGTGATGTAGACTGTTGCATGTTAGCTTATAACTGTCGCATGTATTGCTTCATTACAGCTTTCTTTGCATGATCATAAGTTATGCCCGGCTTCTTGCATTGTCAGTTGCATTTTGCCCCCGCCTACGGGCGCATATCTTATCTTTGGCATGTGTGCCTCCTGCATGAACTACGCTGGTTTGATTCCCTAAGGGATACGTAGGCAGCTTGCGAGTTCAACCATTTGCGCTTTGTATGTTTGTCCAAGTCTTCGGCCTTGTCAAAAATTGGGTCGTCTCTGGGCTTTGACATTCACTCCCGTCATTCTTATGACTTTTGAGTTCTGTCAAAGAGGGGCAACTGTAGACACCCCATTTTTGACCGTCCTCAAGACTTGGACGTCACCGTTGGAACACTCGGTGATTATCCATGTTTGTGTTCGTTTGGAGCTCCCGGAGTTCTCGGCTGCGCGCGCCGTGCCTCAGGACCTCCGAACTCGACCGTTTTGTGTGGTTTTGCACCAAACACTTGTGTTTTGCCTTGAAAAGGCAGGGAATGCTTTGTGAGGCCTCCCTACACACCACCGGCTAGGGCTAGAGGCCACCGGCTGGCTGGAGATGCTATCGGCACTTTATTGTGCCGATCGGCACTCTTTTGTGCCGGTCGGCACTAAATTTTGTCAATTGACATTTTCTGCCGGCCGGCGGCACTATACAGCTGCTTTATGAGATATTTTTAGCCAGCTGTATGCCTTTTGCCTCCCCTCCATACACGTGTATGGAGGGGATGAGTCTTGCTTGCTTAGCTTGTAAGTCATTACAAGTTCTATAAGAGGAAAGCTCTCCCTCTTGACTTAGGGTTAGATTTTTTAGAAGTGTTAGACATTGTTAGAGAGCTGGAGCTCTGGTTTTCCTAGGGTTAGAATAGATATACACTCTATCCCTCTCTTTCCCTTTGTGTTCTAGGTGCATAAGTTCACACTTTTGCACATAAACACCTACTCTTCCACCTTTTCTTGGTGTGTTCAAAAATCAGGGCTTATTCTTGAAGTTTTTGACTGGTTTAGAGCTCAAGGGACCAAGCACAACAACCTTTGTGAAGGTAGTCAACAAGGGTAAGAACTTCACTTTATTTACCCCATTCTTGCAACTTGTTTTTACTTAGTTTAAAACAGTTTTTGAGCTTAGTGTTTGGCACATAAAAGTTCTGATTTTTGACCCTCTTTATTGTGTATTAAGAGTGTTTGGAGGTTGGGGAAGTTTGACCCCCTTTAGGCCTTGAAAAGGGCCTTTTTTTGTGCTATTTTGTGGAGATCCGGGACTGTCATGCTTGGACCTCTCCACCATTGAAATCTTGAGGGATTTCAGTGGTGGAGATGGTGCCTTAAAGTCCTAGGAAGGAGAGGGCCATCCCCTCTCCTTGTTGTCCTTGAAAAGGGCATGTTTTGCCTCTTGAGAGAGCACCATGTTTGTTTGTTTCTTGAGCATGTCTTAGTTGCATTTTTATGTTTATTATGCCCTAATATGACATTGCTATAAGTTGGTTTTAGTACTCTATGCATGCTTTGTATAGTTGCTTTGTAATGCCCTTTTGTGCCTTAACATGTCTAGGTAGTATGCCTTCATTTCTAACATGTTTTAGGCCTTGATTCTTAGAGCTAGTATGCTCCTTTTGCCATGTATGAGGTCTGTCCATAACCATTTTGGTCAATCTTAGCATGTTTAATGTAGCCTCTTTGTATTTGGCTTGTTGGCCTCAAGAATATGAATGTGTAATGTGCTATGCTTGCATTGTTTTGATGATTTGGAATCATTTCATATGCTATTTCAGTCCCCTAGAGGTGCTTGTATGTTGACATTGCATGTCTCTTTGTGACTTTAAGCTTACGTTATATGCTCCATGTTTAGGCCCTATTGCGTGCCTTAGGTTCCATGTCATCTAGATGCCATCTAGGTGGTCATTTAGGCTTAGTTTTATGTGTTAAAACTCTGTCTTTAAGTGCTTGAGTATTGCCATTTGGTTGTGCATAAGTGTGCTTTAATGCCCCATTGGCTTGCCTTAAGTCTAAGGCCATTTGCATGCTTTGTTTAGCTTGCTTTTGTTGCATGTTTTGGCATCACATTTTGCGTAATTTTCAGAGCTTTATGTGCATGCTAGTAGCCCATGTTTAACCTCTTCAAGTGTGCTTGAATGTTGCTTGTTTATGCCTTGGGTTGGTACCTTAACATGCGCACGTGTGTGTGTGTGTGTTTAATCTCCATTTGTAGGCATCATGGCCACTGTTTTGAGCCTTGTTAGAGCTGCCCAATTCATGTATAAGTCCATCCCATTGCTTAGTTTGCATACTTGCCTTGTATGCCTACTTGTATGCTTGCATAAGTGCATCACATTGTTCACTTTGCATGATAGATAACATGCTTAGGGTTGCATCATATTGGCATGCATGCTAGGCCTCTTGACTAAGTCATGATGGAGGTTTAGCACCCCTTATGTGCTTGCTTGGTTTGTATGCATTTTAAATCAAATTTGTACCCTTGGTTCTTAGGACCATCACGCATGGAAATGCGCGATTGGTGTTCCGGGAATCGAGGCACATGCCCTCTTGAGTCCATAGCATGATGAGGGATGTGCTTGGTGGTGCATACATGATTTGATTTGCATTGCCTTGCCTTTGGTTTCCTCTGCTGCTGTCAGTTGCAGGTTCTGCAGGGATAAAGGGCCGATCGGCACTCTTTAGTGCCGACCGCTCTCCTCTTGGCAGCCGATAATGAAATTCAGAGCCGGTGGCTTCCTCCTCAGCCGGTGGCTCCCTGCCTCAGCCGGTGATGCTCCCCAGTGCTCTGAGAGGCACTCCTGAAGTTTTGGGAATTTTCAGAGAAGGAGAGCAGAGGAACAGGAGAGGCACAACTTGCACGGCAGTGCGGTTCCGAGCGAGTCCCGGGCGCACGCGGCAGTCAGCCCTCCTTCCGAGGCATTTATCGCTTAAATAGATTAATTAATTTATTTCGTTATAATTAATAATTTGTAATATTTAAATTAGCTAGAGTAGTTAGTTATTTATTCGGTTTTGTATATTATTTTGGTCTCTCCGAGTGAGGGCAAATTGTAATAAGTGGTGTGAGTGGGTGTATGTCTTCCAATCCCATTTCTTTCTCCCTTTTATTTACCCGCTTACGATGGTAGATTAGGGCACATTTATATTAGCATACCTTATGCAATGCATGCGTGCATCATGCATTGTTTAATGCAACGGGTCGGCGCATCATACAAACTGCATCGTATTTTCAATTCCAATTTGAATAGTGATAGTTGTAACATTTCACGTGCCATGCTTAGGGTTAGCCGAGCCTACTCTAGATTGCATCTCATGCCTGTGTTGCATTAGCCACTTAACATGAACT